>JAMPIV010009942.1:0-426844 GCA_024509875.1 Oreohelix idahoensis | reverse complement strand
GTAATAGTTATGTTTTCTTTGCACTTTGCTTTGTTGTTTTGTTGTAGTTTTTTTGGTTGCTTTTGCTTTGTTTTTTTGTATTTTTTTTTCTTTTTATTTTTGACTAATGCTGGGTTCCGCGCGTTTTTAGTTGGGGTTCCGTTGGGGGTTTTTTGTTTTGCAAGCTTGCGTGGAGGCTGTTCGGGGGGTGGGGTTGTGGATTCCGCGGGTTACCGCGGATCGACAGGGATTTTGCGTTGGTATGGTTATGGGGGTTTGTCTGTTTTTGTTTTTTTTTTTTGTTTTTTTGCATTTGTTGTCTTGTATCTTTTTTTGATTTGCATTATTTTGCACGGCATTTTTTTTTGTGTTTTATGCATGTGCATGCACGCCTGGGGTTGTGTGGTTCCGCGACTGTTTTCTGTTTGAAACTGACGACCTGTTTATTATCCTGTTACAGAGGAATACTTGTATTACACACCAGCCGACTCCTTTTGTTTTCTCGGGGTTTCCGCTTTTTTGTGGACCTCTTTCTAAAAGAAAAAAGTGCTTTGCATTTTGCACGCTTTGGCCTGATTGGGTTCCTCTCCGCACCGCGAACTATCTTTTTTTCCGCGGCTTACCGCCGAGGGAATCCCCGCGATATGTTTCTTTTTACATGTTTTTCGAAGACCTCGAACTCTACCTGTTTCTTGTTTTTCCCGCGCTGGGTGATTCCGCCCGTTTTTCCGCATTTGCTTTTTTTCTTGCACACGTTTTTTGTTCTTTTTCTCAGCCTCATGGGTTGGCAGGGTATTTTGTTTTTTTGTTTCCGTTTTTTTTTGCACGTCTGCTGGCCGGGTTTTAATTTACCACGCGACTGTTTATTTTTATCGCTGTTCCGGGACACTTGTTTTTCAGTCTTGGACCTCGTCCATCAACGATCCGCCGTGTGGTTCCTGCGACTCTCCACTAGGGAGATGTTATCAGCGATAATACTCCTGTTGTTGGATGACGGAATCACAACTTTTGCGGGTTCCCGACCCGGACTTCTACGGTTCACCGCGTTGGGGGGGGTTTGGCTTGGGCTGGGCAGGGTTTTCCAGTTTTACCGCCCGGCCGAGCGTCTGGTCTTACTACATGCGGGACTACCGTGGGAACAATAGGAAAGCTAATATCGACGTGGGCGTTCAATTGGTAAATTTGTTTTTTATTTGTTTAAATTATGGTTTTTATTGATCGTCACTGCGTCATACAGTTTGCTATCAAATCAGTCTAGTCTCAAAATTTTTTTGGACGAAGAGATCCGACGCAAAGACCATGGTGTGTTAGACTTTGTTTGACTGTTAGATACAAGTTAGTTTTTCGGAGTCGACAGTAGATGTGGATAGTAGATTATAGTTGACAGTTATTTAGATGCAGAAGTAGACAGTAGTAGGTATTGCCTTTTTTTTGGAGAAGACGAGTCGACCAAGAGGAGGAGGAGCTAAAAGAGAAGTCACACATGGTTGTGACTAAGTTAGAAAAGTTGTAACGATAATAGCCAAGTAGATGACGACGGATTCCTTGGGGAACTCATTTGCATTTGGGCAGAAGTTAGATTGGTTGCAATTCGACAGTAGATGAGGGCTTCTTCGGGGTCTTGGGAAAAAAATCTTTGAATTCGGGGGGGGAAAAAAAAAATGGGGTCTGGGTAACAAAAATACACCTTTATAGGAACACCTGGGACTCTGGATCCATGAACTGATGAATCCATCAAATATTGCCAGCATTTTGAATGGGAATAAAAAACCACGGGTTTTTCCCCCAACCCAACACACTGGTCAAGAAAGGGACCGCAGAAACAGGTACCTGCAGAACTGCCAAGGGCGCAGGAAAAGAAACTGGAAAGACAACATCTATCGCCAGACAAATATGCAGGATGAAAAAAGTGATGCATGATTTTTTTGGACGGCAACTAAATAATTTTTGTCCCTTTTTGACAATAGATTAAGATGTTCCTTTTTTTTGAAACGAAGATTTTAGCCTAGTCGGACAACACAGTTAATGGTCACGCAGTCCAGTACTTATGCAGGATATTCTCACATAATACTTAGAAAGAGTTCTTCTGTGTGACCAGGAGGGGATACGAGTGGCGGATAACGCGCACTCAAAATCTTCCTTTGCTCAAGACAACGAGCCCTCTCTCACTGAAAGCACGGCTACTTTTGAAGTTAGCAGGTTGAGCAAGCCAACGATTTTTGAATATTGAACATTCTTCCCACAACCCACAATATTTCTGACTGACTTTGGCCTCCATCAGACTTTTTTTATTCCCAAATCTTAAAAAAAAAACAGCTAAATAAGGAAAATCATGTTGACATGCGAGTGATGATATTTTTACTTGGCAATGTGATGGAATGGTTTAGTTTTGAAAAAAAATAGGGGTTTGTTCTACTACCAAGGGTCTTTTCAAGGTCAAGCAGAGATGGGAAGATGTGCAATTCAGTGTTGGTGTCTTATCTGGGGAAGGGAAAGTAAACACTTTGCGGCTAGGATTTCAGCTCTCTGAGAAAGTGGCCTATCATTGTCAGTTGCAAGACTCTCTCTTCTATATATATATATTGATCAAGAGACATAATGGATTCACTACTAACATACAGAATTTCTGCATACTCAAATCGTGAGTCATGTCACTTGTATGGCTCAGAGCCATAGGGAGAACTTATGTCAATCCCTTGTTTATAGGAAGTGAAGGGGTCGTCCCACCCTGCGTTTTTTATAACAATAGGGTCTGTTGGTTAAACACAATTCTATAGGAAAATAGAGGAAAATTAAAATAAAAATAGGACTGTGCTAAATTAAGAAAGAGACACAGTTATTAGATATCTGAGTGTAGGGAGGGTTTTAACATTAACAAATAACCGTTAGCCATTGGCTCATTAAGGAAAAAGGACGGTGTATGAAAGTGACATGAATGTGGTGAAAAGGGTTGAAAGACAGGTGGAAGAAAAATATAGATGTATGAAATCTATTTTCATAATATCCTCTGCTACAGCTACAAAAGTTAAACATGAACAATAAATACCACACTTATTATTAACATCAATCATGCGCTACAAAAGTCAAAAATAGACAATAAATACAACACTCATTATTAACATCAATCATGCGCTAAAGAAGTCAAACATGGACAATAAATAAAACACAATTGTTAATGCATAAGAAATATGTGAAATCATTCGAGTGTCCGATTGGCTAAGCGGTAAGTGGGCTTGCCTCTCAGCGGCGTGGGCTGCTAACTTACCGGGTTCCATGATCAAAACCTTGAGTTAGGGAAGGCAACGAAGAAGAGAACTGGTCACCCACTTAAAATAACTTGACCTAGTATATAGAAGCATCGAACACTTTACTCCCCTACGGCTGATTGGTCAGAAAACTGAACTGACCAATCAACAGGACATGTCTTGAATGTAAACCCGACCGGATTCGGAACCACGAGAAAGAAAAATGAAAGAAATGACTGGCTGGAGTGGCTGAAGCATGTACTAATTTAAAAAAAAAACAACTCTTAAAGTGGCGGAATCTTCTTCTTTGATCCTTAGCCGCCGACCGTCAAAGCAGTCAGTGGCCATCACGCCTAGTGGCGTCTTGTAGGGCAACAACAAATTGATTCCACTTTGCTCGGTCGGTGGCCATCCTTCGTACAGTGCCCCAACTCTGGTTCATTCTTTGCATCTCAGCCTCCACAGTCCTCCGCCAGGTTGTTTTTGGTCGGCCTTTCTTTCGTTTTCCTTCAGGGGTCCAAAGCATAGCTGTTCTTGTGATGGCATCGGGGTCTCTTCTGAGGACATGGCCAACCCAACTCCAGCGTCTGCCAGCTATGATGGTGTGCATGTCCTCTTGCTTGCTACGAATAAGCAGATCTTGGTTAGTGATGGTATTCGGCCAAAAGATTCTGTTAATTTTTCTTAGGCATGTTGTGTGAAAAGAGGACAATTTTGACATTTCCTTCTCTGTAACTCTCCAGCATTCCGCGCCATAGAGAAGCACAGAAAGCACACAGCTCTGATATAATCTTAATTTTGTGCTTGTGCTGTATTGGGAGGACTTCCAGATGTTGTTTAGGCTAAAGAAGGCTGTGCTTGTCTTATTCATTCTGATGTTGATGTCTTTGCCTGCCCCGCCGTTTGGAGTTACTATGCTTCCTAGATGTGTGAAAGTATCTGTCTGTACCAGTTGCTGATTCCTTACTGATATGGGCTCAGGGTTGCTCACATTGAGCGTCATGACCTCAGACTTCTTTAAATTGATGTTCAAGCCCACCTGCTGGCTAAACTTATTAAGTCTATCCGTTTTTTCCTGGATGTGTTGATGTGAATGTGCTAGTAGTGCAATGTCATCTGCATATTCCAGATCTCCAATGTAGAAAATGTAGTCCATCTTATTCCTCTTGGACTGCCCTCTGTTGTCTGGCGCATCACCCAGTCTATGACTGTTAAAAATAGAGTGGTTGATAAGCGGCATCCCTGTCGTACTCCTGTCTTCACCTCAAAGGTTAGGTTGCTCTGCCCAACACTACACGTAAAGTTGGCATAGAGGCTTTTTATGATTGACACTATGCAGCTTGGAATTCCATAAGCCCTCAGTATTTTCCATAAACTGTCCCTATGTATGCTGTCAAAAGCCTTTTCAAAATCAACGAAATTAATGTAAAGCTGTCTTTGCCATTCTGAGCACTGCTCTATAATGTTCCTAAGAGTAAATATATGATCTACACATCTTCTGTTCTTTCTAAATCCTGCTTGTTCTTTCCTCAGTTTGTTGTCTACTGCCTTTGAAATTCTCAAAGTGGCGGAATAGCTTTACAGAATCTCCTCTTTCTTCTTCTTTGTCGCACTTCTTGTTTGGTCCTTGGCCGTTGACTGACAACGCAATCAGTGGCCAACACGCCTGGTGGCGTCTTGAAGGACAGCAACAAACTGTCTCCACTTTGCTCAATCGACAGTCATCTATCGTGTGGTGCTCCAGCTTGTTTCGTGCTTAGCATCTCTGTTTCCTCAGTTCTCCGCCAGGTGGCTTTTGGCCGTACTTGCTTTCACTTTCCTTCTGGGGTCCATAGCGTGGCAGTTCTGTTATTCATACTGAATTGACGTCATTAATGATGAAGACGTTTGTTTGGGTTCGCTTCTTTTAGTCCCCGACTCTGTTTATCAGTTCGGTGTTAACCTTTGCATGCCGTGATAAACTGCCCGGTACCTTTTGTCTTTGTTGTCATTTGTATCTTTTCTTACTTACTTCGTGTTATGATAAACTGCCCAGTACCGTCTGTCTATGTCGCTATTAGACTTTTGTCTGACTTCCATGAGGATTCCAGAACAAGGACTGTCTTGTAATGCTACCAAGTGATTTCTTCAATGTGTCTTATTAATCACCAACGTCGCCTCATCTCTTGTTCCACAGGCACTTGTCTGGGTCTTGTCATCAGTTCCACGTAAGTGATCTATGCATACCATTTCAATCCTCTTCAATGCTTTGTTCTGTATTTGTTTTGTATTTGTTTGTTTCTTTTTTATTTTTATTTTTATTTTTTTAAATTTTTTAATTTATGTTTTTGTATAGTGGAAGGCACTCACGCCCATTCACACAAATTTAAATTTTGATTTATTCTAGTTGGGCTGAGTGAAGGGGGAGATGAAACTATATTTAGATATCGGAAATCAAAATTATTATCTTTAATTTACTACACTATATATCCTAATTATAGCCCATCAAGGGTTAAATGAGATAATTTTTCTGAAAAAAAAAAAAAAAAAATTAGTAGTACGCGTACTTTGGTAGTAAGGCTTCTTCGTTGTTCGTTCTCATATAACCAGATCTTTTTCTCTCAGGCTACCCTCACTACTATACTCTTTCTCCTTCAAGGTAGTACGTGATGGTCACGTTGTCAATTTGGTATTTTGTTTTCGTGGATACCCCGCTAAATAAGGGCAGCTTTTACTGTTCGCATGTCTTTTACACTTGGACACATATCTGGCTTCCTAGCTAAGTGGTCCATGGTTCGATCCCCAGTTGAGGTGGAATTTGTTTAGGCCGCAAACGGCTCATGGGTCGACCCAGCCCCAACTGGGTACCAGAGCAACTCTGGGAAGGTTAAGGCGGCCGGCGTGATGCTGACCACATCACCCTAGTGTGCCGATGGTCGAGAAAATATGGGCCTAACACCATATTCTCAATATGCCTCTACGGGCGTGTAAACGGGATCCTTTACCTTTGCCTTTTACATTTCTTTATCATTATGGCCTATTTTTAATTTATTGAATAGATGATATTTGAGTCTCCAGTGGCCTGGTTCTTAGTCTGATTTATATCACTTGATCTCTTCTTGGTATCATCATCATTATCATATATGCTCCTTACAGAGCATGAAGCCAACATTGCCGATGGTCCACTTGCAGGAAGCCTGCACCAAGCATTCACGTGCGCCTGTAGGGGCGGTTAAGAATTAATATGCTTCTCTTTTTATCTGACTCTATGAATGTTCTCTATAGAAAAGGTTCCTTGGGGCTATTATTAAAAAAAAATGTATTGCTTTAATCCAGCGTTTATTAACCTAAACGGCAGATAAATTACAGCCTGGAAGAGCCAACACACAAGAAAAACAAGAATGTAATATGCTATATAGAATGATGAATACTATATACCCTAATTATAACGCATATGAGGTTGAACCGGGTATCCCGTGCACACGACAAACCAGTTTATTAACCTTTTTCACAGATAAACTAATAAGAGGATTACTGGAGGAAACAGATATGAGGTTCCACAGAAGAATGTTGTTATAATCCTATAAATAGATAAAAATAGTTTGTTGAGAATGGCCGACGTGCAAAGGAAGCTTGTTACACGCGTCATAAAAAGGGACTTGATTTTTCTTTGGGAGTGTTTTGAGAAGAGGTACGAATACTTTATGACCACTGGCTAAACTGTTGAGGAAATAGAGATATACTGGACCACACACAAATAAGATGCCAGACATTTTAACTACATAACGTACTTATGAAAGACTGTCAACAACAACAAATCGATAATTAAAGAGAAGAAATTTTGGAGAGACACAATTGTTTATGCCACTTGGTATGATACTTGAATAATAATATTAATAATAATAAGAAGAAGAAGAAGAAGGAGAAGTCGAAGGGCAAGACCATACATTGTTTTCTGTGTCATTGCGATTTTGTAGGTTTTAAATATAATAAATATAATTCTGTACAAAATAGCAACAAGCGTCCAAATGGCAAAGCGCTTAGAGCGTGCCTCTCGCTGCAAAGTTACTGGGTTACGGTTTAGAAATATAGCAATCCTACAACGCTACAATCCTGTTTACCCTGCTGTTAATGGGTACCTGATTCCGCTCTTGAATTAGAGAAGGTAAAGACAGCGAGAAAGGAAACTGGTCATGTGACCTCATACAGGTGAACTTGTACCGTTAAGTCTCTAGTATTTAATTCCCTTACAGTAGTATCTGCTATTGAGCTGTCTTTACCCTTACGAATATCAAACATTTTAAAGCGGTTTTAATGTCATTGTTGACACAGAGCGTGGAGGTGTTTTGTCGTGCAAGCGAGTGCGTGTGAAATGGTACACAATGAAGACTCGTGTAACTGTAGCCTAGGTGAACGATTTCACTCCTAGGAAGATCATACAGTTACTTAGGAAACACTCAAGGAACTCAGGAATTCCGCCCCAAACAAGAACTCAAGAATTCCGTCCCAAACAATAACTCAGGAATTTAGTCCCAAACAAGAACTCAGGAATTCAATCCCAACAAGAACTCAGGAATTCCGTCCAAAACAAGAACTCAGGAATTCCGTTCCAAAACAATAACTCAGGAATTTAGTCCCAAACAAGAACTCAGGAATTCAATCCCAACAAGAACTCAAGAATTCAGTCCCAACAAGAACTCAGGAATTCCGTCTCAAACAAGAATTCAAGAATTTAGTCCCAAACAAGAACTCAAGAATTTAGTCCCAAAGAAGAACTCAGGAATTCCGTCCCAAACAAGAACTCAGGTATTCCGTCCCAAACAGTAACTCAGGAATTCCGTCCCAAACAAGAACTCAGGAATTCCGTCCCAAACAAGAACTCAATAATTCCGTCCCGAGCAAGAACTCAGGAATTTAGTCCCAATCAAGAAGTCAGGAATTCCGTCCCAAACAAGAAGTCAGGAATTCCGTCCCAAACAAGAACTCAGGAGCTCCCTCCCAAACAAGAACTCAGGAGCTCCCTCCCAAACAAGAACTCAGCAATTCCGTCCCAACAAGAAAACAAGAATTTAATCTCAAACCAGAACTCTGGAATTCCGTCCTAAACAAGAACTCAGGAATTCCGTCCCAAACAAGAACTCAATAATTCCGTCTCAAGCAAGAACTCAGGAATTTAGTCCCTAACAAGAAGTCATAAATTCCGTCCCAAACAAGAACTCAATAATTCCGTCCCAACAAGAACTCAAGAATTCCATTCCAACAAGAACTCAGGAGCTCCCTCCCAAACAAGAACTCAGCAATTCGGTCCCAACAAGAACACAAGAATTTTGTCCCAAATAAGAACTCACGAATTCCGTCCCAAACAATAACTCAGGAATTTAATCCCAAACAAGAACTCAGAAATTCCGTCCCAAACAAGAACTCAAGAATTCCGTCCCAAACAAGAACTCAGGAATTTAGTCCCAAACAAGAACTCAAGAATTTAGTCCCAAACAAGAATTCAGGAATTCCATCTCAAACAAGAACTCAGGGATTCCGTCTCAAACAATAACTGAGGAATTCCGTCCCAAACAAGAACTCATGAATTCCTTCCCAAACAAGAACTCAATAATTCCGTCCCAGCAAGAACTCAAAAATTCCATTCCAACAAGAACTCAGGAGTTCCCTCCCAAACAAGAACTCAGCAATTCCGTCCCAACAAGAACACTAGAATTTAGTCTCAAACAGGAACTTAGGAATTCTGTCCCAAACAAGAACTCAGGAATTCCGTCCCAAAACAAGAACTCAATAATTCCGTCTCAAGCAAGAACTCAGGAATTTAGTCCCAAACAAGAAGTCAGGAATTCCGCCCCAACAAGAACTCAAGAATTCCATTCCAACAAGAACTCAGGAGTTCACTCCCAAACAAGAACTCAGCAATTCCGCCCCAACAAGAACACAATAATTTCGTCCTAGACAAGAACTCGCGAATTCCGTCCCAACAAGAACTCAGGAGTTCCCTCCCGAACAAGAACTCAATAATTCCGTCCCAACAAGAACTCAAGAATTCCATTCCAACAAGAACTCAGGAGTTCCATCCCAAACAAGAACTCAGCAATTCCGTCCCAACAAGAACACAAGAATTTCGTTCCAAACAAGAACTCACGAATTCCGTCCCAACAAGAACTCAGGAATTTAGTCCCAACGTATACTATAATAAAATATGAGTTTCTGTTCACCAGAATTGTGATGATATAAATTTAGCAGGTTTTCGTCTAAATACATAATACTTGGGCAATCTCATGGAAGCAGACACATTGGCATTGTATATCTGAAATAATTATTACTGTCTGTCTCACAGTCAGGCTTTCGAATTTCCAATTATGTTATAAAAACGAAAGAGCTTAACCAGTGGTTTACCTACAGTGTAAGGGGGTCTCTAGCATAAATTAAGTGGGGACCTCCTTATCTAATGGTCTCAACAACTATGTTCAATATATGGTAAATCTGTATAAATAATAACTATTTACTTCATCATCATCATTGTCGCACATTGTCTCCCTTGATTTTCCGTAGTGGTCCACGAATGGACAGATAGTTCGAGTAAAAGAATGAGTTTTCCAAAATGTAGACACTTTCGCTCAAGATTACTCTTGGGAGTGCTATAGATAGCAGGGTTATTCTCCTATTTTAGGGAGTCTCACAGGTTTTTCAGGATGGCGATTACAAACATCTGAGTTTTCTCGGTTCTTGTAAAATGTCTATCCACCGCCCATGTCTGTGAGATAGGTATAGTCACGATGTGACGCTTCACTCATAATTAATAAGCCCACCAGCCGAAAGTAATTCAGCAAAATGTTAATCTATTTAGTTCTGTATAAATGTTAATTTATGTAGCTCTGTATATATATATATATATATATATATATATATATATATATATATATATATATATATATATATATATATATATATATATATATATATATATATATATATATATATGAGCCATGATGTCACCATCACCCTCTTTTTGTTTCTTATGGAGCATGGCGTACCTCTACTGTTGGTTCCATGTGAGGAAACCCACACGAAGCAGTCATTTTGGCTCAGAACACAACACATACCACTTAACAGTCATTTGGGGAGAATCCAACCACAGCACTCTCCAGAGTGCCAGCTGTGTAACTACCACTATGAAACTTTTGACCACCACCTCTTTGAGTGTCCAGCACTCGATGATGTTAGGAAAAGGCTCCTTCTTCCGAGGCCAGATAAGTGGAACACCTTGCACAGAGAAACAAAACAACTTGCGAAAACATGCAGATATCACTACTTGGCATTAGGCCGAAGGGAGAGAGCCCAAGTGCCGCTGGATCAACAACAACAACAACAACATGCACACTGATTAGTTAGTACTTACTTCCTAACTTAGTCGCTCCTTTTTGTCACAGACGAACTCAGCTGACCCTGAATCGTGGGATTCTATAGTACGACCCTTTGTAACGACCCCTTCGTTTAGCACCAGAGCCCCCGAATAGTTTGGTAACTCTTCATCAAACGGGAATTTATTTTCACCTGGACTCATTGCTATGAAACCGTTCCACACAGATGGCCAACACGTTGGCTGATTAATATGTGGACAGTTTATCTACCGGTCATTCTGGTCATCGCATTGATTTAAGGAAAGATTAAACCACGCCCACGGACATCGCCTGAGCAATGATATGAAGTTATTTTCAGTAACTTGGGCAGTGGGGGCGTTGCCTACTTAAAACAGAGAGAGCGGAACAGGATCGAACAGACACGGAAGTGGTTTCAGGAACGTTGAGCGGGAGAGATCAAAGCAGTAGTGGTCCCGGAAACGAGACGCAAGCTTTCCTGGCGGAATTTTCGCACCTCTATGTTAAGCGCTGAACCGATCGAAGACGAATTTGGTCCTTTCCAGGGGTCCAATAATATCGACAGCAACCCGTTCAAATGGAGTACGAACTATTGGCATTTACCCCATGGGTACTGGGGGTGTCAAGTGCTTGGGTGCTACCCGTTGGCACTGGGCACAGGATTTCAAGTACCTGGTAATGTCAGAGTTCATTCCTGGCCACCAATAGTGGTTTTTTATTCGCTGAATAGTGGCGTTTTGTCCCATATGTCCGCTAAAGGGAAGAGAGTGCCCCATTTCTAAGATCTGGCTTCTGTACTGCGTCGGTACTAGGAGCTAGTTATTCCCCGTGTCCGGGTTGCCCGTTCTACGATACAATACGCCATCCTTAGAAAAGTTGTCTCCGTTGTGTCTGGGGTCCTTAGCCATGGGCAGTCTTTTAAAGCAGGGCTCCAGAGTAGGGTCCATTTGTTGCGCCTCCTTCAGTTCATTCGGCAACAAATTTGGCGCAGGCTCCCTCTCCTTCTTGGCTTGCCCTCTTGTGGTTACCGCTGCCACAATCGGCTCCTTTGGTCTCCCAATAAACACATATCTACATCCCAGGATAACTGGGTAGATCGGATCATCCATTATGGCCGCTTTAATAACACCTCTGACAAAATCAGAGTGTATTTCTACCAGTGCGATAGGCAGCGTCCTGGGCGCATCACTCTTAAAAACTCCACTAAGTTTGACGGTTTCCTCTGTCTCCTGACCTGGTTTGACTAGGTGTCTAGCAACGATACAACTAAAGCTTAATCCAGTGTCAAAGAGACAAGTAGTTGAGGTACCATTCAAAATTACAGTTCCTCGAGTTGAGGGTCGGTCCCGCTCAGGTTGAGAATCACTGACATTGACTCTACCTTTCGAGGCTGTATGCAAACATCCAACGCGGTTAGGCCCGGTCTGCTTGCCCTGGTCAGACGTTCCTGTTGTAGGTGTCTTCCCTTTCCCTTGACCTTGGTGGCCGCGCTGCCACGTAGGCTGGGTGGGTTGATCAGAATTGTTATTTTGGGGATATCGGGTTTTGTAGAATTTCGATTTTTCCTGGGGAGGTCTCTGGTTATTACTTTCTCGTTGGTTATAATGCTGAGAGGAATTGGAAGAATAGGATGACTGCTCTAGATTTTGTTTTCGAGATGGCTCATCTGTGGGTTTACGTTTAGTGCTGGGAAGTTCGGCCATTGCATTGGTATAGCGTTCGGCCTTATTGAGGATGTCCTCAAGTCTGACTGCGCCCTGTTCCGCCAAAAATCTACGGGTTTCGTTTGACAAAGTTGACTTTATCTGCTCCACAAGAACAAGTTCAAGGAGTCCCTCATATGTAAGAGGTAGGTCCGATAATTCGATGCATTTTGTCAAATAGCCCGTGAGACGTGAAGAGAACTGTGGGAAAGTTTCCGTGCTCTCTTTCCGGCTGTTTCTGAACATTTGCAGAAATTTTCGGGCGGTCATCTCAAACCGTTCTAGTAAGGCCTTCTTTAGCATGTCATAATCATGTCGGTTGGTTCCCAGCTTCGTGTACACGTCATACGCATTACCTTTGAGTGCAGTTGAGAGTTTAAGACTCCAGCGGGAACTCTCTAACCCATACAGATTTGCAAGCCGTTCGAATTTTTCAAGGAAGGTGTCAATTTTTTCATTGGGGCTAGGAAAAGCCTCTAAAGCAAAGGACATTGCTGTTAATTGGGCAGACTGAGTGCTGGAGAGATCCATTGACTGAGACTGGGGCGAAGACGGCTCTCCGTTATTCGAAGTAGAGGCGTCCCGACTCTCTAAAACCTTACGCGCAAGTTCATGCTGTCTTTCCCTCTCTCTCTCTCTCCTTGCGAGCTTCCATCTCTGCCTCAATTTTCTTCTGCTCCAATTGACGATCGTCCGCTTCTTTCTTCCTAGCTTCTGCCCTCTCTTCTCTCTCTTTTTCTTCCTTCCTCTCAGCTTCTGCTCTTTGTTTCTCTTCCTTCCTCTCTGCTTCTGCTCTTTGTTGCTCCACGTCATATATTTCCAGTTCCTGGTTGATAAACAGATTCGCAGCTTCTGTGTCTAGTCCTGCCTCTTTCGCTTCCAGCCTCAGGATGGATCTCATCATTATCCTCTCTGCCATTGTCAAAGAATAAGATGTAGTATGACTAGAGAATAGTACGAAAGAACAAGAAGGGGAAAGACTCAAAGCCGCTACGAGAAAAAAACACACAATGTAATAAAAAAATTTACTTGTGTTACCTCCTGTGTTAACTTATCGCCGCTATTATTGTCACTAAGACTTTTAACGCAAGCAACTATGCCAATTAATTGGTAAGTTACACTAGAAAAAAATCTACTATTACTAACAGTAGAGAAAGATTTATATTAAAACAATTTAAAAGGGAAAAAAAAAATAAAAAAAATTTTCCCCGAAAATTTTAATTCTCTAACAACAAACTCCGTCCCTGAAGTCAATTATGAGATGAGACGTAGTTAACTTAATTTTAAAAAATCAGAACAATCCGTCTTTAGCTTAGCTCAACTCAAACGCTTCAAAAACCTTTAGTGACTGTAAACCAGTCACGCGATCCCAGCAAATCTTATAAAGAAAAAAAATTAATTTACTCCGCCAGAGGATAATTTAGCTACCCGAATTTATGATTATCCGTACTTTCTACTGCTATGGAAAGAAAACAACCTGTAAGTATGCTGTGTGGACGACCCAAATACTAAAAGGCGTTGTCTAGGGGTGTAATTAATTATTTATTTCCCTAAATCACAAAGACAGATCACTCACACTCTATCTATTTTTTTTTTAATTAACCAGCGGCACTTGGGCTTTCAGCCCTTCGGCCCAATGACATGTCATTGCGAGGCTGGGGAACCTGAGGACTTTCCTTCCAACCCGGTCAGGAGCTTCGCTCCTTCCCATCCACAGAGGGTTTATCACAGGAGCCGTTCAGGCTATTCAGTCAAATTTCCGGCCGTAAACATTTCTTCAAACGCCGACGTCCGGGTTTGAACCATGAACACCTGGTCGCCAGTACAACGCCGAAGCCATTACACCAGCGCGGCTCCCATACTCTATCTAGTTAGACCCAGACTTAGATCAGACTCAAAATATCTTTATCCCGGCGAGCCAGGCAAATATTGTCGTAAATTTATTTTGAGAGAAAGAGTCTTAGAAATAGTAGTCCGGTTTAGAGTGTAGAATGATGGTGAAAAGCTCAGTGATAGAAATGTAGAGATTAAATATGATGCTCCACAGAGTGCTGGAGGAGAGTAAAGACAGACTTATTTACGACAAATCGTTTCTCTCAATCTTCTCTTCCACTCTCCTGGTCAAACAATTATTTGCCAGTTTTCCAGACACACATCTGCGCTCACACCGATTTGGTGCTTCAGACACACAGACGACGTGGTTACAACTATCTTAAACAAATATGAGGGATTTGGGCCTTGGTAGTCCAACACAGTACTATATATGTTTATAAGTATCATAAGTACCAAAAAATACAATTAACAAGGTGAGGAGGGGGGTAAAGAAGATTGGTATCGACTAAACCCTTCCCGCTTATTAGACAAAGGTAAACCCAGTCCCAAGATAGATCGTTATCAGGAACGTAGGTAATGTAACCTAACAGTGAAGTTAATTACTCTGAAAGAGGTGTTACAATATTAGGTATGGTGGTAGACAAAATTACTGTTATCCCAATTGTGTCTTCCCTTTACTAAGCAAAGAAAAAAAAAGGGGGGGGGGGGATGAAACAGAGTTAACAAATTATCCCACTTAAAGGAACAATGCAGGGTATACAGAAAATTGTGTTACCCTGTAGGCAAGTTAACAAATGGTTTTGCACAAATAAATCTCCTGTCATTCATACACGCTCTGAGGATCCACACTCATATACACACACACTTACCGATTGCAGCATCAGACAATCCATAGAATTAGGTACACAATAATTAAACTATTGACATGTGAAACTGTCTAGTCCTTCGATGTCCCGCCCCAGATGTAGTAAGGTTAGTTGATAGAAAAAATTCCCACTTATCGCCGGACTTGAAGGCCTAAGAGTTCTTGTGTTTTATTATATAAAAGGAGTCTATGGGATGGCACTGACACAGTTCGACACGGGGTGAAAATGAGGTGATGGTATAATTCCTTCAATGCGTGATGATAGCAACTGACCGGTAAAGTTTTTTTTAATCCAGTGAGGAAAAACTAGACTCAGTCACAGTCAGGTAAGTCGGTAATCTCTCACATTTAGAGCAGTAAATAAAATTATCGCTACTGGCACTGTTCATCTTCCAGTTTATCTCACAGATTGACATTAACTTTGATGGGTTGTTTAAAATGTTCTTGGGTTGGCTTTCTTTCATGTAATTATGATAGCTAGGCCGCACCGGACCGCCACAAGATTAATTTTAAAAAAATGTTTTCATCAATATATATCTGGAAGTTTTAAGAACCGAGTCTGAAACTCTCTGTATGATTTATTAATAATGCTGGGATCGCAAAGGTGATCATTCTGGAGAAAAAGATAGAAAACCCATGACAACATAATCATACTTCAAAAATCAAATAATATTCTTAACTCGCGATAAATTTACAGTTAAGGCTATTATATACATTCGCGTATTTAATTATGTATTTAAGAAAACACGTCACAAGTCTAATGGTTAAAATACACATCTATATATATAGGACTTAACTAAATTTATTAATTATAAATTCCTTCGCTACTTTAAAAGTTACTTTAACATTTAAGCATCTATTATTTTTTTGGAAATGTTATAATAGATATATCATTAAATTTATCACTGGAACTTTTTGGATGAGTTTAATTAAATAGATTAAATAAACACAAAATCCAGTGAAATAAAATGAAAGCACTAGACCACTGATCACTTTAACAAATATATTATACCGTGCACAGAAAAAGAAACACTCCAATGGTAGCCGCCAATTCCAGATGGAAATCTAGCAAAATTTCTACGATAGCTAGTGAATCTAAAATCTCTAGCAACTGAATGATAGCATGGCTTTCTACGTGGTCTGTATATATTTAAAATGGAATTAAAGATGAGGGGGGGCATGAGAAAGTTGACATTTTTTTTATCTCAGGAGACTTTCGGGGATCTGACCGACAGACTAAAGAGAGATGCCGTTCCCCTGGTTTCGTTTGCGTCCGATTCGTCCTTCGATCGGTTCAGCGCTTAAACATAGAGGTGCGAAAATTCCGCCAGGAAACTTGCGTCTCGTTTCCGGGGACTACTGCTTTTGATCTCTCCCGCTCAACGTTCCTGAAAACCACTTCCGGAGTCTGTTTGATCCTGTTCCGCTCTCTCTGTTTTAAGTAGGCAACGCTCCCACTGCCCAAGTTACTGAAAATAACTTCATATCATTGCTCAGGCGATGTCCGTGGGCGTGATTTAATCTTTCCTTAAATCAATGCGATGACCAGAATGACCGGTAGATAAACTGTCCACATATTAATCAGCCAACGTGTTGGCCATCTGCGTGGAACGGTTTCATAGCAATGAGTCCAGGTGAAAATAAATTCCCGTTTGATGAAGAGTTACAAAACTATTCGGGGGCTCTGGTGCTATACGAAGGGGTCGTTACAAAGGGTAGTACTATAGAATCCCACGATTCAGGGTCAGCTGAGTTCGTCTGTGACACTTTTCTACCCTGGGGTGAAGAGATTTGCTAGAGAGAGCGCCATACTATCTGTCGCAGGTAGGTATAAATAGAGTAGGTCTGAGTTAGACAGAGTATGAATGGGTAATGTGAAAGTAGAGTCACTAATGAAATTGTGGGGAGAGATATCACCTCTGAAGAGTATTGGATTACTTCTTCAGCCTCCCATGACTGACTTTTACTAAGTCAATCCATCGCCCGTTCTCTCTGAACTAATTAGAATACTTCTAATGCAGTAAGAACAACAGCGAGACATCAAGTGAAAGTTATAAGAGAGATCCTGACCACAGGATATATAAATACTATAATATATATATATATAAATATATATATATATATATATATATATATATATATATATATATATATATATATATATATATATATATATATATATACACTGAAGCACATTAAAAACGCACCACCTGTATAATCCTGGAACAGAGTGTAAAATGTAAATATAAATGTTTACAAGTTTACATATTTGGAATCTTTATTCATTTTCCTATAAATCCATGCTGGTCATTAATTTGTACATTTGATTGTTATGAAATTCATTGCATTCTGTGCAGGCAAGGGAGAAAACCAAAAATACAAAAAAATGCACGTGCGTTATCCTGCAGGAGAAGCTGCAAGTCTGGATAAATTGTGAACGCAGGAGCAACCAGTGCATCCAGAACCTCATCTCGATATGTCACAGCATTAACATTTCCACGGAAGACGTGAAGAGGCAAGCGATGGTGAAAACTGAATCCTCCCCAAATGTGAATACTGCCACCTCGAAATCGGTTGACACAGCAATCTGCAAAGCGCTCTTCACACCGTCGCTAAATCCGCATACGTCCATCTGCAAAGGATATGTTGAATCTGTTCTCGTCTGTGAATAGGACAGCATTCAACTGCAGTCTAGTCCATCTGATATGTTGCTCTGCCCATTGCAGGCGCTGCTAACGATGTCTGTGAGTCAAGTTTGGCCCAACATAAGGTCGTCTTGCAGTAAGGCCTGTATCTCTGAGTCGTCGTATGACTGTCATTCGAGAGACTTGCCCATGTCTACCCACTATTGCTCTTGCTGTTTGACTTGCCGGGAGAGTCAATTCCTTAGGTGACTCAGCACAATATGACGATCTTGCGCAGGGGTAGTAACTCGTGGTTGGCCACTCCGAAGTCTATCCCGGGCACTGCCAGTGGTTCCGTAACGTTCATTGAGACGTACAATAGTGCTGTGGTGGCAATTCATCCTTCTGGCAATGGCCCGCAAACTCATTCCGGTCTCCAACATAGCAATGGCTCGTTGGCGGTCGTTTTCAGATAGTCGTGGCATTTCAAGCACATGTACTGGGTGTTTTGTCTCAACGGCCTTTTTATACCGAGTATACTGCCACAACGCGTACACATTTTCAGGGTCATAGCTGTTGAGAATCGTGTTGCACGTGTAACTTTTCATCGTTTTCATGTAGTCTGTACACACAACACCCATGGGTTGAATCTTGCACTTTGCCATTCCAGCAGCCATTCGCTCTCTACCGCATCGCAAACCGGGGCAAATTCCATCCCCACACTTTTTTTTTGCCAGCTTTTCGGCATCATTATATATATAATAGTGGTGCGTTTTTTTAATGTGTCAGATATATATAATATGGTGCGTTTTATTAATGTGTGACGCAAGTTTTGACCACAGCTCATGTTGCGCGCACGTGAAAGCAACAAAATTTGGGGTGAACACTATTCACTGACTACGCAACTGAAACCCTATAAAAGGATAACGCTACAAAAAACAATTCAGTTCATTTTCAAGCAGACATTTATGGCGTCTCTATCGATAAATTTAAGGAACATTGCTATTGGCCGACTGCATGCAGGCGAAAGTCAAAGTCAGGTTGCCAGGCATCTTAACGTGCATCAGAGTACCATCAGTCGACTTTGGCACCGGTTCCAAGCCACTGGCTCAGTTGAAGACCGGCATCGCAGTGGACGACCCAGAGTGACAACAGCAGCGGAGGATCGCTTTATTCGGCTTCGTCATTTCAGAGACAGGTTTACAACAGCTTCCTCAACTGCCCAGTCATTGCCTGCAGGACGTCATATGTCTGATCAAACTGTCCGGAATAGACTGCATGACGCTGGACTTTGGGCACAACGACCTCGCCGAGGACCTGTCCTTACGCGCCGTCATCGCCAAAATCTACTTCTTTGGGCCAACCACCATCGTCCCTGGGCAGCTGACAATCAATGGAGACGTGTCTGGTTTAGTGATGGATCTTTCTTTTTGTTGCAGAGTCATGATAGACGGCGTAGGGTCTACCGTAGGCGAAATGAACGTTGTGCCCAAAATTGCGTTGATGAAGCTCCGCCGCACGGTGGTGGAGGTGCAATGGTGTGGGGAATGATCAGTTACAACGGAGTCAATTGGTGCACATTGAAGGAGGCTTGAATGCGCTACGATACGTCAATGAAATTCTTTGACCCCATGTCCTTCCACTTTTGGCTACCCAAAGGTCTGTGTTTGAACAGAACAACGCCAGATCCCATTGTGCACGGTTGACCACGCAGTTCCTGACTGCCAACAACATTCTCACCCTTCCCTGGCCATCCCTGTCTCCAGACATGAGTCCGATTGAGCACCTGTGGGATGAGCTGCATAGACGTGTTTGTCGCCGAGACGTTGCTCAAGCCAATCGTCGTGATCTGTTCCAGGCACTCCAGGAAGAGTATGCAGGCATCCTACAGGCCCACATCAGACGTCTGATCGCATCCATGCCCAGGAGATGCCAGTCGCTGATCGATGCAAGAGGAGGCCACACACCATACTAACGGGAAAGCCCGTACGCCAAAAAACTCTCGTGACCCAGATGCAAAACAACTGTCAATTGATTGGTTGAACCCTAAGGTATTCGTGTGTGCAATATGAACAATTAACTCATTAAATTAAAAAAGTTATTGAATGTCAAAATTACGGCTATGTGTGTGCCTTCAGTAGCTATGCGTTTCTTTTTTTGAACAGTATATATAGCATATTACATTGTTATTTTTCTTGTGTGTTGGCTGTTCCAGGTTGTAATTTATCTGCCGTTTGTTGTGCCATTGTTTAATGCCTATAGTGTTTGAAATGTATCCTCTTCCATGATACTATATTGCCCTCTCTCGCTATTGATATTCTTTTGAATGTATTTACTGGGCGTTTGTCAGTTTTTGAATTGGTAGTTTTTTTTTTAAATTCCTGTACTGATATTGTATTAACGTTTTTAAATTTTTTGTGTGTTTTTGATTTTCCTGGTCATTCTCATATGTTCTAATTGTTATATTAGCTTGGCGCACATCTCTTCGTAAAGGTGCAGCGGCATGCGAATCATCAAGAAGAGCAGCATCGGAACAGCGGAGACAAGCTAGAAAAGACCGTGTAATAAAACCTTCACATGATGCAAACATTCCCTGCCCACACTGTCCGAGATCTTTCCAGGCCCGCATCGGGCTCATCAGTCACCTTCTACTCATAGACTATCCTAACATATTCCTAATAATTGGATGAACAGAGTGATCTTCATCCCCCGTGATGGACGATTAACAACAAATTGTTATATGTTGGTTCTTGTTATGGTAATATTCAATTTTATTATGTTGTGTAACTTTCAGGGGAGGTCAATTTTTAGTAATTTCTAGTGACGATGACGGAAAATTTTTGTGTTCTCAAGTATTCCATGCTTCTGTGTCGGTCACCTCATTTTACACACACATATATTTTTTACTTACTTACTTACTTAGTCGTTCCCCTTCTACCGTGAGGTGTAGAGGTTTGGAAGAGAGAGCGCTAGTCTATCCTATCGGCTGTCTTCTTCCTGGCCTGGTTCCATTCTAGTCCTCGGTCCTTCAAAGATTGTCTGATGTTGTCCTCCCAGCGGACTCTGGGTCGTCCTGGGGGTCTGGACACACTTGGCTCAAGAAATGAAACCACCCCATAACCCCCCCCCCCGCCCCCACACTTTTTTGTTTTAGAGCTGCTTATGACCACCCCTCTCTTCTTCAGCTCTTCCTTCCAGACTTGCAAATTGGATTGGAGATGTGCCTTTGATTTAGCAATCAGGGCAACATCATCAGCAAATGCCAGCTCTGAAATACATACCTGTCTCATCTTCCAGTACCCAACTGAATACTTTCTTGTTATCTCCTTACATGCCCATGATTGTCTCACACCAGTGGTGGTCCTGAACTCTTCTGACTTATGGTTTGCTGTCTTCACATAATTTCTGCAAAACTTGTAGAAGCTCTGTATAGCATGAATCAGAGGTGCTGGAATGTTCTTCCTTGCCAAACAGTCCCAAACTTTGGGCACATATATTTCATAATCTTAATTCTCAATAATATACATTGACATGTACGGATATGATATAATAAAATACAGCATGACAAATAGGAGTATTATTTGTACATACACCCGCATAAGCATACATTATATATATATATATATATATATATATATATATATATATATATATATATATATATATATATATATACTATACACATGTGTATGTGTATAGAAGTCAAGAAAATTATGGATCAATGGAGTAGTCGAAACATTCAGTAAAGTTTATTCATCACCGTAAAGGTTACAAGAAATGCCAAGGACACCAGAATTTTCTTATATAGGCATTTCCTGTTTGGTGTGTCTTACCTTATTTTACTGTTTTTTCCGTCCGCTCTTGCCATGAAGAGCAGTGGGGAAAAAAAGGGGGGGGGGATGGTGGTGGTTTTAGTTCTTGAGCGAAGTGTGTCGCACTGTCTGCTATTAGCCCGTGTTGCTGTAGGATTGTTTTACTTCTGTGTTGTTGTAATACAGTTCACCCTATCTTCGGACACCCGAATCAAGGTAGACACCGACAGATGGTGAAGGTGATGAAGAGGTAGGATGTCTCTGGTCTGGTTTGCGTGGGTGGTGTGTTGACATTAGGTGTGCAGAACGTAGATGGATGTCCACACCGGACCACAGTACAAGTTACAACAATGTCACACAGACTTATGATGATGAGTCAATAAAGGAACAGCTGTATACGTTTTCCTCACCATTTATTATAGTCACAGCAACAAGACGTAGACAAATCCATGTAAGCATGACACAGGAACATGGCGGATATAAGGACAGTTAACTACAATGGCATGTACATAAGTTCCAATAATTATATGATTATCAAAGTGTTGCAGACTCCAATTTCTCTCACTCCACAACTAGCAGAAAAACCCCGTATTACACAACGGGTAAATAACTGTATAAATATCCAACAGTTTCATTCTGACTCATCTTAAGTCATTCTTCTTAAGTCAACCTCCCAAACATGGCGGGCGACGAAATTAGCATAGTCCATCCCTCTAATCGGACGTATCGAAGATAGGCTGTCCTTTCGAAGATAGTCTTATACAACTCCCTTGTACATCAGGCGAGTTTTCATTTTCAAAGTTATAATAGCAATAACTAATAACCCATCTGTTCTTCCACTCCAGATAGTTATATATATTAGGCCTCTATAAAACAGTAAACATTGTGGATTCCTCTTCTGTAGACATAAGTGTCTAAGTTCAAAATATACCGCTAATCATGCGGGTTGTAGGATAATCTCTATCCTCCTGGGTTTCTGTGCGTAAATCTAAACTTAACAGTCTTAGATGGCTCCAACGAGCGTAACAAGAAGAATACTCTGCCTTTCAACCATTTGTTGACCCAAAAATGCGTTCAGCTTACACTGTGAACAAAAGAAGTGTGAAAGTTTCGTCTTTTACCTTGCTACGAATTCCTAACACAACTTCATAACAACTGTCGTCTTCCTGACGAACAGAAATAACACAGGGGACTTTAAATAACAGTGGAAGAGTTTCCATCCCCAAAAGGCAATGCAGAGAAGTAACCAGACATTCCGTCTGACAGACCCAGAACAACAACACGGCCTCCCCCACGGGAAATCTTCTTCAAAACTCTCGTTTGGACATGCGCAGTTCACATCCCCTCTGACCTATTCAGTCAGCTGGTATAACCTTTTAAGAGAAGTAACTACATATTTACTTTCCCTCAAAGCAAAAGATGAGTATTCGCCCTTAGATTAAATCTTATTCAAAATATTTTCAAACATAACAAGTAAAAAGACAGACTACATTATCAGTTATGAAAAACTGCACGTAACAGTCTTACCACACCTCCCGGGAAAAAAAAATGAAACATTTTTTTTTTTTAAAATACATCTAGGAGCAACATACAATAGCCTCACAACACATGAATAATGCGCAGATGAAAAGTATTAAGAATAAATATAACGCCAAATGTGAGGCTAAGTCGACATATGGAGCGACTGGTGAGAATATATCTCATAATCTCAGAGAAAGCGTTTCTCTAAGTATAAATGTTTCCAGGGAGGTGTCACCAACGTATTCCACAATGTTGGCAATGACACAATGCATACAAAAATTTCATCCAATAAATTAATATTAGGTATCTTAAGTTCATGATTAACAAAGAAGAAAAATCATCAAAGAACAGCGATGAATATACATCAATGAACCGCTAAGTAGTGATACAATCACTATATTACAAATTACAAATGTGTACCTATTTTGATATAGAACAAAGAACTGTTGTAAAGTTAGACACATTAAAAAGTCCAAGATTTAACAGTTAAGTGGAATCATGTTGAGATCTACCATCACAACGAGATCTATCAAAATTCTTATCTCTGTTGAGCCCATTGCTCTTATTTGAATTCCAGTTAACATAGTTATAATTGTTATTTCTCTTCTGAGCAAAATATCTATTTGATGGTTTTTGTTGTCCTGGAGAACAATCATTACAATGTTGACAACCGTTATGAAAGTTCTTATAGTCACTAGGACCAAAATATTGAGGACAATTAAATTGCCTCCAGTTCTTTGAAGAAGAACTATTATCATATGGACGCGTTTGGTAATGTCCACAAACACGATTATCTCTCTTAGCAAAATGGCTTTTATTTTTTTCTGTGTCACTGTGCTTAATAGGTACATCGTACTGACTGAGCTGAGTACGATGGGTACTAACAGTTTTGTTTTCTTTTACCAACTTATTAGGAATTTGAAAATTCGATGCACAGTTTCCCTGAGGAATCTTATCATGACACTTATCAAAGTCCTCACCGTGATCCAAACTTGATTTACCTTTGTTGACCTGACGCCAACTCCCATTAGAGACAGTATCGTTATTTCGTGGGAAACCATATTTTCCACGAAAAGATATGTTCACATATTGCTTAGTGTTATTATGAGCATTGAGTATCTGTCGCTGCCTCTTTGCATTAGCATATTGATTTTTAGCTTTATGTCCAAATCTATTCACCTTTGTAGTAGACAACATTTTATTGTTCAAAACAATATCTAACAAACCATCAATTCTGTTGCGAAGTTTTGCAATTTCTACTTCCGCAACAGCTTTCTCTCTAGAAACAGCTTTGTATATTCTTTCGTTGGTTCTAATTTTTCTTTCATAATCCAACCTTATGTCTCGTAACTGAGAAATAAGAGTCTTCACATTAGCCATACTATCTTTAAGCTCTTTTCTCAACTTTTCCTTTTGAGATGTGGTTTCTAAAACCTTATCTTTCTCTTGAACAAGTTCACGTCTGAATGCTTCCATAGCACTATGATGAGTAGTCAAAAGTTCATCAATTTTCTTATCTTTTTCTTTATTCGCTGTCAACTGTGTTAACTCCAGTTGCAGTGACTGAATCTCAATATCCTTCTTATTCTTAAACACCTTAATCTCCTCCAGAGATTCCATACTCTTCTTTATAGCAGTACTTCGCAGAAGACTCACCTCATTACTTAATTCCAGAATTGTTCCTTTTAATTTGCAACACATATCTTGCGCACTAGCAAGTTCAACGTTTGCTTTATGTAAGTCATCCTCATGTCTCTTAGCTTCAATCTTTTCAGGAACAACCATATCCTTCTCAGGGAATATTGCATTCTTTTCTGTAAGTTGTCTCTCGAGATTACTATTATCATGCAAGAGACCAAAAAGTGTTTTATTATAGGATTTTTCCCGTTCCTGAGCCTCAACTTTTAATTTCTCATAGTTCATTTTTACTTGTTCAAGCTCACTAATAAGAGACTGTTCTTTACAGAGATGATTGTTCTTCATTAAGCTCACTTCAACTTCTAACTCTTTTTTCTCCTTTTCCAGTTGAGATTGTCTCAATTTATTCTCACTAGGAAGAGCTAATGTTTCTATAATCTTCAACAGTAGTTTCAAATCAAGCGTGGAAGAGTTCACTTTATTTACCTGATTACCCAACATCTCTTTTAATGAGGTCACATCATTCTCTAACTCTTTCTTCTGACTAGCCCAATCTCTATTCTGACTAACCCAATTTGTAACATGTCTATTATTAGCTTCTATATGAAACTCCACTTCCTTCTTCAGTGTAGCATTTTCAGAATTCATTTCTGAGAACTTCTTCTCATTCTGCATTTTTGACATCTGTAGCTCATCAGTAAGAGCTTTATTTTTACTCCGAAGCTCATTTATCGTTTTTTTCAACGCATCCAACTCAACAACATTACCTTCATCATAAAAGAGTGTGGATAGTGATTTAGATAGTCTAAATACTCTATCTTTAGAATAGCCATTTCTATAATTATAATCAGCATATTCTCTAAGACTATCACTCGCCTGAAGTAGGAATTGCTCTGTGGCATAATCCTCACAGTCTTCACCAAATAAACGTAATTTGTTTCTTCCTCTCTGAAGAAAATGATGTACAATATCCATCATGTTTGACATTATGCCTGATAATCTATGACTAGTTACCTGAAAAAGTCAGTGAAATTTATTCCACCGTAAATGAGAGCAAGTTTTTAACAAAAACGTGTATAATCAGCTCCGTCAATCTCAATCTCTTTGGAAGACAAGTCTTTTGTAAGAACTTGTATGGTTATTCTATGATAACAATATCATCAGACATTTATATCATAAATTCAATCAAAATGTCAATAGTGTATGTCTAAGTATTTGTACCAATAGCAAACAAAACAATAGCAATAATACGAAGACAAATATTCAAAACACTACGATAACATTCGCAGAAGTCAACTAAAAAACTAAACTGAAGGAAATCTCACAAAGGATGTGTTGATAACTGCGAAAATGTAAACAAAACAACTGACGTCACAGTGTATAAACATAAAGGTGTATAGAACTGAATGACAGGAAAGAGTAGACCTACAAATACAAACAAATTTAATCAAAACTAAAGAATAGAAAAATGTTACAAAAACAACGAAAACAAGCACACCTCGTCACAACTAACACAAAATAGCAACAGTTGTCGCTTAGCTAATTTCACTATAGGAAATTTGCATAAACCCTACAGAACACTCTCAGTAGAAAACCTCTGTCACGTGGTATTTTCTAAAGGAGTCACCGCCCAACCTGAATCCCGCTGAAATATATACCAATATAATATACAAACAAATAACATGTAAAATAAAAACATAAATACATATAGTATGAATGAAGAGTGTTGTAAAGAAGGCTTAATAGCAGTATATAAACTATAGTTTCCACCACAAACTATGTCACTTTAATGAATAACAATTTCTTGGCCTAAACTATTACATTGTTCAATACAGAGCAGTGTAAGAAGATCCACCGTTGATATGTAATAAGTAGGACTTCTCGATTCGACTGCACTGTCCTTGTTGCCAAAAAGTTAAATATATATTTGAAAATTTGATGTGTACTTGACCTTCTCCAAAGACTGCAACATTTCGGGCAATGCCTGGTAGTTTGCAAATATAGCCAACTTGCTATATCTCGTAGTAGATGGTGATGAGGGTACTTCACGGCTTGAATATTGATGTCTGTTGAATGTCGAATGGGTAAGGGACCCCGAATGTGCTGGTGCCAGACCAAACCAGCATTTGGCCACCAAAGATGATAAGGTGTTGTTTTACTTCTGTGTTGTTGTAATACAGTTCACCCTATCTTCGGACACCCGAATCAAGGTAGACACCGACAGATGGTGAAGGTGATGAAGAGGTAGGATGTCTCTGGTCTGGTTTGCGTGGGTGGTGTGTTGACATTAGGTGTGCAGAACGTAGATGGATGTCCACACCGGACCACAGTACAATTTACAACAATGTCACACAGTTTTATGATGATGAGTCAATAAAGGAACAGCTGTATACGTTTTCCTCACCATTTATTATAGTCACAGCAACAAGACGTAGACAAATCCATGTAAGCATGACACAGGAACATGGCGGATATAAGAACAGTTCACTACAATGGCATGTACATAAGTTCTAATAATTATATGATTATCAAAGTGTTGCAGACTCCAATTTCTCTCAGTCCACAACTAGCAGAAAAACCCCGTATTACACAACGGGTAAATAACTGTATAAATATCCAACAGTTTCATTCTGACTCATCTTAAGTCATTCTTCTTAAGTCAACCTCCCAAACATGGCGGGCGACGAAATTAGCATAGTCCATCCCTCTAATCGGACGTATCAAAGATAGGCTGTCCTTTCGAAGATAGTCTTATACAACTCCCTTGTACATCAGGCGAGTTTTCATTTTCAAAGTTATAATAGCAATAACTAATAACCCATCTGTTCTTCCACTCCAGAAAGTTATATTTATTAGGCCTCTATAAAACAGTAAACACTGTGGATTCCTCTTCTGTAGACATACGTGTCTAAGTTCAAAATATATCGCTAATCATGCGGGTTGTAGGATAATCTCTATCCTCCTTCGTTTCTGTGCGTAAATCTAAACTTAACAGTCTTAGATGGCTCCAACGAGCGTAACAAGAAGAATACTCTGCCTTTCAACCATTTGTTGACCCAAAAATGCGTTCAGCTTACACTGTGAACAAAAGAAGTGTGAAAGTTTCGTCTTTTACCTTGCTACGAATTCCTAACACAACTTCATAACAACTGTCGTCTTCCTGACGAACAGAAATAACACAGGGGACTTTAAATAACAGTGGAAGAGTTTCCATCCCCAAAAGGCAATGCAGAGAAGTAACCAGACATTCCGTCTGACAGACCCAGAACAACAACACTGCCTCCCCCACGGGAAATCTTCTTCAAAACTCTCGTTTGGACATGCGCAGTTCACATCCCCTCTGACCTATTCAGTCAGCTGGTATAACCTTTTAAGAGGAGTAACTACATATTTACTTTCCCTCAAAGCAAAAGATGAGTATCCGCCCTTAGATTAAATCTTATTCAAAATATTACCAAACATAACAAGTATACAGACAGACTACATTATCAGTTATGAAAAACTGCACGTAACAATTATATATCCAGCTGTCACATTCTTATTCTCCATGCTCTGAAAACAGATCTTGTGCTGTTGTAGTAGCAATAATTTATCGGTCTCCATTCTTATGAGAAAGCCAAACCACTTTCTGTTATGTTTGTTAGGTTCCGTTAAACTAAACGGTGTCATATTTCTTTTCTCTCGTGTCCCCTGTTTTTTTTTGTAAGTTCGCCCATGCTCCGGTGTATAATGTGTTTTACGGCCATGACAATTTAGAGATCAACGTGAACTGAAAGCACCATATTTTGAACTTTCTTATGAGTGAACACGTAATAAATACCGAACTCGTAATCGTCGGCCGATTTCAAACTAAAAAAAAAAAAAATCTGTCGGTCCATTTCGACATTTACTGAAAGGGTGAAGGTAGTGCCCTAGATTCTTCTATAAGAAGAATGTGCCCTAGATTCTTCTATAAGAAGAATCTAGGGCACGAGGTGAAGGGAGGAGTCGAGCTATGTTAAGTATAGCAACGGAAATCCGGAATCAGGGTTGTTGAAATGAAACATTTGTTGTGGTGAAAAAATTCGCAGATATAAGGCAGAGATTTACCAAAACGTCCAACTTTGGGTCAGACAGACAGTAAAAAGCTCGATAAACTATTACTTCATTCATCAGTGTGCTTTACTGTGATCACCAGCTGTCTGGCTGGATACATAGGCAAAGGTAAGAATACAACTAATGAATGTAATGTAGTTTGCGTCACATCGAAGTAAGATTATGTAGGCTATAGCCTAGCCTATAGGGCTATATACGAAGCGTGATCAAATGAAACCCGACCGTGCTGCGCCAAGTGGACATTCGTAGGAGGAGCATGATGACGTCACATCTGACGTAATAAGCACATACGAATGTACAAGTGTGTAAGTGTTCATTCTCCTAGTATTCATTGGTTGACCAGTCGACATTCATCGCCGAATGAAAGCAGTGTATGGTGGCAAAAGTGTGTCTAAGACTACAGTGAAATACTGGGCACGAATGTTTCGAGAAGGACGTCAGTTAACGAGAGATCTTCCGCGGCCAGGTCAGGTGCATATTGTTGCGACAGAAGAAGCCATCGCCGAGATTGATGCAGCAATACGGGTGGACCGTCGTTGGAGCTTACGTTCGCTAGCAGAGGAATTCGCTGTGTCTCTTGGGACAATTCAAATGGTGGTTAGGAAGAAACTGAAGTATCGAAAGGTGTGTTCACAATGGGTCCCACGGATGCTGACCGATCACCATAAGGAAGAACGCATGGGGTGGAGTTTGAACCACCTGCTGCGTTACGAAGAGGAGGGTGATGCATTTCTGTTGCGCATAGTGGCAGGCGATGAGTCGTGGTGCCACCACTTTGAGCCGTGCAGCAAATCAGCGAGCATGCAATGGAGACATCCCGGATCACCAAAACCCAAAACATTCAAGTCACAGATTTCCGCCGGTAAGGTTATGTTGACCACATTTTTTGACCATGAAGGGCTTCTATTGGTAGACTTTAAAGAGCCTGGCGTGAACATCAATGCCATCCGCTACAAAGACACATTAGACAACCTGCATACAGCCATCAAGAATAAACGACCCGGCATGCTTTCGCGTGATGTGATTCTGTTGTACGACAATGCTCGTCCACATGTTGCGAACATTGTGCAGGAAGCGTTAGCAAGGAAAAGGTGGGAAATTCTGCCACACCCAGCCTAGAGCCCTGATCTGTCACCGTGTGACTTTCATTTGTTCGGACCCTTAAAAAAATCTCTAAAGGGACAACGATTCGACTCCGATGCAGACGTCAGTGTCTCGGTGACCAAATGGTTCAATAAGCAACCAAAGTCATATTTCTCGGACGGCATCCGCCGTCTACCAAAGCAGTTGGATGCGTGTCTGAATGCCTATGGTGACTATTTCTAAAGAACCCCAGTGGGTACTTGCTTCATAACAATTGCTGTATTTAATTCTACTACTCCTGCTGATGAACCTTACATATATTTGTTATAAAGCCACTGGGACGGGTTTCATTTGAACACACCTCGTAGTTACATTTCAGTGTCAGGCTAGAACAGAGACCTGTTAAATTTCTAGAACTAAGAAGAATGGCAAATCGATTGTTCCAGTTCTTCGATTACGGTGTAACTATAATATCACGCAGGACAGATAGAAAGAAAAAAAGGGAGGGGGGGGGCGCGTCTTGCTACAGATTTCCTGAACCAGAACGCGCCATTAGGGCTAGGCTAGTTGCCAAACATGGTCAAGTTGTGAACTAGCTTACTTACTTAGTTGTTCCCCTTCTACCGTGAGGTATAGAGGTTTGGAAGAGAGAGCGCCAGACTATCCTATGGGCTGTCTTCCTCGTGGCCTGGTTCCATTCTAGTCCTTGGTCCTTCAAAGATTGTCTAATGTTGTCCTGCCAGCGGACTCGGGTCGTCCTGGGGGTCTGGATCACTGGCTCTTTGTTTCCCATGCTTGTCGTGGTAGCTGATCTTCTCCCATTCTGCAGAAATGGCCAAACCATCATAGTTGGGACTGTTCTACTTGGGTCTGCAGGGGTGGGATTTTAGGCCTTGACGTATCGTCTGGTTGCGGACCATGTCTCTTCCTGTTACTTCAACCACCTTCATCGGATACCTCATTTCTGAGGTTTGAATATGGCTTTTGTGGGTTGTAGTCATTGACCATGACTCGCATCCATATGTCAAGACTGGAACATAGGTGGACTGTATACAGCCATCTTCGTTTTCTTACCAACCTCTCTCTTGCTGAGGAATCCACGATTTATGGCCTGAAAAAGTCTCCCAGCTGCTGCTTTTCGAATGGCCAACTCTTCTTTGATGCCTCCCTTTCGGTCTATAATAGCTCCGAGGTATTTAAAGTGGTCGACCTGCTCCAGGACCTGTTCTCCCAGCTTAATCTGATGTCTTCTTTCTTCTCGTGATATCACCATGGATTTTGTTTTAGAGCTGCTTATGACCACCCCTCTCTTCTCCAGCTCTTCCTTTTCCAGACTTACCGGCTAGATTGGAGATGTGCCTCTGATTTAGCAATCAGGGCAACATCATCAGCAAATGCCAGCTCTGAAATACATACCTGTCTCATTTTCCAGTACCGCACTGAATACATTTTGGTTCTCTCCTTACATGACTTGATAACATCGTCCATGAAAAGATAAGGTGACAGGATATCATCTTGTTTTACATCAGTGATGGTCCTGAACTCTTCTGACTTATGGTTTGTTGTCCTCACATAATTTCTGCAAGACTTGTAGAAGCTGTTGTGAACTAGCTCTGGTAACAAACATATTGGAAGCCATGTTACGGATTCTAAGGTTTAGTTGTTTTTCATTATTTAAAAAAAAAATTAATGATGAAAAATATCCTGTTCAACCTCTGATTGGTTATAATTAGGATATATAGGGCCTATTGTTCTCAATTTCAAATAATATGAACAACTGCCGATATGGGGAAGTGGCATCACACCTGTCAAATCATTGTAAATAGGACAAATAACAATTAGGAAACCAATTATGCTTGTATGTTAAAAAAAAAACACAAAAAAAAAAAAAAACTCCAACCAAATAAAAATGAGATAAAACTGAAAAAAATCAAACAGAAACTCCAAACAAGAATAATATTAAGGGGGAGGGGTGTAAAGGCCTGTTTTTCTCTTTCATTATTAATCTGACCCCTTGCCGGTTTCTACCCAATGTTTTTGTTGACATCCAAACTTTTGTAGGCCCTGTTGGTTTATAGGTTCAAAGAAAATTGTAACCCCGATTTATGAAACGTCCGATGCACTTTCGTAGCTGTACCGTATGGGTCGTAAGTTATGTGTTCTAGAGATTTTCTGTATGTTTTTTTTTCCATTTTGTTTTTATATTCTAGCAGTATTGGTGTGGCACGTTCACTTTTTTTAAACGAGAAAATATATATAGTTTAACCCTTAATGGGTTATAATTTGGATATATAGTGTAGTTAATTCAAGATATCGCACCAAGTGGCGATGCTATCTACGGCGCCACTTCAGATTTGGCGAAAAGAAGCTTCAGCAAGCGGGAAAGAGGAGAAAACGTTGAAAAGAACACCAGGAAAATAAGCAGCGAAGGCCTGTCACCTCAGGGGCGCATTCCCATAGTCATTATGACTGAAGGGGCTATTATTATTATTATAAATAATTCAAGAACTCCACCTAGGCCAGTCCCAATCCCGGCTGAAAAAGGAGGAGGGCGGCCTGCATGGAGGCCGTAAGGAGGCTGTAATATGAATACATTAAAGTACGAGCCACACATTGTAATATAATGCGAATCTTGACATGTACGATATGCTGTAAATAAACATGGCTACAAACTGAACATGCTTTTACTGAGTGCCTTCTGAAACATGTGTGTGCTTGTGTAGATGACGAGGTAATGCTTATATACATACATCATAACATTACATGGTGGCAGCGGTCGATACCGGACTGACGCAAAACAGCTACACGATAACACGTGAGTACAGTATTCGGCTAATTTTCGTCATCGAGGTCAGCCATGGCGGCGAAACAATATCGCAACGCACCGCAAATGAGATTCGCCGGTCAAGACGATAAGAGTGAAGCTTTCTTGTTATGGCGCCAATGCATAGATCTATATTCCAAGACCACTGGTCTGGAAGGACAAACCCTAACTCCATATATCCTAGAAGCATTGGACGATGAAGGTTTGAAAATTTACAACAGTTTTGCTACCGCCATGCCTGTGGAGTCGGCGACAGACCCCGCAGCCATATTGGACGAATTTGAAAAACGTCTGATAATAAAGCACACGAACTTTAGAGCGGCAAGATTAGAACTTCACCACCTGCGACAGAAACCTGGTGAAAGTCTAGATGATTTTTTCACTCGCATCAAGGAGAAAACAAGTGTATGCAAATTTAACAAAGAAGAAGAAAAAGAGCGAATTATCGAACAGATCCTTCTCAGCACACCAATGCCAGAGTTCCAGAAATGGATACTGAGCCAGAGTGATACACTAACTTTACAACAACTTCTGGATGAAGGCAGGAAACACGAGGCACAAGCACTAAACATTAAACAAATTCAGCAAGGTACAGTAACAGCCCAGGTGGATGCAGTAAAAAGCTATAAACACAACAAAGCAACTGGTACTAAGCAACAAGGAAAACACAACACAAGCAGAGGTGCTATGTGTAAATGTTGTGGCCTAAACCACATACAAAACCACTGTCCAGCTAAAGACTCTACATGTCATTACTGCAGAAAGAGGGGCCACTGGATAAAATTATGTTTCAAGAGGAAACAAGACAGTGCTCAACACAAACTTCACAGCAGAAAGTCATCAAAACAAACACACTCTATGATGACTGAGGACCTTGACTCCAGTGAAGAAAGTGATCCTTCCAGTTTTGATACTGTGAAGATACTAACTTTCAGCAATGAACCAAAGAGAACGCAGGCTTTCTGCAAGGTACAATTCCGAATACCAGGAATTAAAAGGCACAAAGAAAGATATATTCGGTTCAAGATAGACACAGGTGCCCAAGGTAACACTCTACCCTTAAGAATATTCAGACAGATCATGCCTGACAAGGTGGATGAGCAAGGATTTCCCACAAGGGATGTAAAAAGTAGGAGTGGCAGGACAAAGCTAAGAGCTTACAATGGAACAAGTATAGACTGTTTCGGAGCAGTAACACTTGAATGTTCATACAGAGACTCTGAATGGACATCGTCAACATTTTACTTGGTAGATGTTGAAGGACCTGCAATTTTGGGTTTACCAATGTGCGAAAAGCTGAGTGTGGTAACTATTAACAACATTAAAGAGGATATAGGTCTTGCAGATGCTCTCAGCAAACTACCAAACCCCAACAAGACAGCAGATCTTACCCCAAACATCAAAGTTGATTTTGTCAAGTTTAGCGGTAATCGGCTTGAACACATCAGAGAAGACACAATGAGAGATCCTGTCCTTAACTCCCTCAAAGAACTGATATACCATGGATGGCCAAGCTCTATCAGGGAAGTTCCAACACACATCCGTCCATACTACTCTATGAGGGACGAGTTAAGCATCGAAGATGGTCTGATCCTTAAAGGAGATCGCATTATTATACCAGAAACACAACGCGATATCATCCTTAAACAGCTCCATAATAGTCACCTTGGTATTGTGAAGACACAACTGAGAGCAAAGAAAGATGTTCACTGGCCACAGATAAACAAGGACATAGAAACACTATGTAAAAACTGTTCAATTTGCCAAGAACATGCAAATAGGCAGTGCAGAGAACCTCTCATACCATCAGACATACCATTGAGCCCTTGGAGCATTATAGGAACTGATATTTTCTCAATCGACAATAATGACTATCTTATTATTGCTGATTACTACAGCAAATTTCCCATCATTGAGAAACTTCCACAACCCTCACCATCAGCTGTTATTGCAGACATTACAAAGAAGTATTGCAGCATGTTTGGCATCCCAGATGAAATTAGATCAGACAACGGTCCACATTTCTCAGGTCAAGCATACAGAAACTTCACTAAGGACTGGAAGATCAAACACACAACATCATCACCTAGATACCCTAAATCTAATGGTTTCATTGAGAGACAGATACAAACTATCAAGTCAATCATGAAGAAAACAAGAACAGAGGATGTACACCTAGCACTCTTGAGATGGAGAACAACACCGGTAGACAGTAAGATCGACAGTCCAGCAGAACTTATGTTTGATAGAAGAATTAAAGACCTTCTACTCCAGACCTTGGTGCCCCACAAAACCAACAAGCGCCAAGGCCGAAATCACAACCAACTCAAGCTAAACCAGGGACTTCCGCAGAACCACCAGCACTTTACACCACTCGTTCTGGCCGTACAGTGACACCTCCCAGCCGATACAGACAGTGACATATATATACTCACACTGAGCATTACACATACTTATCCTTTCTCACATGAAACATTTCGTTGGAAATGTTTGCACACATTGTTTTTCTTCAAAAAAGGGGGATGTAATATGAATACATTAAAGTACGAGCCACACATTGTAATATAATGCGAATCTTGACATGTACGATATGCTGTAAATAAACATGGCTACAAACTGAACATGCTTTTACTGAGTGCCTTCTGAAACATGTGTGTGCTTGTGTAGATGACGAGGTAATGCTTATATACATACATCATAACATTACAGAGGCAGCCCCTCCATCATGCAAAGGCTTAACAGGCCAATCACCTGTTTGCTTTAAATCATGATTACGCGAACTACAAGAGAGAAAACCGGACTGATTCTAAAGGGTACGGACTACGACTTATGGAACTTGGAACACAATAAGTATAAATGGGAAAGAAGAGGAGCTGGTGGAATAGATGAGGAAAGCAAAACTAGAAATCCTGGCTATTACGGAAACAAAGAAAAAGGGACAAGGAGTCATGGATCCTGATGGCAACACGCTGCTCTACAGTGGTGTACCCACACCTGAAAGAGCTAAAGGGGACGTAGGTTGCATTGTGGCCAAAAACCAGAAAGATAGTATCAAGGGATGGAACTTTGTCTCGGAGCGCATTATGGTTGTAAAACTAAAAGAAGGAGAAACCATAGTCAACCTGGTCATAGTGTATGGGCCAAATGAGGATGAGAGAGCAGAGGTCAAGGAGGAATTCTTCGAGTTGCTTCAAAGGACAGTGGATTACTGCCTAGATGAAATTATCATGCTCGGAGATTTCAATGCCAGAGTTGGAAATGACCATGCTAAATGGGGTGGAGTTATCGGAAGATATGGAGAAGATACTCTCAATGACAATGGAAAGCGACTCCTTAGATTCTGCAATGAGCAGAATCTGATCATTACAAACACAAAGTTCCCCCATAAGCGCATTCATGCATACACTAGGTGTGAACCAACAAAGAATGAGAAGTCAGTGATCGACTATGCCATTGTTAGGAGGAGCTCATTCAAATATGTCCGGGATGCCAGAGTCTGGAGGGGGCCAGAGATTGGAAGTGATCACTACCTGCTTACAATTAAAAGAACAACTGAAAGAGTTGCTCAGCCTAGGAACTGCCCAGCATCACGCAAGAAACCAAGTAAACGACCGGAAGAAATGAGCATTAAGACCTAGAAGCAGAGAGAGCCAGAAATTAAGACCAGATATCAGGGGCTTATTGCTACAGCGATGAGAAGCACAGAAAAACAACCTGATGACTTGGAAACCCTGTGGCTTAAATTCAAGGACATCATAAAGACAGCTTCTGCAGAAGCATGTGATGAAGTCCGACTTGGGAACAAGAGAAAGAGGACACCTTGGTGGACAAAGGAAGTCAAAGAGAAAATAAGAGAGAAGAAAATGGCATGGAAACAATACTTAGGAGCTAAAAACACAGCAGGACAAATAGAGAAATATAGAGAATATGTGATACTCAGAACAGAAGCAAAGAACAAGGTGCTAGCATCAAAACAGAAGTCCTGGGAAGAATTTGGAGAAAAGCTAGAAAAAGATGCACAAGAAAACCAGAAATTGTTCTATAAGACCCTAAAGAACATGAGGAAGGAAAAACAATGCCCTCTCAAATTTATAAAGGACAAGCAAGGCAAATGGCTTACTGCCCCGAAGGAAGTAATGGAAAGATGGAAAGAATATTTCTCAGAACTCCTTGATGGTGAGCAAGGTCAAGCATCAGAAATAATAACCACTAGCACAGAAGAGGAAACAAATGGTGATGAAGATGACATGAAGATGGAAGAACTGAAGGCAGCACTGGAGAAAATCAAGATGGGCAAAGCAGCAGGGCATGATGGTATAACACCAGAAATAGTTAAGTACATGGTAGCATCAGGCGACCTATTACTCTTAAGGGTCCTACAGGCAGCGTGGTGCAACAAGACCATACCAAAGGACTGGGAGATTGCCATCATAACACTAATTTTCAAAAAGGGTGACAATCGATAATGTGGAAACCATAGAGGCATATCCCTTCTCAGTGTCCCTGGTAAAATCTACTCTAGAATCCTAGAGCAGAGACTCCAATGCCTAGCTGAGCCACAATTGGATGAGGTCCAGTGCGGATTCCGAGTAAACCGAAATACTCAAGACCTAATCTTCACACTCAGACAGCTGAGTGAAAAGGCCCTTGAGTATAAGAGTGAGATCCATCTTTGTTTCATAGATCTGGAAAAGGCATTTGACATGGTCCCATGGAGCAAACTTTGGGACTGTTTGGCAAGGAAGAATATTCCAGCACCTCTGATTCATGCTATACAGAGCTTCTACAAGTCTTGCAGAAATTATGTAAGGACAGCAAACCATAAGTCAAAAAAGTTCAGGACCACCACTGGTGTAAGACAAAGTAATATCCTATCACCTTATCTTTTCATACTCCTCATGGACGATGTTATCAAGTCATGTAAGGAGAGAACAAGAAAGTATTCAGTGTAGTACTGGAAGATGACACAGGTATGTATTTCAGAGCTGGCATTTGCTGATGATGTTGCCCTGATTGCTAAATCAGAGGCACATCTCCAATCCAGTCTGTAAGTCTGGAAAAGGAAGAGCTGGAGAAGAGATGGATGGTCATAAGCAGCTCTAAAACAAAATCCATGGTGATATCACGAGAAGAAAGAAGACATCAGATTAAGCTGGGAGAACAGGTCCTGGAGCAGGTCGACCCCTTTAAATATCTCGGAGCTATTATAGACCGGAAGGGAGGCATCAAAGAAGAGTTGGCCACTCGAAAAGCAGCAGCTGGGAGACTTTTTCAGGCCGTAAATCGAGGATTCCTCAGCAAGAGAGAAGTTGGTAAGAAAACGAAGATGGCTGTATACCGCTCCACCTATGTCCCAGTCTTGACATATGGATGCGAGTCATGGGCAATGACTACAACCCACAAAAGCCAGATCCAAACCTCAGAAATGAGGAATCCGAGGAAGGTGGTTGAAGTAACAAGAAGAGACATTGTCCGCAACCAGACGATACGTCAAGGCCTAAAATCCCACCCCCTGCAGACCCAAGTAGAACAGTCCCAAATAAGATGGTTTGGCCATGTCTGCAGAATGGGAGAAGATCGGCTACCACAACAAGCATGGGAAACAAAGAGCCAGTGATCCAGACCCCGAGGACGACCCAGAGTCCGCTGGGAGGACAACATCAGACAATCTTTGAAGGACCGAGGACTAGAATGGAACCAGGCCAGGAGGAAGACAGCCGATAGGATAGTCTGGCGCTCTCTCTTCCAAACCTCTACACCTCACGGTAGAAGGGGAACGACTAAGTATGTAAGTAATAAATAACACTGGCTAACAAAAAAAAATTTTTTTTTCTTTCTCTTACATTTCTATGTTTTTCTGGTCAATTTTAATGCGCTGTTTTTAAATCTGCAAACCGTTTTTCTCTATCAGTTCGGGATCTCTAGAAATACGCAATTGAAGGTTTTTAACAACGCATACAGTATTACATCATCATTCGTACAAGAAGTATAACAGTTATGTAGGCTTGAATTTCTTTGCAGTCGACTTTCGTCGGTGAATGGCATGTGGTACGTCGCGATGAAGCATCCAACAATAATCGGCAAGCATGGTCACACTCCACCGTCCTTGATAACGTGACTCCATTACGGCGATATCTTGATGGAATCGTACTCCATGTTCATCGCTGACTTCGCCAAGGTTGTCAGGGAAAAAGTCATGATGCGCGAATCGAGCACATGGATTTTGAGGGACATGTTACAGTTAATTCTGTATGCACATAGTCGACAGATTTGTGATTTCCCAGAAAGTTATCGACGATCGATTTGAATGCTATCCATGCGCGAAGTTCACTACCATGTAACAAGTTCTCAAATTGTTTGTCTGCAATAACTTTCCTAATCTGAGGTCCTACAAAGATACCTTCCTTTATCTTTGCATCGCTAATTTGCGGAAACTTTTCTCGAAGATAAGTGAAAGCTTTGCTCGTTTTATCTAACGTTTTTACGAAATTCTTCATGAGCCCCAACTTTTGTGTATCGGTGGTAAAATGATGCTGTCTTTGTTAACTACTGGCTCGTGTATTACATTTTTATGCCCGAGCTGCATACGATCCCTGATAGGCCACACCTTTCTTGCATAATGTTCCTGTCTGTTGCGGCTGTCCCATTCACATAGGAAGCAACAAAATTTAGTATACCCAGTCTGCATGCCCATGAGAATTGCAATGACCTTTAGCTCTCCACAAATCCGTATTTGGTAGTCATTGTACTTTATTTTTGCCAAATGTATAGCCATATTGTCATAAGTTTCTTTCATATGAACAGAGTAGGCGACTGGAATTGATGAAAATAAATTTCCTTTATGCAATAACACGGCTTTTAGACTAGTCTTGGAAGAGTCGATGAAAAGTCGCCATTCGTTGACTATGTGCTCATGACCGAGGTGCACCATTAGACCGTTTACATCTTTGCAATAGCAAATGTCATCATCCATCTCAAAGTATTGAACAAGTTCTCTGTGTCTATGACGAAATTTAGATATCGGAGTATTGGGCGCTAAAAGATTCCATTCTTTGAGTCGCGAACCGAGTAATTCCGCTTGTCCTTTGGTAAGAGCGAGATCACGTATTAGATCTGAAAGTTCTGAATGGTCAATTAAGTGAACACCATCATTCACCGGTATATAATCCGAGTCAGAATTAGTTTCTAAAGCAGGTAAACTATCAATTTCTGATGGTTCATTCACGTCCAACGGATATTGTTCTGGTGGAACTGGGGTCGGACACGTGATTGGATCATGAGGCACTGGTTTCGAAACCGATTCAATATTTGGATAAACCACAGACTTTCTAGTTTTAAAAGTGAAACCATGGATATTTGTCAAGCAGAAGTAACAATCAGTAGCGTGATTTGTCGGTTCACGCCATATTACTGGCACTCCAAAAGGCATCGGACTTATGCTTCGGCGATTTTCATAACCAACCTGCCAATGTATTTGCACAAGTCGAACAAACTGCATTTGGCTTCCAAGATTTATTTGCATCATCAATTTTCGAATCGAAATAAAGTTCATATGCTTTCTTTAGTAATGGTGTAAAGTTTTTCTGGTGAACACGATCGGTAAAATATCTGCACACGTAACAGAACAGATCAGCCGAATTTCTACAACTTCTAGAAGCCATATTTTGCTCAGAATTATTTCAAAATACAGTAACTATTTGAAAAATAGCGTAACATATGTCATGCATCTTTTAGCAGTTTAAAAAGAAGAATTATTTTGCATTTTATTAATTTTTAATAAGTTATATAGTAAAAATGAAACGGAGCAAATAACGGTTTCCCAAAAATATATTTATTCACAAATATCTTAAGAACCCGATGTGATAGAGATAAACGGATTTCAGATTTGAAATCAGCGCAAGAAACTAACCTAAGAACACTTATTCTTATATAAGAAAGAAAAATGTTGTTTGTCAGTGTAATTCAAGATTGTAATTTTGATTTCCGATATTAAAATATGGTATCATCTTCCCACTCCACTCAATTCAAATAGAGTAAATCGAAAATAATGTAAAATTTTGTAAATGTATGTGTGTGTGGTCTTGCCTTTCCAAAAAAACAAAAACAAAACAAACAAATAAACAAATAAAATTCTCTCACAACTGCTATGTCATTAACAAGAGGGAGAAGTTAGGAAAGAACAAGATGTCTGGGACAAGACCCAATTCTCCAATCATCTGCCATCATCAACAAGCATTATAAGACCCCCTCCAGAGTATCACTTTCCCATCACACCATCACTGATTCTTATATTTTAATTTTTGTTTATGTTATATACTATTTTACTATATTGTGCAATTCCCTAGGTCTAAATAGAGCATTACTGCTAAAATTTATGAAGTTTGAACAACAGAGAATACCTATATTAGATTATTTGCTGACAACAATTCACCCATTACCGTAGAACAAGTGTTGAGAATCCAAAGACCTAGAGAACATTTTTTTTAAAATGTGATAATGAGCAATATTCCTCCCATTAAACCTCAAAAGGGTTATAATTAGGATATATAGTGTTTTCAAGTCCAAATAATATGTTCATTTGCCGATATATGAAACTGGCATCATATCTTCTATCCAATCATTTTACATACTTAGAAAGCGTAGTAACACCAGATGGCAGAACAAGCAAAGACATCAGAAACCGAATAAATAAAGCCAGAATAGCCTTTACCAATCTAAACAACATCTGGAAATCTTTTCAGTACATTACAAACACTAAATTAAAAATACACGTGAGCTGCGCAATTTCTGTACTTCTGTACGGTGCAGAAAGCTGGAGAGTGACAGATAAGTAAATGTCAAAATTGTCCTCTTTCCACACAACCTGCCTAAGGAATTTTCTGGCTGAACATCATCAACAACCAAGAACTGCTAACTTGGAGGCACCAAGAAGACATGCACACCATCGTAGCAGATAGACGCTGGAATTGGAAGACTGACACCATCACTAGAACTGCCATTCTATGGACTCCATAAGGAAAGCCAAAGCAAGGAAGGCCAAAAGCCACCTGGCAGAGAACTGTGGAGGTAGAAATGCTAAGCATGAACCAGAGCTGGGACACCACACGAAGGATGGCTGCAGACCTAGCAAAGTGGAGACAGTTTGTTACTGCCCTACAAGACACCATCAGGCGTGACGATCAGTGATTGCTTTGGCAGTCAGTGACCAAAGAAGAATAGAAGTGAACATGTGAACACTTCACCTGCAGTGAATGTATTTACTTTAGTTTTTATGAGTCACAGTATATGGATTATCAAAATATTTGTAATATTTGGTACAACATGCCTGAGGTAACAGTAGGCCTATTCTTTCTGTGTCTCCTCTCAGAGACTCCCAGGACCTACATGGGATGTGCTCAGTCTACCCAGCTGTAAATGGGTATCTGACTCTGCTCTTGAGTTAGGAAAAGCTGAGGAAGGGAACTAATCGCCCCACCTTATAAAGCTGGACCTTGTGTGGTGAAGTCTGTAACATTTCATTGCCCATCTGCAGGATCGGATATGGTACTACCTTCACCTTGTTGAAGCAAGGACTGACGCTAATGGTTCATATGTAGAAGATGTTATTTCCACAGGAGAGGTTGTCCTACATTTCTATAACACAACAAATAAAGTAATGGTACAGGGTGCAGAGTGCGCTATTAAAGACTGGATTAGTACGGACCTGAATAATTTATGTAAATCAGTAACTACTGCTGGAGTCAGTCGAGAGGCTATCATATCAAATGTGCCGGTTCAAAGTATTCCTGCAAAAACTTCTAAATCTAAGAAGTTAGCAATCACACATTCCACTGTTCCCGCTGATATCACAACAAACACAACTCCCAATAAAGAGTGCAAAAAGATGTCACAGACAAAACCAAAGTCACCAGCGTTAGCTGATACAAGTGACATCACAGAGACAGAGCACCTATCAAGCACTTTTGACAGTAGTCTAACAACATCCCCTCTTACATTACCTATGCACTCGTCACAAGATCAATTTTCAATAATATTGTCTGAGATGGAGATACTAAAAGCAGAGCTGAGCAGCCTCAAAAAAGCTTACGAGCAGCTCCATGCTGACCACATGTCCCTCAAAAATAGTTGTGAGAGAAACGAGTCTGAACAACAGAAAGAAAGCACACAGCAGAAGAATAAATACAGACAGTGTAACACAAACACAAGCTCAGAGGGAAATTCCGACGGTAGTGAAGTACAACATACGACACAAGCTGAACTGAGCCATAAAGAAGACCACGACCTGTGCATTCTGGAATTCCCTGCAGACGTGAGCAGAATCCCTGTCCAGATTTCTACTCGGCAGCCCCACTGCCGACAGCCAGTTCATATCACAGCAAGAAACCTACACACAATCCCAGCATAGTTCAAACACAAGAAACAGCATGCACTGCCACCGGCACACATACACGTCTGTCTTTCAAATAGAAGGAAACACTTCATCTTTGGTGACCAAAATGTGAAGGACCTTCAAAAATGTAAATTAGTAACAGCAGATACAGACACGGTCACCGTTTGCTACAAAAAATTGGGCATCTGTGCAGGACCTACAGACTCTCCTTAAAAGATATGAAACTGATCTTAATGTAGCCAGGGTCACTGTGCACATTGGTCTGCCGGACGCGCTAAAACATAACGAAATTGCACAACAGAGCTGAATCAAATCACGTCTAACTTCCAGTTCCTGTTCCCAATTACAAAGATATGTTTTTCAGCTATTATACCTCCAGTTCGCTCACATTATAGGAAATCTGTTGAGATGAACAACACAAAATTGAAAAAGCATTGCGTCAGACACCACCACACATTTATAGAACACTCCTCGTTCCTTGCCACATCCGGAGCTCCTAGGAAGCATCTTTATAGCGGCGACATTTCCTTATCCGATCAAGGAACCAGTATGTTGGCAAGAAACATCAAATTTCCAGAAAACACCCTCAGAGGCACAGCCAGCACATCAGCATCCAAGTATCCTTCAAAACGACACACGAATGTAACCAGCTACTCCTCTAATGCAATTTACGACCTTGAGTTTCCATCAATACCCACAACTTCAAGCACCAGCCGGACAACAATGTCACACAATCAGGAGTATCAAGACAGACCCCTTATTAGAACTATAGATGTGCAGGAAACAGCCAATAAAATCGGCCTTCAGCAACATTCTATGACCGACGACCCACCTCAACAACAACGACCTGAGACATTCCATCCTCAAAGATCTGTAAAAGATTCAATTCAACCAACTCAGGGTCCACCTACTGAAATCTCATCACGTCCGCTGTCGCACCAGACACCAATGAGAGATCACCCATCATCGTTGTCATCGCAGGTTTTCCCATATCAACCCGCACACCCAACCTTTCATAACTTTCTACATCAGCAAAGCCTCTTGAACTACGCACCTTACACTTGGAGGTCTCACTGGCCGGAATATCCCATTCATCCAACAACAGTACCTCAACATTCCGCGAACACCTACTACCAAACGAATCATCTTTTACGGCCAAATCCATCTCGCTTTTATTTTCAACAACCCTCTCCTCAACATTATCAGTGACTGTTCCCTTCACAAGTCGACGTCTCTGTAACATCAGTAACTGTCGGATAATGCTTTATTTATTTATTCTCAGTATCTGTTTGTCTGCCCGTCTATTCTCTTGGTGCAGCTTAACTTTGTTGTTAACCTTCACAGTGTGGATGGGTGTGCTTGTTGTGTGACAGTTTTCTTACAATTTTTACCTAGTACAGTTATCTGAATTGTTTGTAATTTGTTGTATTAAGGTGTGCATTTATGTACTATTACTATTAATCTCACTTCTATAGCAACTTCGTGATGTTTAATTAGTTATTTATTTTCTATTTGAGAGTAAAACTTCTTTCACATAAAAATGTCAGATAATTATGAACAATTACTAAGTACAATTGGTTTACGGCTTGGCCACTTGAACGTAAACCATCTTTTAGGTAAAATTCCAGAACTCACACAATTTCTTAACCAAAATTTCCAGGTTTTTGGTTTTTCCGAAAGTCGTCTGAATGAGAAAATAACCGACGATGACATTGCACTCAGAGGTTTTAAAACAATTCGGCGAGATTCAAGTAGACAATTAGAGACGGGTCTAGCAGTTTATATTTCTACTTCTCTCAGTTATCGCCGCAGAAACGATCTTGAGACTATAGATATAGAATGCATATGGTTAGAGGTAAAGCCACAAAAGCAAAGATCTATTGTAATCGGATATCTTTATTGTAATCCCAGTGTAGGAACAACATGGTTTGAAGATTTCACGAACATGATGGATAAAGTTATTACTACAGTTAATGAAATTATTCTTCTTGGTGATTTTAATATCGATATGCATAAGCCAAACCAAATATGGACCAACATCATAGCATCGAACAACATGAAACAAATAGTCAACAAACCTACCAGAGTAACAAAAACATCATCCACACTGATAGATCACATGAATGTAACCTGTCCAGAAAACATTATAGAATGCTCCATCCCTACTATTGCTATGAGTGACCATTATCCCACATGTTGCACTTGGGCAAAAAATGGGTACAAATCTCCAAAAAATAAACACATTAGTTTTCAATATAGAAGTCTTAAAAATTTTAACCGTGAATTATTTTTGAATGATTTGCGAACTGCACCATTCGCCAACGTTTTTCAAATTCCTGATCCTGATGACGCCATCGCATATTGGACAATGTTATGTTATAGTATTTTTAATAAGCATGCGCCTACTAAAGAAATTCGAGTGAAAAGGCAAATTAAATCTCCATGGATCACACATGAAGTTCTTGACGCCATGAGGCAAAGAGATAGAGCGCATAAAAATAAGGATATCACTACATATCGGACTGTAAGAAATAAAGTACGAGGTGTGTTCAAATGAAACCCGTCCCAGTGGCTTTATAACAAATAAATGTAAGGTACATTATCAGGAGTAGTAGAATTAAATACAGCAATTGTTATGAAGCAAGTACCCACTGGGGTTCTTTATAAATAGTCACGATAGGCATTCAGACACGCATCCCACTGCTTGGGTAGACGGCGGATGCCGTCCGAGAAAAATGACTTTGGTTGCTTATTGAACCATTTGGTCACCGAGGCCCTGACGTCTGCATCGGAGTCGAATCGTTGTCCCTTTAGAGATTTTTTTAAGGGTCCGAACAAATGAAAGTCACACGGTGACAGATCTGGGCTGTATGCTGGGTGTGGCAGAACTTCCCACCTTTTCCTTGCTAACGCTTCCTGCACAATGTTCGCAACATGTGGACGAGCATTGTCGTGCAACAGAATCACACCACGCGAAAGCATGCCGGGTCATTTATTTTTGATGGCTGTATGCAGGTTGTCTAGTGTGTCTTTGTAGCAGATGGCATTGATGTTCACACCAGGCTCTTTAAAGTCTACCAATAGAAGCCCTTCATGGTCAAAAAATGCGGTCAGCATAACCTTACTGGCGGAAATCTGTGACTTGAATGTTTTGGGTTTTGGTGATCCGGGATGTTTCCATTGCATGCTCCCTGATTTGCTGCACAGCTCAAAGTGGTGGCACCACGACTCAATGCCTGTCACTATGCGCAACAGAAATGCATCACCCTCCTCTTCGTAACGCAGCAGGTGGTTCAAACTCCACCCCATGCGTTCTTCCTTATAGTGATCGGTCAGCATCCGTGGGACCCATTGTGAACACACCTTTCGATACTTCAGTTTCTTCCTAACCACCATTTGAACTGTCCCAAGAGTCACAGCAAATTCCTCTGCTAGCGAACGTAAGCTACGACGACGGTCCACCCGTATTGCTGCATCAATCTCGGCGATGGCTTCTTCTGTCGCAACAATATGCACCTGACCTGGCCGCGGAAGATCTTTCGTTAACTGACGTCCTTCTCAAAACATTCGTGCCCAGTATTTCACTGCAGTCTTAGACACACTTTTGTCACCATACACTGCTTTCATTCGGCGATGAATGTCGACTAGTCGACATCCTTCGGCTGTTAGGAACTGGATCACCGCTCGCTGATCGACTTTGGATGGATTCCTTATCACACCGGCCATTATTTTAACGGTCTGCAGCACAAGCAATGAATACTAGGAGAATGAACACTTACACACGTGTACATTCGTATGTGCCTATTACGTCAGATGTGACGTCATCATGCTCCACCTACGAATGTCCACTTGGCGCAGCACGGTCGGGTTTCATTTGAACACGCCTCGTACAATACTTAATTCGCAAAGTAAAGAGATATGGAAGGCAATCAACACTTTAGTGAACAAACGAAATTTTCCAGACCCACATACTCCCAATACGTCACTTACTTGTACAGATTACAGCAATCATTTTCAGGCAGACATCAATAATTTAAAATCCACCATTCCGTCTCTCCCTTGTGACTTAAGCAAATTATCAACGTTCTGCGAGAACAAATGTACTAACACAATTCCACCCGACATCCCTTTCGTTATATAACTATATTACTGGCCTTAAAGATAATAACTCATCGGGACTTGATGGAATCAGTAATCGAATACTGCGCTTTGCTGCACCTGCCATTAGTGATTCACTGACATACATATATAATCAATGTATCGCAAGGAGTTACTTTCCATCTGCTTTTAAAAGCGCTAAAGTATATCCACTTCTCAAACCAGGTTCATCTGATAGTAGTAATCTTAGTAACTATAGGCCCATCTCTCTTATATCGTCGCTGTCCAAACCACTGGAAAAGCACATCCACAGAACAACACTACAACTCCTAGTCAATAATGACCTGCTAATCGGCAGTCAGTCGGGGTTTAGACCAAAGCATTCATGCCACACAGCCTTAACAAAGATGATAGACAATTGGCACCTAAACATCAATAACGATAATATATGTGGAGCAATATTTGTAGACTTCAAAAAAGCATTTGATATGATAGATCACTTTATTTTAATCAGAAAATTAGAAACAATGAAAGTAAATATTAAGCTGGTAAAGTTAATTAAATCGTTCCTGTCAGACAGACAACAAATAGTTTCTTACAATAATTCCTTGTCGAACCCAACCGTTGTCAATACAGGTGTTACTCAGGGCTCTATTCTCGGCCCTCTTTACCGTATACATTAATGATCTTCCTCTATACTTCAAACACTCATCATGTGGCCTGTTTGCTGATGACTGTACTGTCTATACTAGTGATAAAAGTTGCACCACACTAGAACAATCTTTACAAAACGATACACATAATCTTATTAAGTGGAGCAACGAGAATAGCATGCAAATAAATATTAGTAAAACAAAATGTATGTTAATATCAACCAGACAAAAACTACAAAACTTGCAGAAAACAACACTTCAGCTCTTCATTGGAACATCTCTAATTGAAAACGTAAATGAACACAGAACTCTAGGTATCACCGTTGACCAACACCTAAGTTGGAACTCACATGTACATGCACTAACAAAGCAAACAGCACAAAAAGTTTACCTTACTTACTTACTTAGTCGTTCCCCTTCTACCGTGAGGTGTAGAGGTTTGGAAGAGAGAGCGCCAGACTATCCTATCGGCTGTCTTCCTCCTGGTCTGGTTCCATTCTAGTCCTCGGTCCTTCAAAGATTGTCTAATGTTGTCCTCCCAGCGGACTCTGGGTCGTCCTCGGGGTCTGGATCCTTGGCTCTTTGTTTCCCATGCTTGTCGTGGTAGCCGATCTTCTCCCATTCTGCAGACATGGCCAAACCGTCTTAATTGGGACTGTTCTACTTGGGTCTGCAGGGGGTAGGATTTAAGGCCTTGACGTATCGTCTGGTTGCGTACCATGTCTCTTCTTTTTACTTCAACCACCTTCCTCAGATACCTCATTTCTGAGTTTGGATCTGGCTTTTATGGGTTGTAGTCATTGCCCATGACTCGCATCCATATGTCAAGACTGGGACATAGGTGGAGCGGTATACAGCCATCTTCGTTTTCTTACCAACCTCTCTCTTGCTGAGGAATCCTCGCTTTATGGCCTGAAAAAGTCTCCCAGCTGCTGCTTTTCGAGTGGCCAACTCTTCTTTGATGCCTCCCTTTCGGTCTATAATAGCTCCGAGGTATTTAAAGTGGTCGACCTGCTCCAGGACCTGTTCTCCCAGCTTAATATGATGTTTTCTTTCTTCTCGTGATATCACCATGGATTTTGTTTTAGAGTTGCCTATGATCATCCCTCTCTTCTCCAGCTCTTCCTTCCAGACTTGCAGGTTGGATTGGAGATGTGCCTCTGATTTAGCAATCAGGGCAACATCATCAGCAAATGCCAGCTCTAAAATATAGACCTGTCTCATCTTCCAGTACCCCACTGAATACTTTCTTGTTCTCTCCTTACATGCCTTGATGACATCGTCCATAAGGAGTATGAAAAGGTAAGGTGATAGGATATCACCTTGTCTTACACCAGTGATGGTCCTGAACTCTTCTGACTTATGGTTTGCTGTCCTCACATAATTTCTGCAAGACTTGTAGAAGCTCTGTATAGCATGAATCAGAGGTGCAGGAATATTCTTCCCTGCCAAACAGTCCCAAAGTTTTCTCCAGAGGACCCTGTCAAACGCCTTTTCCAGATCTATGAAACAAAGATGGATCTCACTCTTATACTCAAGGGCCTTTTCACTCAGCTATCTGAGTGTGAAGATTAGGTCTTGAGTACTTCGGTATGCTCGGAATCCGCACTGGACCTCATCCAATTGTGGCTCAGCTAGGCGTCGGAGTCTCTGCTCTAGGATTCTAGAGTAGATTTTACCAGGGACACTGAGAAGGGATATGCCTCTATGGTTTCCACACTGTCGATTGTCACCCTTTTTGAAAATTGGTGTTATAATGGCAATCTCCCAATCCTTTGGTATGGTCTTGTTGTACCACGCTGCCTGTAAAACCCTTAAGAGTAATAGGTCGCCTGATGCTACCATGAACTTAACTATTTCTGGTGTTATACCATCATGCCCTGCTGCTTTGCCCATCTTGATTTTCTCCAGTGCTGCCTTCAGTTCTTCCATCTTTATGTCATCTTCATCATCATTGGTTTTCTTTTCTGTGTTAGTGGTTATCATTTCTGATGCTTCACCATGCTCACCATCCAGGAGTTCTGAGAAATATTCTTTCCATCTTTCCATTACTTCCTTCGGGGCAGTAAGCAATTTGCCTTGCTTGTCCTTTATAAATTTCAGAGGGCATTGTTTTTCCTTCCTCATGTTCTTTAGTGTCTTATAGAACAATTTCTGGTTTTCTTGTGCATCTTTTTCTAGCTTTTCTCCAAATTCTTCCCAGGACTTCTGTTTTGCTGCTAGCACTTTGTTCTTTGCTTCTGTTCTGAGTGTCACATATTCTCTATATTTTTCCATTTGTCCTGTTGTGTTTTTAGCTCCTAAGTATTGTTTCCATGCCATTTTCTTCTCTCTTATTTTCTCTTTGACTTCCTCTGTCCACCAAGGTGTCCTCTTTCTCTTGTTCCCAAGTCGGACTTCACCGCATGCTTCTGCAGCAGCTGTTTACCAATTAGCCAAAATTAAACATTTCCTGGATGAGGAGGCAAGGAAAATGTTCTACATATCTCATATACAAACGCATCTAGACTATTATTCCACAATCTGGGATGGTTGTTCAGTCTCCAACACAAAAAGGCTCCACTCGCTTCAAATACGCGCAATGCGCCTTGTTGCTGATAATCACCAATCACATTGTATAGATTTATATAATTATCTTCATATATTACCCCTCAGGAAGCGCTTCCTATTTAACAAAGGGAAATTTATTCACAAAATCCTGTCACAGAATGCTCCAAAGTATCTTTGGCCACTTTTAAAATATAATGAAAGACGGAGTCAGCGCTTAAACAAATTACAGGTACCCAAGCCCAGGCTAGACCTATTTAAGACTAGTTTGGCTTACTCAGCTGCTCATCTTTGGAACAATCTTCCCAATGACCTAAAAAACACGCACAGTCCTTACTCATACAATCGTATACTGTTCAAATACTTTATGAGTGCTGATTATATGGCACCCTAACTGATTGTGTTGTACTTTTATATAATATACTGTTTGGAGGCGCTGACGATCTAGTTTTCATTACAATATACTTATTCTTAATATTATATTCTTAATAACTTATATTCTTAATTTTATGATCAGGTACTGTTAATGTATGCTGTTATACTTCCTTGTAATGTTGCATTGCCCTTACATTAATACTTTCAGTACGCTGGAGAATGTTTGAGTAACAGTAATAAAAGATGAGCAAGAGGAAGGAAGAATGCAAGAGGGGACTGTGCCTGATTTTCAACCCTTCGCAAATTAATTGCTTTCGTATATGTCTATCTAGCTATCTACCTAGTCTGATTCTGGTCTTGAGTTTGGGACGCAAAGACAGCGAGGAAATTAACTGTTTACCCCACCTCATCTTGATGAACCTAAAAAAAGTCCCTGAGTCATTCAGTTGCACAACGTTTGAAAATTTCACGAGTTCTTATAACATACTTCTTAATATGTCTCAAATCACTAATTTACTGTACGAAGAATTCGATTTTTATGTCTTGTTGTTGTTTTTGTTGTTTTTTTTAATGTTTATTTTTATTTATTTTATTTTTAAATTCATTATTATTATTATTATTATTTATTTTATTTTGTTTATTTTTTATTTATTTATTTATTTATTTTTTAAATTTTATTTTAAAAACGTACTTTAATTATGATGATTATTGCAAATGTAATATTACTTTTATAATGATAAATGACTTAATTATGCTTAAAGTAAATGTGAGGATGAAAGGTTATAGTATACATGATGAGAGAGAGAGGAAGGGCAGAATGTCAGACGGGCCTGCGTGCCCAATTCTTAACCGTTTAAAAATAAAGTTCGTTCGTTCGTTCGTTCGTTCGTTTTTAATCAAATTAGTCAGTTTACTATTGTCGTGGTTGAGTTAAAGTGTAGGAGTATTTGTCGAGTTAGACAATAGTAGTGAAGTTGACAATGATAGTGAACTGACAAAATTATAGATTACACATAGATAAGGTGTAAATAGGAGGTGGACTTGAGACACCTGGAAGAAGACAAAAAGTTATCTCTCTCTCCAAGCCTCAACACACTTATATAGTCTAAGCACTTCCCGCTCTCTCTCTTTTCTCTGGATCATACATAGAGACTATAGTAAAGAGCTTGAAACAAGTTAATTATGGATGAAAGGGTCGTGAACAGCGCATTAATAAATGGGTAAAATTTATTAAAGAAGAAATGTATGAAAATAATGCATATCAGCACAAACAACATCAAATTTCATCAATAATCATCAATAATAAAAAAAAAACACACCAACGAACACACAGACCATCACCAACATAAAAACCTGTAGAAATACAGAGAAATAAATAAATGGGACCAAATGTGACAGTTCCAGAAAGTGTCTTACATGTAGATATCCTTCAAGGTGATGGAATAATATACATAACTTCCATTGTAGGTGCTATCATTGGTGATCCCTAATTGCGCGATGGGGACTGGGAGACTCTGTCTATCTCCGGTTTACCAAATGAATAAACTGAGTGTCAGTCTGTCCGCTTTCGTGGGACCAAAGGCGCTAGCTTCAGAATGTGTCTTACGTGTAGATATCCTTCAGGGTGATAGAATAACCTACATAACTTTCCATGTAGGTGCTAACTTTGGTGACCCCTAATTGCGAGAGGGGGACTGGAACTCTGTCTCTCTCTCTGGCTGACCGCTCATAAGTGCGAGGTTTTACATAACCCAGAAATACACACCATACGAAGTTACTTGAGGACAAATGGTCCCTTGCGCACTTATCCGGCGCTTAAAGAATTTTGCTTGCGTACGTGGTAGTAAATCCTGTTTGGGCTGGCTTGACTGTGATTTGACTGAGTGCTCCGTTTAAGCACACAAAGGCTGGTGATTTGAATTCTGCTTTAGACGCTGGGCTGATAGATAGGTTGAAAGCCGCAATGCTCTGACTGGCGATCAAGAGGCGAGTAAGAAACTACTACTGCAACCGATGATTTTCCCAGAGTTGCTATGGCTCGTTACACAGTGCGTGAGCTTATTTTCCCGTTAGAGGGATTGGTGTTGACCAAAAAGGGGTTTTGTTTCAGGTATTGGGGTTGACGCCTCGTGAATGCTAGGTGTTACTCAGAAACCCTCTAGATCGAAGAGAATGGGACGTTCTTCGCCTGACTGGATTCTTGTTCTAGCAATCCGGTATCGAGCCTGGTTCTGTTTCGATAACAATCGCTTGTTTTACGATAGTGACTGCAGGCGCTCACTTGGGTTCCTAAGGGTAAAAGGAAAAAAGGAAGACCAAAAGAAACACTTAGAAGAACAATAATTAGAGAAGGAAGAACGTTGGGATTAAATAATGTGCAAGAGCTAAGAGGAGTGGCGTCACAACGAATAACCTGGAGAGCACTGATTTCTGCCTTATGCGCCATGTTTGGTGCTTAAATAATTTATTATTATTATTATTAATCCGGTATCCCTGAAAACTGAGATCCAAAAAAGACGACCTTTACATCAAGCAAACAATAAAATTACACTAACGTTATACAAAACGGTTATGCTCCCCTATGGGATTTAAATTTATTGTAATCATTGCTATGATAGTTTAGGGCTGTCTTTATCCATACAAGTCTCCCTCCTGTTCCTTCCACTCTATCAATTATCAGCATGCACCCGCATAGGCTAATACATTTTGTACACACGTGTACCTGTCAGTAAATTTTCTGACAGCAAAATCTACTCTTCTTCTCCCAATTCAACATACAGGAAACCTAACCCTGTAGTTACAGCTGAGTGGATATGCTATTCATCTTACAACATTAAGTGAATTTACATAAACAGATTACAGCATTTGACATTACAAAAATAAATCGTATGTCCCTTTGGGGAAACAAAATATTAACATCCCACAAATGAATACATAGAAAATGCAATGTTCTAATAATACAGTTGTGACTGAATCATAAGATATAATTATATCTCCATCTGGTGGCTGCTTTCTGTGAAAGTATAACTAGTGTCTGACTACACAAGAAAGCATATCAAATTTCACACCCAACCACTAGAAGTTTCTATCAAAAAGGAATAAATGACTATCTCCCATAATTCAGAGTTATAGCGCCTGCATCTCACTATTAAGTTTAAAGTGAAAAATCCACACCTCTGACATTTCCTTACGGTAATGACAGTTAATTTAGCCTGCTCTTAACCCATGGCAAGCGTCTGTACTGACTGATTCTACGCCTAGTGAGTATCTGTTGTCTTAAGTTTATCATTTAACCCATTATAAACTCTAACTGCTTAAACACCACTTAACTAAGGCCGTAGACGGCGCTACATTTTCACTGAATAAAATTACCGGGAGAAGTCCTCAAAAATGAATTCAAGTCACATTCCTATCAGATATATATAAAAACTAACATGAATATACATATTATAATAGATGTCTCTACTCACCCCGAGAAATGATGAGAAAATAGGCAATAACATTTAGTTCTGTGTTAACGTTTGCCTTATTCTCATAATGGTCATCCCGGGCAGGAAATTTTTTACGAGTGTCTCTGACTTATTAAATCTATCAAATTTTATAGTCTACGATTGACGCTACCCGAACACCTGGCATGGCCTGTTTCCCACAGATGCATGGTGTATAGCGTAATATTTAGTAAGACCAATGTAATTCTAGAGATTACATCAGAAGCCACCAACCGCAAGAAGATTCCCCGATAGACAATACATAATATTATGAGAGCTCGCTGCGTTCGTCTAAGGGGCAAAACCACAGAGATCGACCGCGGGTTTATCTCCCCTGAATCGAAGATGAAACGGTTACCCAGGCCTCAAAGGGTAACACTCGCTAGCAGACCGTTTCTTCACAGAAACCCTCTCGGCTCGTGATCAAACGCTTTGAGCGCACGAGATATTCCCCTGGTCAGCCAAACACCAGGTGCGCTGACGTAACATTATCGTTAGCTGACCGCTGAAGGCCAGAACGTAAACAAACCGCGGGGTGGGGTCTGACAAGGGGAAAAATGGGTCACGAAGGTAGAATCCGAAAGAGACGAAAATACGAAATGTCGAGGAAACCAGAACATTAAAAGAGTAATAAAAGAGATGGGACGTGATGGAAAGACAAATTATCAGTCAACGTGACAAGTTAGCAACCCTTTTTAAAAGTTCGTGAACCACGGACTAAAGGACAGTAATTTATCTTTTTCATCGACGTCTGTTATATGTCCTTGAAACATCCTATACTCATAAGCCAAATTCGTATCCAACTCCTGTCCGTCTGTCCATCTGGCTCCGAGTTCATTTCTTTTCTTCCCTCTGTCTAATAGACGTTCGGCGAATGGGATTTTGCGAGGCCACTCGGCACTGACGTAATTCCTTTCCCTGTGAACCTGACCTTGCTTCCACAGTTCGCTCCACCTGTTTATCGTCCGGAAAATTATCCGCACCTGTTTTGAGTTACGGCCCCGCCTGAACTCACTGGCCACTGCATAGGTAATCCGCCTGTTACGTACAGTGTAATCATTGCTGGACTCGGGCTGTTTACGTTTCCCTTTGGGTTTACGTGACCCGCGCGTGTACTTAAATGACCTGAGATAGCTGCAGCCTATCGGAATTTTCCGCGCGCGTGTAACCCGAGTCGGAAAATGAAGCCGTTTGGTGGCTGAAGAAACGCTAGCATATTTCTCCTTCCTCTCCACACCTACTTCCCTGTTTCGGTGGGAGCATTGATTTTTCCGCGCGCGTGTAACCCGAGTCGGAAAATGAAGCTTTTTGGTGGCTGAAGATCAATCAATTTCAGACCATGGCCGTTTAACGGCGGGTCTGAAACTTTCCTTGCCTTGCCTCTCACAATACTGGCTTGGTCAACGGAAATGATCAAGTTGCTCGGTAATGGCCTGGCGTAGGCGATTACTTTGCTGTCCATCAGTGGGTTTGAGACCACTGGAATAATGCGATTAGAATGAGAGAACTCTGCTGCCTGAAGCATAGAGTAATCGATCGCATTCTGGGGTTCTACTGAATCATAACAGAGTTCAGTAGCTTCTATCTTTGGAGAAAGATAGGTATTATCTGCGAGTTGCAGAATTTGTTGAGTCGCTTTACCATTACTAACATGAAGTGAGCCAAAGCTCTCAACAATAGCTCCTTGTAAAGTAGTAAGGCAGCTTTTCTCACTGTCTTCTGCCCTGAGAAGTATGAGAGACTCAGATGGAGTACCAGGGATCCCTTCGCATGAAACCCTGTGTCCACCAGAAACGTCAACTTTACCCTCCCCGGAGGAAGTTAATGGCGTCTGTTGGCAAATGTCCTGCAATGCCAGATCTACTTCCTGGATTACAGGCTCCGCAGTCTGCATGCAACGGACTGGACGGTTTGAGATCCCGTTAGATCGCGAAGTGCCCGAGATAGAACTCTCGGTGTGTTTTTCCAACGTTCCTTGGAACGAATTGGAAACTTTTATCCTTTTAGCAGGCGACTTATTCTTGCACCTTTTCAGCTCAGGGTGATGAGAGGAGCGGCACCTCCTTTCTCCGATCGTTGAGTTGGAGGGATACGCCTCTGCATATGGTTTTTCGCTGTCCGGCCGGGAAGCTTGCGAAATATGACGTGATAGGGTGTGGCTCCCTTTTCTCGACGTCCCGTGTTGGTTAGGTGATGCTCGGTCTGGAGCATGAGAGGTTCGGGGTTCACCGCTTTGCCAGACGGTAACAATCCGTATTATAATGCTTGTTAGCACCTCTCTCACTTTTGTGCAGTTTCCATGCTTGGAAACGTTTCGTACTTTTTCCCGTGGTTTTAGGTCTGCTGTCCGGACATAAATTCTTTCCTTGTTTGGGCTTTGGATCCAAGTCTAAAGGAAAGTCAATTTTCTGGAGTTGGGGCGCGGTTTTAGCAGGCAGGTTATCTGTCAGGGGCGCAAGATTACAGGGGCGTTGTCCGATAAGAGCGCAATAGCAGAGGAACTAGAGTGACTACAGTTAGTATCTGTTTTTATCCTCCGGATTTGGCTCTCCAGTTCATCCATTCTGATTTGGTGTAGCCTGCGCCTTTCTTGTTCTTCTCTGTCCCTTTCTTGTCTTTCTATTTCCCATTTCTGGTACTGTTCTTGTCGTTGCTTTTTCCTTTCTTGTCGTTTTGTTTCCAATTGCTTCTCCTCTTCTATCGCTTCTTCTACATACTTTCGGGTAAATGCTTCGCTCTCCCCAGTTTGTTTACAGGACCATGTTAAGATTAAACGGTTGTTAAACCAATTGTCTACCTCGTATTGATCCTGCATGCTTACTGCAAATTCTAGAAAGTGCTGGATTTCGCTATCCTGGTACTCCATGTACTTAGCTACCTCAAGGGCAATCCTATGCACTTTATCTAGATCGGCCATTATCTCAGGGTAAGCAAACACTATAGAAGTATAAACCTAGAGATCTAAGTTATCTAGTCCACTAGGTGCTGATTAACTTAATAATCAATAAAATCTAGGCTAGCATGGGAAAACTTAAAAAAATCGAGAAGTTTCTAGATACTCTGATTGCGACAAGCAAAAACCCCAAAAAACTCCAAAAAATTGTAAGTGATGTAAAACTTATTATCATCACTTCACCCCACTTCTGTAAGTACTCAGCTATTGAGAGGATTGGTTACTATCATCCGAATGAACACCCTCCCTTGGTACAGATGCAAGCTAGTAACTGACTATCTGTAGCTTCTTATCTGAGATTAAAGAGCTACTCCTGAAAACATATTTAACCCTTAAAATTTTTTTTCTGACTTTTACAACAATAGTCGTCAGATTTTTTAACCAAAAACTCAGCAGTGATACCAGCAACCTTAACCCAGCTGTGTCATGTGTAAAAATGAACAATAAATGTCACTTGTGATTTATGATTGCTGTGGAGAAAAAACGCTGTTCAGACTTCCTCCAAAATAAATAGTTCCATTTGTCTAGGGGATAGAAATTCATATAATCTGCAGAACACTAAACTCAAAGAATCCAAATAGAATCTTGTGAGAGATTCATCCTCGGATCGAGCGCACATTTTGTGGGTGTATCAAATGTAACTCAAAATCCCGGACGAGCCCCCATTTTGTCGTGGTTGAGTTAAAGTGTAGGAGTATTTGTCGAGTTAGACAATAGTAGTGAAGTCGACAATGATAGTGAACTGACAAAATTATAGATTACACATAGATAAGGTGTAAATAGGGGGTGGACTTGAGACACCTGGAAGAAGACAAAAAGTTATCTCTCTCTCCAAGCCTCAACACACTTATATAGTCTAAGCACTTCCCGCTCTCTCTCTCTTTTCTCTGGATCATACATAGAGACTATAGGAAAGAGCTTGAAACAAGTTAATTATGGATGAAAGGGTCGTGAACAGCGCATTAATAAATGTGTAAAATTTATTAAAGAAGAAATGTATGAAAATAATGCATATCAGCACAAACAACATCAAATTTCATCAATAATCATCAATAATATAAAAAAAACACACACCAACGAACACACAGACCACCACCAACATAAAAACCTGTAGAAATACAGAGAAATAAATTAAATGGGACCAAATGTGATAGTTCCAGAAAGTGTCTTACATGTAGATATCCTTCAAGGTGATGGAATAATATACATAACTTCCGTTGTAGGTGCTATCATTGGTGACCCCTAATTGCGCGATGGGGACTGGGAGACTCTGTCTATCTCCGGTTTACCAAATGAATAAACTGAGTGTCAGTCTGTCCGCTTTCGTGGGACCAAAAGCGCTAGCTCCAGAAAGTGTCTTACGTGTAGATATCCTTCAGGGTGATAGAATAACCTACATAACTTTCCATGTAGGTGCTAACTTTGGTGACCCCTAATTGCGCGAGGGGGACTGGAACTCTGTCTCTCTCTCTGGCTGACCGCTCATAAGTGCGAGGTTTTACATAACCCAGAAATACACACAATACGAAGTTACTTGAGGACAAATGGTCCCTTGCGCACTTATCTGGCGCTTAAAGAATTTTGCTTGCGTACGTGGTATTAAATCCTGTTTGGGCTGGCTTGACTGTGATTTGACTGAATGCTCCGTTTAAGCACACAAAGGCTGGTGATTTGAATTCTGCTTTAGACGCTGGGCTGATAGATAGGTTGAAAGCCCCAATGCTCTGATTGGCGATCAAGAGGCGAGTAAGAAACTACTACTGCAACCGATGATTTTCCCAGAGTTGCTATGGCTCGTTACACAGTGCGTGAGCTTATTTTCCCGTTAGAGGGATTGGTGTTGACCAAAAAGGGGTTTTGTTTCAGGTATTGGGGTTGACGCCTCGTGAATGCTAGGTGTTACTCAGAAACCCTCTAGATCGAAGAGAATGGGACGTTCTTCGCCTGACTGGATTCTTGTTCTAGCAATCCGGTATCCCTGAAAACTGAGACCCAAAAAGACGACCTTTACATCAAGCAAACAATAAAATTACACTAACGTTATACAAAACGGTTATGCTCCCCTATGGGATTTAAATTTATTGTAATCATTGCTATGATAGTTTAGGGCTGTCTTTATCCATACAAGTCTCCCTCCTGTTCCTTCCACTCTATCAATTATCAGCATGCGCCCGCATAGGCTAATACATTTTGTACACACATGTACCTGTCAGTAAATGTTCTGACAGCAAAATCTGCTCCTCTTCTCCCAATTCAACATACAGGAAACCTAACCCTGTAGTTACAGCTGAGTGGATATGCCATTCATTATACAACATTAAGTGAATTTACATAAACAGATTACAGCATTTGACATTACAAAAATAAATCGTATGTCCCTTTGGGGAAACAAAATATTAACATCCCACAAATGAATACATAGAAAATGCAATGTTCTAATAATACAGTTGTGACTGAATCATAAGATATAATTATATCTCCATCTGGTGGCTGCTTTCTGTGAAAGTATAACTAGTGTCTGACTACACAAGTAAGCATATCAAATTTCACACCCAACCACTAGAAGTTTCTATCAAAAAGGAATAAGTGACTATCTCCCATAATTCAGAGTTATAGCGCCTGCATCTCACTATTAAGTTTTAAGTGAAAAATCCACACCCCTGACATTTCCTTCGGTAATGACAGTTAATTTAGCCTGCTCTTAACCCATGGCAAGCGTCTGTACTGACTGATTCTACGCCTAGTGAGTATCTGTTATCGTAAGTTTATCCTTTAACCCATTATAAACTCTAACTGCTTAAACACCACTTAACTAAGGCCGTAGACGGCGCGACATTTTCACTGAATAAAATTACCGGGAGAAGTCCTCAAAAATGAATTCAAGTCACATCCCTATCAGATATATATAAAAACTAACATGAATATACATATTATAATAGATGTCTCTACTCACCCCGAGAAATGATGAGAAAATAGGCAATAACATTTAGTTCTGTGTTAACGTTTGCCTTATTCTCATAATGGTCATCCCGGGCAGGAAATTTTTTACGAGTGTCTCTGACTTATTAAATCTATCAAATTTTATAGTCTACAATTGACGCTACCCGAACACCTGGCATGGCCTGTTTCCCACAGATGCATGGTGTATAGCGTAATATTTAGTAAGACCAATGTGATTCTAGAGACTACATCAGAAGCCACCAACCGCGAGAAGATTCCCCGATAGACAATACATAATATTATGAGAGCTCGCTGCGTTCGTCTAAGGGGCAAAACCACAGAGACCGACCGCGGGTTTATCTCCCCTGAATCGAAGATGAAACGGTTACCCAGGCCTCAAAGGGTACCACCCGCTAGCAGACCGTTTCTTCACAGAAACCCTCTCGGCTCGTGATCAAACGCTTTGAGCGCAAGAGATATTCCCCTGGTCAGCCAAACACCAGGTGCGCTGACGTAACATTATCGTTAGCTGACCGCTGAAGGCCAGAACGTAAACAAACCGCGGGGTGGGGTCTGACAAGGGGAAAAATGGGTCACGAAGGTAGAATCCGAAAGAGACGAAAATACAAAATGTCGAGGAAACCAGAACATTAAAAGAGTAATAAAAGAGATGGGACGTGATGGAAAGACAAATTATCAGTCAACGTGACAACGATAGCAATTTATTGTAACGCGGGTGGAAATCATCATAAAATATTTCTGGCTTTAGCGTAGATGATTATTTCTCTTCACAGATCTTGCTTTTTGATGTCCTCCATCACTTCTGTTTGATTTTCTCCAATAGTTCTTCTGTTGATCTCTTCCCATGCTGTAGAGTCAAACTGTTATTATTATTCTCTGTTTGCCTTTCTGTTTCTTTTGCCTTCTCATTTTCCTTGTTACACATCTGGGTCTTCTATGTGTTCCAGTTTTCCAGGAGATCCCAGTTTTTTAACAGCGAAACCTGATAAATTTGGACATTACACAAATTTGTTTTTGGGGGAACAAATATCGTATTTATGGAATGAGTAAACTTACAGTCAGATTCATTCTTTCAACAACAACAAAAATATTTGCTCTGTCAATCAAGAAACAAATAATTCTTGTTCATTCATCATCATTATTTTGTTTTGCATGATGGAGTTGCCAGCCTCATCTAAAACCTCATATTAGTTTATTGCATGGCATTCCTGAGGAAGTAGAATTCCAATTCCTCTTTATCTTATCAAAGAAACACACATCCCCGGGAACTGCACGGGCCAAAACTTCTTTGTTAGAAGGCTAAACTGCAATCTGCCAGTCAGAACAGAAATGTGACATTTTATTGCCTTGTTATTTATCAGTGTATTTTAAGGCACCTAATAATGCCTCTTTCTCAAGACACAGCCAGCTGGTTTTTTTAAATTTTTATAACACAGGACACCCATACATATGCAGCGAATGTTGATTGTCATTACCTTATCAACAAATAGAAAATAAGAAAAAAACAAAGGCTGTGCATTGACTATAAAATCTCCATTGATTTTCTACACCCCAAAATCAAATGGCTAATACCATGAGCAGAAGCAGCAAAGAAAATGTAGTTAATTTGCAAGATAGAAGACCTAGAGGACATTTGTGTAGAAAATGGATAATCAGTTGACCAGAAATTGGAAATTAGTTTGTGGGAATTTTAGAGATGTTGTTGAGAATAGCGAGAAATCAAATGAGGATTTTATTTACAGAACAAACAAAAAACAAATAAAACAGAATGATTCAAATAGCATTGTTATCAACGGTTTTGTGAAACCTTGTTATTGATTGAGTGGGGAGCTGGGAACTTAGATTTAAAGCAAACGTTGCACTGAAGCGTAAATATGTTTTACTGAGATTGGTTTTGTCAGTGTCATTATGTGGTGATTGGTCCCGCAGGAATTGAAATAAGATTAGCACATTGAGTCTGTAATGAGAACCACATTGATTATACATGAGGTTTTGTATTGCTTGAAGTGAGGAAAACAAAATTAAGGGAAAAACAATACCATTTTAAAATTACTTTTTTCCCAGTGACCCTTTTTCTTCATTTGCAGATAGGAGATAAAACAACAGTTTTCTTTGCAATTTGTAATCAGGCACCAGTTTTGAGACAGATTGAGCAGTGAGAATACGAAGATGGAGAAAAGCTTCAGATCAGCCTGTAAGCTTGGGATGATGTTTATAATACTGAAGCTGTTTATCCTATTGACCTTCTGTGATGTTGTACGTGGTCAGTGCGATAATTTGACAATCTCCAGTGGAAATACGACGGTAAGTAAATTGAGACTGAATAAAATCACTTATACCTTGGGACCTGTTGAAATCTGTTTACTAGATGTTGAAGGTTGGTTTGTACGGAGGGATGTAAAGGTTGTTCAGTGTAAATGCCCAGATGTAACGTACTGCTTGGTGTGTTATGAATGTTAGTACCAAGTTGTAGCGAGAATCTAGGCCACTAGCTTGAGGTGCCGCCAGGGTATAGTAGACACATACATCATGTCAGTATTCATGTAGATTCAGACATGTAGTACTTGTATTACAATGTGGTTGATCGTGTAAGTGTGTAGATAACAGTGCTGATAACACGAAGGCCGTATAGGCTCTTGGACGTCTTCACAATAACTCACATAACCACAAGTAGAAGTCAGTGAAGTAGGGAATGCTGTTGACGTTTACAATATTTATTCATGACGTACGATAATACGATGATGATGGACGAAACAGTCAATAGTATAAGATCGAGTACATAATGTGTGTAGTTACAAAGGTCAGCTTCAGGCATCACAGATCCCAGACATGTAACAATGTCTTGGATCAATGTTTACTGTTTATGCAATAGCTCTAATCCCTGACTGAGCCCCGTCAGGTAAGCCCTAGCAAATATCTTGCTTAGTACGGGCAATATCAGTTATTTAAACAAAGTCAATGCCATTGTCCTACAATTAGCAAAAGACTTCAGACTGGCCTCACATGCCAGATACTTCATTCTGGTGAAGAGAATTGGCCGTAAATACGGACCAATATAATGACAACGAAATCAGGCCGCAGGTCGCGGGCCTCGATAATCAGGTCACTCTCAGTTTACACAAGCTTCTGAGATTAAATATATTTTCTGCCAAACCATATTCCGCCTGCATTGCGGATCCATAAAGATGATTCCTAGGCTTATGTATGTAATGGGTCAATTTAGACCTCGTCTTTCAAATATGAAACCATACTGGGGTACAGTATAATACCTCCTTGTGAGCTTCGCTCACTATGTCGCCATCAGCGATAAATGTACCTGTAAGATCTAAACGAGACGAAAAGATCGAATAATGTTTCAGTTACCTTCTTAAAGAATCCTTACTCTCTAAGGTAACACAACACAGCCAATACTGGCATAAAGAAACACTCAGGGACGGAAGAATGACAAACCCTCATTTCCAGAATTTCCAATCCCTATCGAAAACTTAGCAGAGAGGAATCTACGGATCGGCACATCCGTTCTAAGCCTCAGGTACACACTCTCTGACTCAGTCTCCCGGCTTTTGCCGCCAAGACCCCGCGCATGCCCAAAGAGCATGGACCAGATCGAGGCAAACCCAGACCAGGCGTTTCCGCCCAAGCGGGTGATAAAGATACTCCGTAAATGATCCTATAAATAGCCTTAAGACATGTCCACTATAAGACATTGCCTGAGACAAAACAACATACGACAGGAGAAGATAATCACCTGTGAAACCTGTCACAGAAAGACAATCAAAATTTATCTCTCTTTGATCACGTTAAGCCAAACATACATTAGTTTGGTGTTTTTTCCACCGTCAAAAATGACGGCAACATTACCACACCTCCCGGGGAAAAAAATGGCACATTTTTTTTTAAATACATCTATCTATGAGCCAGGTGCATTAAGCTCATAACGCATGAATAATGCGCCGATGAAAGGATCACCAAAAAATATAACATCATAATGTCAGATCCAATCGACGCACTGTAGAGCGTCTGGTGAGAAGAAAAAAATCTCACTAGATAGGAGAAACTATTTTCTCAAAGTAAATATATCCGGGGAGGTGTTACCAACCAACTCAAAAGTGCAGGTAATGTTACAACAAAAATTCATATCAATATGTGTATAAATGGAGAATGACAATTTCCATTAAGAGATTACACCAACATCGAAATCTCTCGACGTATAATGCGTATATAACCATAAATTCAAATGGTCAATCATTAACAACATTGCAAATTCTTTTTACAAATACATAATTATATATGTGTATAGAACTAATATCTGATGACGTCAGAAGAACAAGACGATGCTCTATTCCGGCGATGTCTTGTAAGCAAGATCCTCAAGGAACATCAGGACGTCTATAGAAGTCATCGTAGTTCTACAGCGTTCCAAGATATCACACCGGTTTGCTGAGAACAATACAAATAGTACATTTCTTAGAATGTTATAATGTACCATAGTCACTTAATATATATCTAAACTATAAATGTGGCCGCATTAATTTTTTCGACCTTTATTTCATATGAAACAAAGCCTTCCTCTGTTTTACCGAAGACGGTAACAGAGAAAGCAAGTAATCAATACAACCATGAGTTTAAACAAAGTGACAATAAGTGTTACAGAAGCATGTTATTGTAAGAATAGATCATAACTTTAGATATGTAACAGTAGATCTAGACAAAAGAGCTAAGTAGCTTCATGTGGGCATCGAGACAATATGTCTGCCATCATATTATCCGAACCACGGATAGCTCGTACCGTGAAATGAAAAAGTTGAAGAGCAATAGCATATCGAGTGGATCTCGAACTCTTCAAATCCTTATTCTGCATAGCTGTGAGAGCTTTTTGGTTTGTTTCTACTACAAAATGCGCGCCGAGAAGGAATCTTTGGAGTTTAAGAATTGCCCAGACCATAGCTAGCAATTCTCGGTCTAGAACAGAATAATTCCTTTCTGCCGCATTCAGTTTTCTCGAGACATACATTACAGGATGCAGAGTCTCAGAATACTCTTGTATCAGTGCTGCCCCGATCCCTATTGCTGAGGCGCCACTACGAAGGACAAACGTCTTATCGGCTGTAGGTAGTCTTAAAATAGGAGGAGACAAAAATAATGACTTAATTTGATCCAATGAAGATTGGCATTCTTGGGACCAACGCACCATATTAGGAGACCCTTTCTTCAATAGGGTTGAGAGTGGTGCCGTAATAGAGGAAATATTCGGAATGAATCTTCCATAGAACTGTATTAGGCCCAAGAGACTACGGATCTGTTTTTTAGTCTTAGGAATAGTGATGTTCAGTATCTTAGAAGTGTTGTGGTCTTCTGTCTTCAAGAGACCATGACCAACGCGATGACCAAGAAAAGAAATCTCACTAAACCCAACATAACATTTAGAGGGTTTAGCTGTCAAATTATGCTCACGTAGAGTAGACAACAGTTCATCTAATCCCAGATAGTGATCTTCCCAAGAATCGCTAAAAAGACAGATATCGTCCAAGTATGCAATCACATTAGAACGATATGCCAGTATTCGACGCATCATGCGTACAAATGTAGCCGGGGCATTCATAAGGCCAAAAGGCATAAAGTTCCATTGGAACAAACCCCTAGGTGTGGAGAAAGCAGTGAAAGGTTTGGCTCGTTCGGTTAAAGGAACTTGCCAGTATCCTTTAGACAAGTCCAGCTTTGTAAAGAAACGAGAATTGGAAAGTCTAGTAAGTAACTCATCCAACAGAGGCATAGGTTCTGCATCGAACTTCGTTACTTGATTTAGTTTACGGTAATCGACGCAAATGCGTATGTTATTGTCTTTCTTTCGGACAATAACCATAGACGACGAGTATGCCGAATTGGATGGTTCAATTATTCCTAACTTTATCATTTCATCCAACTCTTTCTCGACTTGAGTTTGGAAGTGGATAGGAATAGGGTAAGGTCTGACCCTGATAAGAGTATGGTCAGTCAATACAATGTCATGTTCAATGACTGTAGTGTGTCCAGGAATGTCCGTGAGAACATCCTGAAATGCTTGTAACATGGAAGAGATTTGTGACTGTTCCCTAGTTGATAAATTAGGTGAAATTGCAACATCCTTCCATGATTCCGTAGAATGAAGTGGAATCATCGGAAGAGGAAGATTAACATCAGAGAAAGTAGATTCCTCATCCTGTATGTTAGACAGCGATGAGTAATGGCCACGAGCGACCGTAGCGTCGTCCGTCGCTTGAAAGATAGGTTGTAAGTTCTCTGGACGTTCATAAAATTATGTAAGCATATTTATGTGAAAAGTTTTATGCTTTCCGTCAATATCGACGACATAGTCGACATCAGAAATTTTAGATACAATCTGAAAAGGACCTTTCCAACCAATAAGAAGACTATTTTCCCTGGAAGGAAGTAACACAAATGCTTTGTCTCCAGGACAAAGTTGACGTAGGCATCTATTTTTATTTGCAAACTGTCTTGCCTTTGCTTTGGCAAATTCAGATGCGGAAGTTGCTAATTTGCAAGCTTCAGTGATTTTCTGCCTGAGAGCAATGACATACTCATAAGAAGATTGTGTGTCATCACTAATGTCATCGGCAGCTATCAGATCGTGAAGCAAGGACATTGGGCCGCGCGGACGCGCGCCAAAGACGAGCTCGAAAGGAGAAAACCCGGTATGTTCATTAGGAACCTCTCTATAAGCAAAGAGAGCAGCGGGTAAGACTCTGTCCCAATCCTGAGGGTGATCCTCTTATTTTCCCAAGTCCTTTTTGAGAGACGTTTTTTACCAAACGGATTGACCCGTTTGCCAGTCACTTTTTCCCAAGCAAAATGGATTTGCTAAGAGTTCAATATTGAGACGCCACTAGTTGGCCAGACTAGTCCATTAGGACATAGAGATGATAACATATAAATACTACTCAGTGATCTCCTGATATTTAGAGTAGACATCACTTGCGACATTGTCTCAGATATCAGTTGGGTGCCATGGTCTGACAGGATTTCCCTAGGGAATCCCAACCGCGAAAATATCAGCCAAAGAGCGTCTGCAATATCGGCAGTCGAAATGCTCTTCAGAGGTATGGCATCTGGCCATCGAGTACACATGTCAACACATGTAAGAATAAATTGATGTCCTCTGGCTGATTTTATTTTGAAAGGACCAATGATATCTATCGCCATTTTCTGAAATGGACGCATAGGAATGTCCGCAGCCTGGATAGGTGCTGCATGGCGAGGACCTTTCGATTTTACTTCTTGACATACTCTACACGAGCGACAATAAAGACGTATGTCTCTGTTGACGAATGGTCAAAAGAAAGCCGCAAGAACTCTCGACTTCGTACGTGAAAATCCCATATGACCAGCGCATTGGGAGTCGTGAGCATGTTGCAGTATTCAAACTCTCATTTCTTTCGGAACAAGAATTTGTGAATGTATAGACATGTCAGAGTGTTGTACCATACGCACTAGTACGCCATTCTTCATAGTGATCCACGAGACAGGACAACATACGTTCTTATTTGGGTCACCTTTTTTTTGCCAGATTGAAGAATTTTTTTAACGAAATGTCTTCCTGTTGACTTTTGATAAAAGAGTCACGTGAAATCACATCATGATCATCTTGATCACGTACCTCAACACCTTCGGTCGATGTAGTCTGAGGCATATTCTGAGCCTGAGCTCTCGTGATAACTGCATTAGCAGCTTCTAAGTTATGTTCATCCCAAGCAATAATCTGCTGCGGGGTACACTCTTTAATGCCGTGTATACGCCTGACGATAAGATCCGCAATAGGATTCGGAAGCAGACATGCTTGGACCTCTCCCGTAAAGAAGGGAGTATCTATACGGATGATAGCGGCAGAATATTTTTCCACTGTGCCACCAAATGTTACACATTTGATCACTCTTCCAGTGGCACATGAAGGATCTACCAGAGATTGTCTATCCCCATTAGTGGTACATCCAGAATCAAAGAGGACTGAGACTGGATCACCATTCATTAGACCCCTATGTAGAATAAGAGAACCTCTCCCGTCATGCGCCGCTGTGGCAGGAAGAGCGGGCAGAGGATGACCGCAACTCAAGGTGGATATAGTAGTAGGTTCAAATAAAGTGGTGCACTGAGGGCATTGAGATGCTCTCCCATAATCAAAGGCGGAACAAGAACTAGCACTAGCGCTAGGTTTACTATTGTTTTGTTCATTACTAACTCCTTGTGACTCTTGTTCAGCACAGTTAGTATGATGACATGATCTGTTATTATTATGCTGCCATCTACCTCGATTACTATTTCCTTTGGAATTATGGTAATTACCCCTATTGCCATTATTATTTTGGTTTGAACCGCAGTTGTCACAATTGTGATTGTGATTTACACCTTGAGGAAAATATCTATCAGACTGATACTGCTGTCTTCCTAAAGAATTATGGCGAGGATAGTTTTTATTGTGGCTACCCCTTTTAAAGTTACCAAATTTGTTGGAACCATAATTATGAGGGCTATCAGATTGCCTCCAATTCCTAGAAGACGAGCCTCTTTGGCATGAATCAGTTTGATCCTGTCCAAAGTTAAGCTTACTTTTCTTATCGAAGTTGCGCTGAGTACCTTTAACTTTACCTCCGAAATTAGAATTGTATGGAGTCGCAGAAGCCACGGGTAAACCTTCTTTAATCTTACTATTGCTAATCGTCTGTTGTGGATGAGCAGTGACTTTATGGCAACAATATTGTTCCATTTCTTTTATGTCCTTAGGGTTACGTTCGTGTATAAAGGCAAGAAAAGACTCATTAACAGATGACATTACTTTGTCTCTAAGCAACAAGTCCATAAGTGCCTCATAAGTATGTTCAGTCTTAGACAACTCTATCCATCTAGTGAAAGTAAGGCGTATCTTTCCTATAAAGTCTGAGAACTCTACACCAGATTCTGGTAACATAGTCTTAAAACGAAGACGGTAATCATCTTCTTTAAGCTGATATCTTTTCAATAAGGCTGCTCTGACAACTTCATAATTAGTTCTATCATGTTCTTCTATTGCCATTATAATATTTAATGGTTCACCTGTAAGTGAATTCAACAGTTGTCTAACATATTGTGCCTTATCTACTTTATATGTTACACAATTAAGTTCTAGTCTATCTAGATAGAACGTTATGTCATCTTTCGTAGGGTTAAAATGAGGAAGTTTGAACTTATAATCATTACTTTTTGTGCTCGAAGAAGTCGCTTGAGAACTACTCATATTCGTCACTTTCAACTTCTCTATCTCCAAAGCCATGAGTCTTTCTTCATGTTCATGTTCCATTTTCTGTTTTTCTTTCCTCTCTTCAGCTTCCCTTATTAACTTCTTCTCCTCAAATTCTCTCTCTTGCTGCAGTTTTTTCTGTTCAAATTCTCTGTCTTGCTGAATCTTTCTTTCTTCAGCTTCCCTGTCTAGCTGAATCTTCTTTTCTTCAGCTTCCCTGTCTAGCTGCGCTTGAATCTTTTTCTCCTCAGCTTTTTGTGCTTTGGCATATTGAGCAAGCGCAAAATCCTCCAATTTCTCATCAGTCTTGCCAAGGGCCAACCCTTGCTGGATGAAGAAATCTAATGTAGACATTCTGTCTACAAATGTGCTGTCAATATATCTGAAATAGCAACACAAGTTATCCCAATCTCAGTGGGAGATGAGTCTTTTATAAAGACTAAGTACAATTACCTTATTTATTAAGTCACCAGTAATCAGCTCAGTATATAATTTGCATCATATAAATAAACGTACATGATCAAGTATACATGAAGACTGTATATATCAACAATATCACGATAACTAAACAAAGACAAGCATCTAAAGAAACGAATACATACGCAGATATCAAAAGAAAATACAGCTTAACTAAATCAAATGTTGTGAAAAATCACAATGATAACTGCGCAAAATTCACAAAATTACAATGACAACACAGTGTATAAACAAAAGGGTGTAAAGAAATTAACAATAGAAAAGAGAAGGCAGACAAATACAAACCAAAACGAATCAATAAACTAAAGTACGGAGAAAAAATAACGAAAACAACACTAACACATCTCGTCACAGCTAGGAAAAAAAAATAAATAGCAACAAAAGTCGCTTGCAATTTCCACTGTGAGAAATATGCACAATATCTAAAGAACGCTTACAGTAGCCCTCGGTTGAGTGGGATATTTACTGTAAGACCATCCAACCTGAACCCGCAGAAAAAAAACACTAATTCAACAAGTAAACAAAGAACAAGTAAACAACAGAATGCATATAATAAATGTGTAACGAGGAAGGCTTATTTGCACACAAAATAAAGGCTAAGTTTAACACGTAAAACCAGGCCACTTATCTTTAAGCGTAATCCTCTACAACCGCAAAGATGCAGCTCATTGCAGTACACGTAAACACCAGTAGACTTTCCACCATTGAAGGTCACCGTAACTTGACAACAGGTGTAGTAGTCTCCAAAGTGAAGCTATCAAACCAAACTCGACTTCCGTTGAGAATGTTTGTAGAATGTCGTAGTAAACAACAGGTTGAACTGTTCTATGTTTACAATTCGAGCTTGCACGTAAACTTGTGACATGAACTTTGACACATATGTCCTTCGACGATTGTCACAGTGTTAAACAACTTCGTCAGCAACTGTGGTCTATGTAGCACTATTGTAGCAGCTGTGGTCCATGTAGCAGTTCTGTAGCAGCTGTGGTCCCTGTAGCGATTCTGTATCATCCATAAATATATACGTCGATCAGCAGACGTTGACCTATTTCCTACTGTCCTGTGTAGCTGACAGTAAACGTCAATCTTGTCTTCCGGATGTATAAATCCAGACGTGGGCAGGAAAATTCGTTTCGTTGACAAAAAACCCACGAATCTGGTCCACCAGATGTTGAATGCTGTTTTACTAGATGTTGAAGGTTGGTTTGTACGGAGGGATGTAAAGGTTGTTCAGTGTAAATGCCCAGATGTAACGTACTGTTTGGTGTGTTATGAATGTTAGTACTTCGAGCGTGTCGTGTTGTCCTGGACAGTACCAAGTTGTAGCGAAAATCTAGGTCACTAGCGTGAGGTGCCGCCAGGGTATAGTAGACACATACATCATGTCAGTATTCATGTAGATTCAGACATGTAGTACTTGTATTACAATGTGGTTGATCGTGTAAGTGGGTAGATAACAGTGCTGATAACACAAAGGCCGTATAGGCTCTTATACGTCTTCACAATAACTCACATAACCACAAGTAGAAGTCAGTGAAGTAGGGAATGCTGTTGACGTTTACAATATTTATTCATGACGTACGATAATACGATGATGATGGACGAAACAGTCAATAGTATAAGATCGAGTACATAATGTGTGTAGTTACAAAGGTCAGCTTCAGGCATCACAGATCCCAGACATGTAACAATGTCTTGGATCAATGTTTACTGTTTATGCAATAGCTCTAATCCCTGACTGAGCCCCGTCAGGTAAGCCCTAGCAAATATCTTGCTTAGTACGGGCAATATCAGTTATTTAAACAAAGTCAATGCCATTGTCCTACAATTAGCAAAAGACTTCAGACTGGCCTCACATGCCAGATACTTCATTCTGGTGAAGAGAATTGGCCGTAAATACGGACCAATATAATGACAACGAAATCAGGCCGCATGTCGCGGGCCTCTATAATCAGGTCACTCTCAGTTTACACAAGCTTCTGAGATTAAATATATTTTCTGCCAAACCATATTCCGCCTGCATTGCGGATCCATAAAGATGATTCCTAGGCTTATGTATGTAATGGGTCAATTTAGACCTCGTCTTTCAAATATGAAACCATACTGGGGTACAGTATAATACCTCCTTGTGAGCTTCGCTCACTATGTCGCCATCAGCGATAAATGTACCTGTAAGATCTAAACGAGACGAAAAGATCGAATAATGTTTCAGTTACCTTCTTAAAGAATCCTTACACTCTAAGGTAACACAACACAGCCAATACTGGCATAAAGAAACACTCAGGGACGGAAGAATGACAAACAGTCATTCCCAGAATTTCCAATCCCTATCGAAAACTTGGCAGAGAGGAATCTACGGATCGGCACATCCGTTCTAAGCCTCAGGTACACACTCTCTGACTCAGTCTCCCGGGTTTTGCCGCCAAGACCCCGCGCATGCCCAAAGAGCATGGACCAGATCGAGGCAAACCCAGACCAGGCGTTTCAGCCCAAGCGGGTGATAAAGATACTCCGTAAATGATCCTATAAATAGCCTTAAGACATGTCAACTATAAGACATTGCCTGAGACAGGACAACATACGACAGGAGAAGATAATCACCAGTCAAACCTGTCACAGAAAGACAATCAACATTTATCTCTCTTTGATCACGTTAAGCCAAACATACATTAGGTTGGTGTTTTTTTCCACCGTCAAAAATGACGGCAACAGAACCTAATCTGCTGTATATAGTAATGGCTCTGCTGGATTCTTGTCTCTTGTTCTGTATTTAATTTAAAAATCAATTGTTAAATTGTTTTTGTGCATTTGTTAGTAAAATTATTCATATAAAAAATACAGATAAAAATGCAGCACATAAAATGCTAATATGGAGATTGGGTAATCTTCAAGTTTTGTACTGTCTGTTGTACGCAGACGTGTCTGCTGTCCACAACTTCCTGTCACTAGTTCTGTTTGTCAGTTCTGTTGTTAACTTTTTCTTTGCCACGTTAACTTGTCCATCTTTGTTGCACTCTGTCTCAGCTTCTGTCAGTATAGCTCAGTATCATAATGCAGTTCTGTTTTCAAAAAATGCCCAAACATAGTTGACCGCCTCTTTCTGATATGTGTTATAAGCTTCCATTGTGAATTGGCCTCTTTCAGGACATCATCATCATCGTCATTTTCCATTTTGCTCCCCAAGGAGCATGGAGCCACCAGTGCAACCACACCGCTCCCCTGCATAAAGCCTACATGAAAACATTCATTTACTCACGCAGTTGTGGTTTTTGTAGCAGTTTGTTTTACATGGTGAGGTTACCAATCACATAAAATAGCTCAATATAATAGCAATTATAGACCTGTGGAATGCAAACAGACAACCATTGCAGCTGGGGATTAAATAGAGAAGGTACAGATGGACATGACACCCTCAGGAAACAACCAGAGAGTATAATCAGACATGCCCTTGATTGGAACCCACAGGGAGACCAAGGAAAACACAGAAAAGAATGGTGGAGGAGGAAGCCAGGATAGCATCAGTCTCGTGGGCAGAGATGGAGGAAGTGGCCCAAGAAAATAAATCGGTGGCTAGCATCGGTGACAGCCCTGTGGAATGAAAAGCCAGATGGCAGCTGTACACCTGCTGCAGTCCTGCCCAACATACAGCAATGAACGGAGTAGCATTAGGCACAACCTACTTCACTCCACGAAAATTTGTTTGGAGATATCGGGAACCTTGAGCTGACTACTGACTTTATTAGGGTCATTAATTATGTGGAAGTCTGAAGGCGAACGAGGAAGAATAAGAAGAAAATAAATGATGATGGTGCAATAGAGAAAAGGAAATGTTTGAAGTAAATGTGCCACTTTCTATAAGATGTACCACATTTACAGTTATTCAGTAATATAATTTCAGCGGTAAAACCACAGTGATTTAGACTCAACCGGTTAATAATTTTATAAACCATCTGTGATAGATGTAAATGTCAGATATGCTAACAGATACATGCAGAGACTGGTGGTCTAAGTCTTTAGTTGTCTAAAAACTCAGTTGCTAAATGTCCAGTCTTATTAAAATAAGCAGGGATGTACACATATTTTTCGCATTAATTTTGGCAGTTTGTCTTAACACAAAATTGGATGTGATTCAGTGCACCCTGCAGATATAAAACTCTTCAAAAATAATGTTGTCAGGTGTAGGTTGTAAGAATTTTGTGAGTCATAAATACATATCTTAATATTGAATCATATGATGTAGTGTCTTGGATGATATTTGGTCTTGGCTGTATCCTTTGTCAAAAGTAGTATATATCAGTAAATTTTATATTTTTATTTTATTCGACAGATTGATGCAAGTACTGTGTGTAATCAAATATATGGTACAAGTGGTAAGTTTAGTTTCTTTAAGGCTATTCTTTTCCATTTCTTTAAAACAGAAGTAATTCATAATTAACATTTGACTTCTATAAATGAGTACTTGTGAAGAATAGAAGGATTGAGAGGGTATGACAAGATCACCAGTGTGGTACTGATGGCAAAAACTAGACACATGCCAGTGCTGCAATAAGTAAAGAAAAGATTCTGGCATTGGATAGGACACATATGTTGATAGCATTACAAGGCAGTCCTTGTTCTGAAGTCTCCAGGGCAAGTGAGGTAGAGGGAGGCTGAATAACACAGAGGGGGCAACCAGAGATAGGCTTGAAATGCTTAGTGACCCAAGCGGTCCTTTCTCCTGTGACACCATGCAGCATTAGTGTGTGTTGATGAGTGTACGTAGTATGTATTGGGAGAGGCACAACCTGTGTGATGGCATGTCTGAATGCCTAACGGTATGAAAAGGTTCTTATAAGTCACACATTCATTCTTTAATGAACGACCAACTCAGGAATTTAGTCCCACAACAGAATATAAGGAATAATGTCATGAACATCAATATCATCCCAAAATACAGATAAACATCTTGCCACCAAAATGTAATAAATCGAAATCCTCGTTCCTATCTTCACTTCAGAACAATACAATACAACCAGCCCACTTAGATCTCAGCACCCAACAACCTTCCGTTCACCTTAATAAAAAAAACTCACTCAACACTAAAACTATTCTCCAGTGTTTTTCTGATGCAAACGCCGCACGAGACAAACTCACCATCTATTTATGTCTCTCACATAAAACCAGACTGACCAGTGTTCATTCACACTTAACATACACACAGGCCTACACATTATACTGTTCACACAAGAGACCTCTCCATACTTTACAAATAGCCACTCATACACATAATCATCATCGTCATCATCCTGTGACAATTAGGAAGATCTTTAACAGATGGAATAGAACACAAATTCTTGTCATATATTATATGATGGCCTTTGCTCCTGTGCATACCTGTCAACCTGTACGGATTTTTTGTACAATGTACGTATTTTTGATACTTTTTGCAGTGTACGGCCATACAGACTCGTTGTACGGATTTTTTCCTCCCTTCCAAAAAAAAAATTGAATTTTTTTTTTTTAATTCTAAAAATATTTTCCAACCCAAGTTTTTAAAAATTTTAAATCAGAAAATATTTTCTAGCACAGGATTTTTTTTAAACCAATTTTTTTATTCCGGGAATCTCGGCGTCTGTTTTTAAACTGAAGTCTCTCGCAGCAACCAATCAAATCCTTTTATACCCAACAATTCGGCAAAAACTTTGAATTCGGCCTCAAACACTTTCGGCTTTCAGCGTGACATGACGTATTTTTAAAGTTACCTGTTATCAGCCACGCTTGCCAAGACACTTTGACGCCAATTTGTTTAAAAAAAGCTAAGTACCTATAACTTGGTTAAATATTGCTGTTGTTTTGCTTTGTTGCAATTTAACTCATTCCCCCCCAGGCTGTTTTTGGGTTTTACCCAGGCCGAAAATGGATGCAATTTTTTCAGACAGGTGAGGTTTTAAAAACAGACAGTGGACAAATACATAAGTTCAGTAGGTAGTTGTGTTATACATTTAAATGTGTGAAATTGACTGGAGAATCTTATGAATTGCTTCATATAATTAATTAATATGAATAGGTGTGTGTTATGTCTTGTGAAGTGTAGACTTGATTAAAAAAGTGTTAAAATATTTTTTATTAATTGTATACTTAAACTTAAATATTTCAGCTCCCAATTAATGTATGGCAATAAAATGTTCAGAATGTCAGTGCACATTTAGTTTGAAACATATCTAGAAACTTTTATCACTATCACTTCATAGATGTAATTTTTATGATTTTTTTTTCTCAAAGCCACATATGTTTGTAAAAACAACCGCTCAAAATGTGTGCAATTTTTCTCTTCAGGTTATATTTTAAAAACAGGCAGTAGATACACATTTTATTTAACTAGGTATTAATGTTATACATTTAAATGTGTGAAATTGACTGGAGAATCTTATGAATTGATTCATATAATTAATTGATATGAATAGGTGTGTGTTATTTTTATGTTTTTTTTTCTTATGTGAAGTGTAGACTTGATTTTAAAAATGTTTAAAAAATATAATTTAAAAAATTGTATATAATTGATTCTTAAATTTAAATATTTCAGCTCCCAATAAATGTTTGGCAATTTAAAATATTAAGAATATCAGTGCACATTTAGTTTGAAACATATCTAGAAACTTTTATCACTATCACTTCATAGATGTAATTTTTATGATTTTTTTTCTCAGAACCACATATGTTTGTAAAAACAACCGCTCAAAATGTGTGCAATTTTTCTCTTCAGGTTATATTAAAAAAACAGGCTGTAGATACACATATTATTTAACTAGGTGTTTATGTTATACATTTAAATGTGTGAAATTGACTGGAGAATCTTATGAATTGATTCATATAATTAATTGATATGAATAGGTGTGTTATGTCTTGTGAAGTGTAGACTTGATTTTAAAAATGTTTAAAAAATAAAATAAAATTGCATACTTAAACTTAAATATTTCAGCTCCCAATTAATATATGGCAATAAAATATTAAGAATATCAGTGCACATTTAGTTTGAAACATATCTAGAAACTTTTATCACTATCACTTCATAGATGTAATTTTTTTTATTTTTGTTCTCAAAACCACATATGTTTGTAAAAACAACCGCTCAAAATATGTGCAATTTTTCTCTTCAGGTTATATTTTAAAAACAGGCAGTAGATACACATTTTATTTAACTAGGTGTTGATGTTATACATCAACATGTGGGAAATTGACTGAAGAATCTTGTGAAATGCTGTAGATAATTATTTGATGTAGGAAAAGAGTCTGTCATGTTATGTGAAGTGTAGACCTAATCAAAAATAACTGGAAAAAAGATAAATAAACTGTACTCACATATGTCAGCTCCAGTTTAATCCATAGCAGAAAAATCTCAGAATATCAGTGCACATCCATTTTGAAACACAACACATTTTACCACAATCACTTCAAATATATAATTTATATGATTTTTTTTCCTACACCACAAATTTCTGTAAATACCAAACAACTATGACTAATATTATTTACACCAACTATATTCTATCATTTTTGGTTTGACAATGTGCTTCCACTTTGGCCTGAGAAGATACAAGGAAAACCTTGGATTATACTGCTTATATTGCCATCTGCCTTTATACCCTATTACCACTTCATTCAAACTGAGATTTTGGAATGGGTAAAAGGCACTCTGAAATTTTTGCAACAACATGTTCATAAAATCTTTTCTTTTCCTTGTGAATTTTCATCAGAGGCATGAAGCATTGTATGATATAATGCTTCAAATCTACTTCTTGAAAACATTTGAAGAAACCAAGGAGTATAAAATTCTGCAGATGTAGACCAGTAGTTGCGAATGCATGGTCTTTTCTGAATCCCAATATTTATTAGGACAGCAATAAACTTATCAAGTTCATGGCGTGTGACTTTGGTCCACCGAGAATACAATGAATATTGTTTCGCAGGGTTATTTTGAATAGATTTGAGTCTGGTATAATCATTACCTCTACACCTCACGGTAGAAGGGGAACGACTAAGTAAGTAAGTAAGTAAGTAAGTATAATCATTGATGCACTGGAACATGAAATCTTGAACCTCATCTGTAAACAAAACACTGAAACATTTCAATGGGGTTGACAGGTCAAACCCCTCAGTCACACCTGGTGTTCTTTTTGGACAAAATCGAAATGCATTTTGTGTCATCCCCTCAGCAATTTCTAACCACTCTGGGACATCTTGTGAGGATGCACCTGCCTCTAGACTTGTGGCAGTTCTCATAGCTTTACTTTTGGTCACAATGGTGTTTTTGCCTCTTTATCCTTCTCCTTTAGTGACTGAAAGTTTTGCTCTTTTTATACCAGCCCTGGGGTCTATGTAGGGCTCGGGCTCTGACGTCCCACCTACATCAATGGATGTTGATGCGAACACACAGCCTCTCATATCCAGGTGCAGTGAGCGCCGCGGAAGCTATTGTCTTGTAGTAAGCTCCTAGCATATGGCCTCTCCTGTACAAATGTGTCCATAGCAGCACCTTCACGTGGTGACCCCGTTTTCACAGAGTTTGCTATGGGGGCGACCGAGTGCCTGGCGGTATAACTGGGTCGGGAGTTGTTTGGGACTCCTCCTAAGGTGTAGGCGCAATACACCGGCGAGTGGACCATGCTCTGGTCAACACCAACCCAAACCCCACTCATGGGTTAAATGCTACCTTCTCTCTTCTCTACTTGCCTACCAATCTTTCTTTGTCCAATCCACGATACACCTCACCAAGGATCCTGAAGCGGTGATGGTAAAAGATAGGTCTTTACCTAGAAGGGATCCGAGCCCTGCCCAACGTCCCAGCTGCAGCGAGAGTGCCATGCGACCTGACATTGCACCCATCGTCAGATTTTGTCCAACTCCTGAGACACGGGAAGCAAAGCCACTAAAACTCAATGGAAATTTAGAACCACTGTGCTGGGAAAAATCGTGAAGGCATAGGATGCAGGACGTGACACAGCCACAGCAAAAGCTCAGCCACAGAACGAAGAAATGAGGCCTGCATCGTGAGCGCTTGTGACTAGCGGGGAATGCATCTCTGTGAACCCCACCTGAACCCCCAGAGCGAAGTGATCTTTAGAGCCACAAAGGTGAGTGGCCAAGCAAATCAACCCAATACTCATGGAGGAAGACACACACATTGCATTCTTTGGGAGGGAGATGTCTGCAGCAAACACCCAATACCTCCAATGCCAGTCAAACAACATATTCCATACGAGCTCGGGCGTCGCCTCGGTTACCAAGGCCCGCGCAAGAGAGATAAATCCCCTGCTCCTTGTGAAAAGTCAGCGAAGGGGAACCTTAACATTTTACAGCTAAATATAGCTGGACTACAGAATAAGACAATTGAGCTTACAAAAATACTACACGAACATCAAGTACAAGTAGCCCTTCTGCAGGAAACAATACTCCCACGGAGACAAATTAACATCACGGGTTATACACAGTACAAATGTGAATGCCTGAAGTGCCAAGGCATCATGACCTTAATCAGAAATGATACCCAAGCCATAGTAACCAACAACCCTGCGGGGGATATCGACCACCAAGTAATAAAGCTATGGGGCAAAGATAGCACCAAGTACACACTACACAACATTTTACTGTCCCCCGACCTCATCAAAAGGTCTGCCTGAGTTCGAGCCCATACTAAAGAAAACTGTCGTAGCTGGTGATTTTAATGCTCACATTCCTGCTCTAGGATACAGGCGGTTTAACAGTAGGGGTCTAGAGGTTGAGGAGCTGTGCAGCAGTACCAACTTAATGCTGCTGCAGAACTTGGAAACTCCACCAACACTCCTACACAGGGCACACGGCTCGACCAGCCGGCCAGATCTGACATTTGTTTCAGCTGACATAGCAGAAAATAGTATCATCAAAGTCTTAGAAGATGTGGGAAGTGACCACCGCCCTGTTTTAACAACTATTTTAACACCACAGAAGACACAGAAGTCCCTGTGTAAACCATCCTGGAACTTCAGGAAAGCAGACTGGGACCGCTACGGCCGAGAAACTGACGCTGGGTTCAGTCAAATCATTAGAACTGATAACATTAATACTACATACAACAACATGTGTACCACAATCCTAACAGCTGCCAAAAGTGCATCCCAAGGGGGAAGCATAAGAAGTATAAACCTTACTGGACATCTGAACTAGCTGAAGCAGTCAAAGAAAGGAGAGAAGCTAGAAAGAAGGCTGAAAAATACCCTACCACCCTAAATAAAACAGAGTACAACAGGTGGACAGCAAAAGTAAGGTATGTCACCAAGAAGAATAAACGGGAGACTTGGAAAGAAAATTGCAACAAATTAGATTTAAAAAGAGAAGGGAACAAAGTTTGGAGACTCCTCAGTAATCTCGAGGGAAGCAAGAAAAAGACAAACCCAACACCCATGGTGGATGGAAGTGGTGATGAAGTAACATCAAGCAGCAAGAAAGCCGATGTCTTCAACAATTTTTATGCCAGTGTAAATAAAACACAACAGAGAAAGAAACTAGACAAAATGCTCCTAAAGAACACATCCACGCGTAACATAGATCAGACCAATATTGCTGCGTTCGATGATCCGTTCCGTCCGCAAGAACTGAGAATGGCACTACGGAAACTGGCCAAAAATAAAGCTCCAGGACCAGATAAAATTAAAAATGAGATGATTTGTCAACTAGGGCCAAAGGCAAAAGAGACACTTCTATGGTTCATCAATAGAACGTGGAACGAGGGACAGCTACCATCAGCATGGCTGACAGCAACCATCTTGCCTATATTGAAGAAAGGGAAACCACCAGGAACACCAAAAAGCTATAGGCCCATATCCCTCACTTCATGCTTGGGCAAGCTGGTCGAGAGAATGGTAAACAACAGACTATACTGGTGGTTGGAAAGCTGGAACCTTCTGGACAACAACCAGGCAGGCTTCAGACGTAAGTGTCGCACAGATGACCCCCTCTTCAGGTTTACACAGAATGTGATGGATGGCTTTCAAGAGGGAAAAAGCACAATAGCTGTGTTCATCGACCTTGAGCAAGCCTACGACAGAGTTTGGAGAAAGGGACTTTTGCTAAAGATGAGAAGAATGGGAATAGGAGGGAAAATGATTAGATGGATACAGGCCTTCCTAACAAATAGAACCATAGCTACCAACTATGCCGGTGCAATTTCACGGAAAAGAACGCTGGAAGAAGGACTGCCTCAAGGCTCTCCTTTAAGTTGCACCCTTTTCCTCATCTTCATTAATGACCTTGCCAAACATCTGAATGTGTCGAAGGCGCTGTTTGCTGATGACCTTGCCATCTGGACTACTGACAAATATCCCATCCTGGCAAAAGCCAAGATCAACAGAGCTCTCCTTACAATGTCAGTATATTGTGAGCTGTGGAAACTTAAAATCAATACGCAGAAAACTGTATACACCACTTTCTCCCGCAGCCACAAAATAGCAAAAAGACACATCAACATCAAACTGAGTGGGGAAACACTAACAAAAGAAGAGCACCCAGTCTATCTAGGAGTAAAACTGGACAGACAATTGAAACTAGATGGACACATCCACAACCTCAGGGAAAAAGCATGTAAGCGCCTAAACCTCATCAAACGGCTAGCTAGTACAAATTGGGGAGCGGATAAACAAACCCTTCGTCAACTATATCTTGGCTATGTGAGATCAGCGATAGACTATAACCTCCCCCTCCAGACCATTGTGAGTACTAATACCATCTCAGCTCTGGACCGTGTGCAGAACCAAGCTCTCAGGTTAATTTGCGGAGGGATGAGATCAACACCCACAGCCGTATGTGAGATAGATGCCAATATAGAGCCGCTGGATATCAGGCGTAAAAGAGCATTGACTGAAGCTGTAGAAAGATACAGGAGACAAGAGAAAGACCACCCAAACAAAGTACTTATTGACACTTGGAAACAAACACGAAGACTGAAACAACTATCTCTCCTGGACATAGCCAAAGAGGAAAATGATAAACACCATCTCCCGCAAGAGAGAGAATTGGAAAACAAATACTTTGGACCGCCCCCTTGGGAAAACTTCCATCAACCAACTGTCAAAACACAACTGATAGATGAAACGGCCAACAAGGAAACATTACCGACAATCTTGAAGACGTGTGCCTTGGAGACCATAAACAGCTACCCAACGTCAGCAATACAGGCCTACACAGATGGTTCAGCTTTCAAGACCACCTCTTTTGCAGGATACGGCGTCTGCATATGGTACCTGGATGGATCCTCTTATGAGTTCTGCGACTCCTGTGGTGAGAATTGTTCAAATTATGAAGCGGAGGCTGAGGCCATCAAGACAGCCATTGAATTACTACACCAACAGTTTGACCTTATGGAACGAAAGCCATCAGATATAGTGATCTTCAGTGACTCCATGTCTGTTCTGGAAGCACTTAAACAGACTCCATATGAAAACAAAGACATTTTTCTTATAGGAAGAGCGGTTCACAACTTGATCACAGCCTACTCCATCAGTGTAACCCTACAGTGGATCCCTGGACACAGTGATCTAACTGGAAATGAGACAGCTGATAGACTTGCAAAAGCAGGAGCCTCTAAACAACAAAAGGACAGACCCTGCAGCATGAGAACAGTTAAACAGATTCTCAGAAACAACACAAGGGAAATCTGGCTGAACAGATGGGCGAACGGGCCGACTGGCCGAAATGTCTTTAATGAAATGACCTGCCCAAAAGACAACGACAACATAAACAGACTCAGCAGGAGAAATCAAAGTCTTATCTTTCAGTTCCGAACAGGACACGCCAGAGTCAATAGCCATCTAAACCGTATCAACCCTCAGAACCTACCCATGTGTAGACACTGCTCTCATCCCTATGAAACAACCAGACACCTCCTCATGGAGTGTCCATCACTCACAAACGCTAGGAAAAAACTTTTACAGACACCTCTGACAGTCACCAACTCACTATATGGAACGTTAAAACAACTGCAGAAAACCTGCACTTTTTTAAGAATGGCATTGGGCTGCCAAGAGTAGATATACTCAGCAGTTTTACACAGAGACTGGTTTGTACAATGGGTGGCATCAGGATTACACAACAACATCACAAAGACCAAAGGGGTCAGATCTCTCTGACCATACAGCACATCTTACCAATTTGGTTTCACAGTGTCCCTGGGAAAAATCTACTCTAGAAGTTCCTAGAGCAGAGGACTACATATGGGTTTGTAATTATGTTTCATTTGCTTCCTGCCATTGGAGTCCGAGGGATAGGTACTCATATGTTCCACTGATCTCACACTTGAGAACCCTTCTGTAATCTTTGCTGAGTTTATGTGAGATTTTGTTTGTTCATAGACCCTGAACTGGGCGTTTGACAGGGGACCTAGAGCAATCCTTTGGGACTGTTGTAAGGGATAGATTATGATTGGCAGTATCAAATCACTCGAAAACATTAAACAATATTAAAATATACAAAGAAATATTTTCACCAGAATTATGAATTAGAACACAGTTAAATGCCAGCAATTAACTCAAGAGCTGTGGGCTTTAGAATGGCGTTATAAATATTATCAAGGCAACGTCCCTCTAAACACAAAGTCAGAATAATTTACTGGACATACTTGGAAACTTTGACGAAGGTTATTCACTTTTAGATGCGCGTTTGAGCGATTGGATTTGAGGATGTGCTATATTCATGGACGATGTCCAATCACCGCCTGTTTTTTTTCAAGATTCAAACCTCCTATCCAAAAAGTCATTTCACTGGTCAAGTATGTATTATTGTCTGTTGGTCCGTTGTCTTTTACTTGCGTTTTCACACAAAAAACACACTTGTTTTTTTTGAACCAACTTGTTTTTTTTGATACACAATTTTGCCTATAAAGTTATTTTTAGCCACAACTCCACTAAAAATTCCATTCTAACATCACGAGACAGAAAGAAAGACATCAGATTTTAGCTGGGAGAACAAACAGGTTTTTTTTTTTTTGTCGACACTTTAAATACCTCGGAGTTTATTATAGAACCGAAAGTTTTTTTTTTATTAGTCAAATTTTTGGCCACTCGAAAAGCAGGTTTTTGGAGACCTTTTTCAGGCCATAAAGTCATTCCTCATTTATTTCGCTGCTCAGGAGAGAGTTGGGAAACCATTTGGCTGTATACCGCTTATTAACTTTTTCCTTATAGTCTTGACAATATTATTTTTCATTTTTTTTTTGGGGCAATGGGACTACAAGCAAATAGGTTCGAGCATTTTGTTTTGCCGAGCCAGATCAAACCTCAGAAATGTTATGAGGGTTTTTTTTTTTACTCGCTGTGGTATTTTTTTAGTTAAGGGTTTTTTTGTCCAAGTCAACTTTGGTCAAGGACAATATTTTTTTTTTAAAATGCCACCCCCCCCCCGACAGACCCAGTAGAACAGTCCCAATATCAAGATGGTTTGGCATGTTGTTTATCCAATGAAGATGGCTACCACGTGCACAGTATGGGAAAATGCTAGCTTTGTTTAGGATTAGACCCCGAGGACTTTTTTCCCATTTTTTTACATTTTTTTCCAACTGGGAGGAAAATTTTTTTTTTTTTTGTTTGAAGGACCGAGGGACTAGACCCCCCCCCCCTTATTCCAATTGCGTTAGATTTGACGCCTTCTTCAAACTCTTTTTAGAAAGTGTAGAACAAGTTTTTTGACGCGTTTGTTCTGAAAAATAACAACATCTCTCAAGTGGAAGTAGCCAAAGTGGGAGCAAAGAAAATTGATAAAAACAACATTTGCCTTCAGAGAAAACGTTTTCGGCCGCTCTGAAAAGTTAATTACTTTGGCGGGTGGTGACCCGCGGCGTGGGCGATCATGCCTTCTAGTAACTTACGCATTCTTTTTATCCCTAAAAGATTAAAAAGATCCTTTGGAATATTTTAAACGTTGTATCACAATTTAATTTTTGCCTGGACAGAGAATAAACAGCTACCCAACGTCAGCAATCCAGGCCTACACAGATGGTTCAGCTTTCAAGACCACCTCTTTTGCAGGATACGGCGTCTGCATATGGTACCTGGATGGATCCTCTTATGAGTTCTGTGACTCCTGTGGTGAGAATTGTTCAAATTATGAAGCGGAGGCTGAGGCCATCAAGACAGCCATTGAATTACTACACCAACAGTTTGACCTTATGGAACGAAAGCCATCAGATATAGTGATCTTCAGTGACTCCATGTCTGTTCTGGAAGCACTTAAACAGACTCCATATGAAAACAAAGACATTTTTCTTATAGGAAGAGCGGTTCACAACTTGATCACAGCCTACTCCATCAGTGTAACCCTACAGTGGATCCCTGGACACAGTGATCTAACTGGAAATGAGACAGCTGATAGACTTGCAAAAGCAGGAGCCTCTAAACAACAAAAGGACAGACCCTGCAGCATGAGAACAGTTAAACAGATTCTCAGAAACAACACAAGGGAAATCTGGCTGAACAGATGGGCGAACGGGCCGACTGGCCGAAATGTCTTTAATGAAATGACCTGCCCAAAAGACAACGACAACATAAACAGACTCAGCAGGAGAAATCAAAGTCTTATCTTTCAGTTCCGAACAGGACACGCCAGAGTCAATAGCCATCTAAACCGTATCAACCCTCAGCACCTACCCATGTGTAGACACTGCTCTCATCCCTATGAAACAATCAGACACCTCCTCATGGAGTGTCCATCACTCACAAACGCTAGGAAAAAACTTTTACAGACACCTCTGACAGTCACCAACTCACTATATGGAACGTTAAAACAACTGCAGAAAACCTGCACTTTTTTAAGAATGGCATTGGGCTGCCAAGAGTAGATATACTCAGCAGCTATGGGATATCGACAACAACAACAACAACAACAATACCAGCCCTACCTGATGCATGTTCAATCAGCTGATCGACATCGCCCTCAGAATGATCACTTTCATGAATATTCTGACACAAAGTCTTTACAATGTCTTCATTGGAATTACTAAACCTAACTTCTAAAATCCGTGTCGCTCGAGTTATCTTCTGTCCACTGAGAAATTAGCGTCGTGCTTGCTCAGCCGAAAGCAGGTGTTTAGAAGAAGATTCTCGATCCATTTTGTATGTAAACAAAGAAATAGAAATGGATATAAAACACACAATTTTAGCTTCACAAATTTGTTTTTCGCTCACAAACGTCCATAAACATGTCCTAGATGTAATGAAATGATTTAAAAACCAGCTAGTTGCTAGGTATTTATAACTTTTCGTTCAAACTCGACATATATCACACTGGCGCGCCATGCGTCATTGGTCTGAAGATTCTCGATCCATTTTGTATGTAAACAAAGGAATAGAAATGGATATAAAACACACAATTTTAGCTTCACAAATTTGTTTTTCGCTCACAAACGTCCATAAACATGTCCTAGATGTAATGAAATGATTTAAAAACCAGCTAGTTGCTAGGTATTTATAACTTTTCGTTCAAACTCGACATATATCGCACTGGCGCGCCACGCGTCATTGGTCCAAACGGAAGTCCTATCTGGCGCGTGGTGCGCCCCTGTGGACGGAAAGAGTTAATCGCTGTCTTAATCTTTCCAGTTATATCTTGCCCTTCAGTATATTTCCTATAAATTAATGTCATAATATTCTGTGTAGGCCCTGCATAACTAAAAAAAAAATAGTTTGTTTGCGTTGAGTATGCCTACTTTATTCCGGCGATCGAGATTCACTGCTTTATTTTTCATAAAGCGGCGATCTATTATCACTGGTCTAGGCTATCAATTTTTAAATAATAATTTTGTAAATTTTTGGTAGTACATTTTTTCTTCATAGATTAATATTCTGTTCACAATTTAGTTAATTTTTTTATTTTTTGCTGTTGCTTTGCTTTGCTTCGTTGTATTTTATTTTTGTCTTTCTCTTAATCTTTCCAGTTATATTTTGACCATTTCAATATTTCCAATAAATTAATATCATAAAATTTTCTGTAGGCCCTACAAAAGAAGAAAAATAAAGTTATTTGCATTGAGTAGGCCTACCTACTTTATTTCAGAGTAAAGGTTCGCTGCTTTATTTTTTAATAAAGTGGCAATCTATTATCACTGGTCTAGGCTACCAACTCTTAAATAATTTTGTAAATTTTTGGTGCTACGTTTTTCTTCCTAGATTTGATATTCTGTTCATAATTTGTTAAATTTTTTGTTGTTGTTGCTGTTAGCTGTTTACTATGCTTTGTTGTATGTTTTTTTTTTGTCGTTCTCTTAATCTTTCCAGTTATATTTTGATCATTTAAATATTTCCAATAAATTAATGTCATAATATTCTGTGTCGGCCCTACATAACTAGAAAAAAAGTTTGTTTGCGTAAACTTCGCTGCTTTATTTTTCAATAAAAAAAGTCCACACAGACTGCAGGAGGTCCATGACTGCAGACACACTCACTTCTTTTTTACAGTGTAAGATTAACATTGATACATGCTGTGCAGACTTTAAGCCCACAAATGCAATTCTGCAAAGTGCTAAAAGTGCATGTGTTGATTATAATACAAAACACTGTGCATCGAAAGAATAGTACCTCACGATCACTAAGTTTTTTTATATGTAAAGAACAGCATGAGACTATTAGCATGTTTTATACCACACTAATTCAAATGCTAATAGATTTGTATATGTCATTTCTCGTTTTAAAACTGTATTGTGTATAATTTATTAATATATTTTTTGCGTAAGGATTTTTGGGTGTTTGTAAGGATTTTTTTTGGTCCGGCATACAGATTTTTGTCTCAGGAGGTTGACAGGTATGCCTGTGGGAGCCAAAGGGTAATGATGATAATGGTGATGAATAGAAATGTATACTGAGGGGTAATGGTGATGAATAAAAATGTATGCTGTGGGGTAATGATAATGGTGATAAATAGAAAGGTAAGCTCAGGGGTAATGATGATAATGCTAATGAATAGAAAGGTAAGCCGAAGGGTAATGATGATAATGATGATGAATAGAACTGTAAGTTAAGGGTAATGATGGTGATGCATAGAAATGTAAGCCGAAGGGTAATGATGATAATAGTGACAAATAGAAATGTAGGCCAAAGGTTAATAGTGATGAATAGAAATGTAAGCTGAGGGGTAATGGTGATAATGGTGATGAATAGAAATGTATGCAGAGGGTTAATGATGATAATGGTGATAGAGAGGTATAGTGAATGTTATTCTTTGCAACAAAACCCCTGGGAGCCACGCTAGCGTAGTGGTTACAACACCGCTCTGGCGACCGGGTGATCCAGGATCAAACCCGGGCGACGGCATTTGAGGATTTTTCGTAGACCGGGATTTAAAACTGGATTAACTCGAGACCTGGCGAGGACATTTGAAGAAGTGTCGTCGACCAGGGATTGGCAGCTCCTGAGCCGACCCAGCTCTAATGGGTACCTCCGAAATCGGCGAGTATCTGCCTGAATGGCGATGGACACCTGTCTCTGTACAAGAAAAAAAAGGATACTCACGTAAAATGAATGTCATTTTAGACATTAATAATAACCTGAGATTTCGCCTCGAGTATTAGCGGGCGTACGAAAAAAAAAAACGTGTGTTTTTTTTCTTTCACTTTTAGTGAAAACATGAGGATGTTATCCATTAGAAGCCATATAATGAAAGTTTTCTTCCATTGGAAGAGCTGTGCCTAATTTAAAACCATTGTTCTAGTGAAATTCCTGAGAAGTTACCTCATTTCATACTTACTTAGTCATTCCTCTTCAACTTTGGGGTGTATAGAAGTTTTTTAGAGAGAGAGCCACGCTATCCTATCAGCTTTCTTCAGTTTGGCCTGTACTTCATGGTGATGTCATGGGTGCAATGACATAAAAGGGCTGAAACATTTATCTGACTGAGGGATCCCTTCAGATGATCAGATTGCCTCCTGTTTTATCACTTTATGTAGAGTTTCCTGTCATGTGTCAAAATGATTTTGGATAATGGTGACCTTGAATCGTGATGCACTTAATCATTGTATATGCATTGACTCCTGCTAGTTGACAGCTTGCACCATCACAAAGATTATAGTAATAGCATAGTCACCTCATTGATGCTGGAGATGGGTAGGACCACATTACAAGGTAGTTCTGGAATCCGCAGGGTAAGAGAGGAAGAGGAAGACCAAAGAACACATGGAGAAAAGAACTGGAAGCAGACATGAAGGAGACATGGATAGATCTTGAGCTGATGGCACGGGATTGGAAGACTTGGCGTAAGTTTATTGGAGGCTTGACTCCTTGTGGAGTTGAAAGGTGAAAGAAAAAGAAGTCGCCTCATTTGGGAAATCTGCATTGACACAGTGAAGAGATCAATATGGAACTGATGACAAGAAACAGACAAGTGCCAGTGAGACACTGGCAATGGATAGGACACACATTTGAAAAGCATTGATAAGGTTACTAGGTAGTATTTGTTCTAGAACCCCCATGGTAAGAGAGGCACAGTGGGACTGAAAAAAGACTTGGAGAAGAGAACTGAAGATAGAAATGGAAGGGATGAGAAAGATGTAGAAAGTCTGTGAGCTGATGGCACAAGACAGGATGTGATCCTTGGGGAACTTACGGGCATTGAATGAAAGAGGGTCATTGTTTGTGACTAGAAACTACAGACATGCTATGAAAAGTTGAGCTAGGAGTTACCAAGTGTTGAGCTAGGAGTTACCAAAAGTTGAGCTAGGAGTTAACAAAAGTTGAGCTAGGAGTTACCAAGTGTTGAGCTAGGAGTTAACAAATGTTGAGCTAGGAGTTAACAAAAGTTGAGCTAGGAGTTACCAAAAGTTGAGCTAGGAGTTAACAAAAGTTGAGCTAGGAGTTACCAAAAGTTGAGCTAGGAGTTACCAAAAGTTGAGCTAGGAGTTACCAAAAGTTGAGCTAAGGATTTCATCCATTTAGTTTTCTTCTTTTTTTTTTTTTTTTTTTTAAGGCGCCAAAGTTTTTATAATACTTTAAATATTTGCCCTGCTGTTAAGCCAAACAGTGTAGAGTTCTTCCAGTGTTTATCGGCTGCGTTTGTATTGGTAACATTTGAAATGCATATGCTCATAGTTTTAATAATTCTCATTTTGTCCCAAATTTCAGAATGTGTTGCATTTTACGAAACCTTTAATGCTTCAAAGCTACCAGAAGGTTATCCCAAATCTGACAGCCCAGTGGAAAAGCCATCTGACATAAAACTTGACGGTCTTGAGAGCCCATATAATAACTTTATATATCCAGGGGTGTCTATTAAATGGAAGTCTCCCTGGTCAGGTAGAGTTCAATATTTTATTGTTCTTTAACAGGATTCTCATTGAAAATGGGATTGTGGGCTCATGAGTATCATGGTTTAAAATTACATTAGGATTTCTTAAAATGTTTGCTGATGAAGCTTTATCTTCTGTCTTCTTCCTGTGTGTCCCCCCCCCCCCCCTTTTTTTCTTCTTGCTCAAATCATTTTTTAAAATGATTTTGAATGAGTAATATTCCTTAGGTATTAAGTAAGAATTGTTTATAGGTTTTTTAAAGTAAAAATCTTACTTTACAGATCTATTAAGACAAGGTGGATGAACATTGGGAAATGCTAAAGGAGTCAGCACATCAAGCATCTGAATAAATCATACCAGCAATAAAGAGGATTGCAAAGAAGAAATGGATGACAGACACAATTTTACAACTGATTGATGCAAGAAGGAAGGAGCAAGGCAAAGAAGAACATGACAGATTAAATAAATAAATTGTAAACAAAAGTAAAACAGTAAAAGATGCTTGCCAAATCATAGGTGCAGAGAGCTTAAGTGCAACGCAGAAAAGACACACAATGTTAATAACAGACAGGACACAAACAGCCACAGGCTGTCTGAAATCAGAAGAAGGAACCTTATTATTGGGTCAAGAGAACATAATAGGAAGATAGACAGAATGCATAAAGGAGCTTTATAGTGATGAAAGATTAGAATTGAACGTCCAAGACAACTATGAAGACCATCAGTACCTGTGGCAGAAGGTGAGAATGCTTTGCACCACATGAAGAGAGGCAAGGCCCCTGGAATATAACAGTAGGGGAAATATAAGCAATGGGAGAATTTAGAGAAGACATATTAACAAAACAACAGTGGTTACACACCTGCTGATCTACTAAAATCCTTATTTATAGCTTTGCCAAGAAACCTGGAGCCAAGGAATGTGAAGAACACTGTTTAATTTACTGCACAATTAGTCTCATATGAGTCATGTGACCAAAATATTGTTAAGAATTATTGTGAGGAGAATGAGAGGTAGAATAAAACCTGAAACTGGTGATGAACACTGGCTTCCCTAACACCGATGCTTCCCAAGGAGGGGTAAAGAAATTGAGAAAAAAGGGCACAGTGATGAAGAAGGGAATTGATAGCACAAATCTGTTAGGAAAAAAAAGTTACCAGCAATGGTAGAAATATGGAAGATTAAAGCAAATGACAATCAATTTGTGTCAAAAACTTCAACATTGCAAGCACCGTGTGGAGCTCTGGGACTGACACAGTGGTCAAGACTCAGTACAACCAGCTGTCTCTCTGGTCACATATCAGGTGCTGGATGCTTCTAAATCCCAGCATCTGGATATACCCAACCCCAATACACAGAATTCGGGGTGCCTGAAATCCTCCTATCCTGGGGCACCCCCTCCCTTGTACACTGGTTGAGGATACAAAAGGCTCTCTCCACGTATGCGTAATAACAGTGACAATATTAATAATAATAATAACAATAGTAATGCTATTTAAGAAAAACAAATCAAACCAATAATTAATAAACAAGAACTAACAACATTTAAAAAATAAGGAACCATGCATTTAAAAGAGAAAAATAGCTACTACTGACTACTCGTAGTGTACGGAAAAACAGTGAAGTAACAAAAACTACTTTACTTAGTCGTTCCTCTTCTACCGTGAGGTGTAGAGGTTTGTAAGAGAGAGCGCCATACTATTCTATCGGCTGTCTTCCTCCTGGCTTGGTTCCATTCTAGTCTTCGGTCCTTCAAAGATTGTCTAATGTCCTCCCAGTGGACTTCGGGTCGTCCTGGAGGTCTGGATCCCTGGCTCTTTGTTTCCCATGCTTGCCGTGGTGGCCAATCTTCTCCCATTCTGCAGACATGGCAAAACCATCTCAGTTGGGACTGTTCTACTTGGGTCTGCAGGGGTTGGGTTTTTAGGCCTTGACTTATCGTCTGGTTGCGGACCATGTCTCTTCTTGTTACTTCAACCACCTTTCTCAGATACCTCATTTCTGAGGTTTGGATCTGGCTTTTGTGGGTAACAAAAACACGACTTGAAAACATATAATTCTAAGATAAATTGACACCATCAATAGCAATCAATTGCAAAGGACAACAAGAATCTGAATATAACACAAAACTAAAAATGAAATGACAATAAATACCCTAATTATAACCGACACTTAGGTTGAACAGGGTAGAACAAAATGGTGGACGAGCGAAGGCAATGAAGTTCACCTGATACTAGCCCACTCAACTCCCATCGCCTTATTAAAAAAAAAGAACGATGGATTTGTAGAAGGTAAACGCACAGACAGTGCCACATACGTTTTAAGAACATTAATGGAAAGACCTGTAGTAGTAAAAACAGATATATACTTCTGCGTTATTGACTATACTAAGGTATTTGAATGTAGTATACAAACAGATCCTGCTTTATAGACTATACTAAGGTATTTGACTAAGTGAAACATGAGAAAATTATTAAAATTTTAGAAAGAATAATCATCCTGTTGCACTGGCAACAAACGGTCACTATAAGAATTAGCAGCCAAGTAGGAACATTTCAGCAGGTTATAAAGGGTTTATTTAGGGACGTTTGCTGTTCAGTTTGTTCAGTGGAGAAATAATGAGATCCATAGTGGACTTTTTAGGACCTTGAGACATGCTGTAGATACAGTCTTAATAGTAAAAAGTGGAACAAGAGTTGCAAGAAGTGATTAAAACTAGTGTGACATAAAATACAAATAAAGTCCTTAGACTTACAAGCAAAAAAGAGACATAGTGGTCATCTAGAAGAAAATGATTTCTCCAGAATGCTCTTAAAAAGTAAATGGAACAGTTGTTAAAAAAAAAAAGTCAGTAGACTAAAATATTTTATGCAAAAACTCTTCGTTAATGGAAGTAAGAAAGAGAGTTCTTCTGCATTATCTAAACTGATCTTGACATATGGAAGTGAGTCATGGACGATTAGTAAACAAGCAGGAAAAGCACTAGAGGCTACAGAGATGTAGTTTTACAAAAGAATATGATCGCCGACACCACCAGGCATGGTACTTCAAGAAGAAAGGGGGTGGGGACTTAGGTTATTGTAGGAAGTGTGTTAACTTATGGTTTATATGTTTAATTTTTAAAGCCATAAACTCTCCATTATGTATATATAGCATATGTTTCCTTTTTTTTTAAATTACATGTTTTTGTTTATTAACACATCTATACTCACAGTGATGGGCTCACTCTGTTGTACCCACCCCAATTTCCTTTCAAAAAGTGCTGCCATTTATTCTGGTATTCTGTAAGAATATAATTTGTACAAGCAATGCATACATTAGTTTTAAACCACTGATAAAATGACTGCTGAACATCTGCTTCAAAGATACCAAACATATGAGGAACGGAGAACACATATAACCGTCACCAGTACCATTCGTGGAAAAGCTCTACAAAGATGCAAACAGCCTCAAGCTGACTACAGCTTTCTTTGAAAACATTCAAGTAGACATCTCAGAGTATACGAATAAGAAGAAGGAGAAGAAGAAAAATTATTTAAAGTTTGATTATTTAAAAATATATTTCAGACTGGTTGTTTCCAGAGTACCTCAGCCATCCTAAAAAAGGAAAGGATCACTTCAGAGGAAAATAACGTCATTGTGTCCCCATTTCTCATTTTCCTAAATTTAAAAGGCTACTTCAGAATTGCATTAACGTTACAAAGTCAAGACCTGGTTGCCTATTTAGCTCCCAGGGGTCTCTGAGAAGGCAAAGTGAGAAGGCAAAGTAAGAACAAGACTCCCGCTTTCTCAAGCATGTGAAAGGTTAATAAGGTTGTGCATGGGGCTTGCAACCTCAACATGTAAAACAAATTGCTGCAGAAACTGCTGCTGCAAGAGTATGTGCTTTGATATAGGCATCATTAAAACGGGCCATATAGAGTAGTGGTTCCATGCTCCTAAAGGAATCAAGACTGTCTTTTTGATATAAGAATGATAAATTTTTTTCTTTGTCCTACAGAAACTGCGAGGAGACATTGTGATGGATACTTAGTTATATGGCAAATTAAAAACACCAACGACGTCAAGTGCCGGTTGCTCCACATGGAAAGAGGGAATGATACAGAGGTTAGCATCTTTGATACTGAGTTTTTATGTCTCTGATTACAGTCTCCATGTCTAACATCCTGAATCATATATTTATCATTTTTTATTTATTCTGATCACACTGACAAACAACATTTTTCTTTCTTATATAAGAATAAGTGTTCTTAGGTCAGTTTCTTGCGCTGATTTCAAATCTGAAATCCGTTTATCTCTATCACGTCAGGTTCTTAAGATATTTGTGAATAAATATATTTTTGGGAAACCGTTATTTGCTCCGTTTCATTTTTACTATATAACTTATTAAAAATTAATAAAATGCAAAATAATTCTACTTTTTATACTGCTAACAGATGCATGACATATGTTACGCTATTTTTCAAATAGTTACTGTATTTTGAAATAATTCTGAGCGAAATATGGCTTCTAGAAGTTGTAGAAATTCGGCTGATCTGTTCTGTTACGTATGCGGATATTTTACCGATCGTGTTCACCAGAAAAAAACTTTACACCATTACTAAAGAAAGCATATGAACGTTATTTCGATTCTAAAGTTGATGATGCAAATAAATCTTGGAAGCCAAATGCAGTTTTTTCGACCTGTGCAAATACATTGGCAGGTTGGTTACGAAAATCGCCGAAGCATAAGTCGATGCCTTTTGGAGTGCCAGTAATATGGCGTGAACCGACAAATCACGCTACTGATTGTTACTTCTGCTTGACAAATATCCATGGTTTCACTTTTAAAACTAGAAAGTCTGTGGTTTATCCAAATATTGAATCGGTATCGAAAACAGTTCCTCATGATCCACTCACGCGCCCGATCCCAGTTCCACCATAACAATATCCGTTGGACGTGAATGAACCATCAGAAAGTGATAGTTTACCTGCTTTAGAAACTAATTCTGACTCGGATTATATACCGGTGAATGATGGTGTTCACTTAATTAACCATTCAGAACTTTCAGATCTAATACGTGATCTCGCTCTTACCAAAGGACAAGCGGAATTACTCGGTTCGCGACTCAAAGAATGGAATCTTTTAGCGCCCAATACTCCGATATCTAAATTTCGTCATAGACACAGAGAACTTGTTCAATACTTTGAGATGGATGATGGCATTTGCTATTGCAAAGATGTAAACGGTCTAATGGTGCACCTCGGTCATGAGCACATAGTTAACGAATGGCGACTTTTCATCGACTCTTCCAAGACTAGTCTAAAAGCCGTGTTATTGCATAACGGAAATTTATTTTCATCAATTCCAGTCGCCTACTCTGTTCATATGAAAGAAACTTATTACAATATGGGTATACTTTTGGCAAAAATAAAGTACAATGACTACCAATGGCGGATTTGTGGAGACCTAAAGGTCATTGCAATTCTCACGGGCATGCAGACTGGGTATACTAAATTTTGTTGCTTCCTATGTGAATGGGACAGCCGCAACAGACAGGAACATTATGCAAGAAAGGTGTGGCCTATCAGGGATCGTATGCAGCTCGGGCATAAAAATGTAATACATGAGCCATTAGTTAACAAAGACGGCATCATTTTACCACCGTTACATATAAAGTTGGGGCTCATGAAGAATTTCGTAAAAGCGTTAGATAAAAACGAGCAAAGCTTTCACTTATCTTCGAGAAAAGTTTCCGCAAGTTAGCGATGCAAAGATAAAGGAAGGTATCTTTGTAGGACCTCAGATTAGGAAAGTTATTGCAGACAAACAATTCGAGAACTTGTTACATGGTAGTGAACTTCGCGCATGGATGGCATTCAAATCGATCGTCGATAACTTTCTGGGAAATCATAAATCTGTCGACTATGTGCATATTGTTAAGCAGTGCATAGATGCATACAGAATTATGGGCTGTAACATGTCCCTCAAAATCCATTTGCTTGATTCGCATCTTGACTTTTTCCCTGAAAAACTTGGCGAAGTCAGCGATGAACATGGAGAACAATTCCATCAAGATATCGCCGTAATGGAGTCACGCTATCAAGGACGGTGGAGTGTGACCATGCTTGCCGATTATTGTTGGATGCTTCATCGCGATGTACCACATGCCATTCACCGACGAAAGTCGACTGCAAAGAAATTCAAGCCTACATAACTGTTATACTTCTTGTATGAATGATGTTATAATACTGTATGCGGTTGTTAAAAAACTTCAATTGCGTATTTCTAGAGATCCCGACCTGATAGAGAAAAACGGTTTGCAGATTTAAAAACAGCGCATTAAAATTGACCAGACAAACATAGAAATGTTAGAGAAAGAAAAAAAAAGTTTTTTTTTGTTAGTCAGTGTCATCTGTTGCTTTATGTCATTCATCCTTTGCTTTTGTTCCACCCATGTATTACTGAATCTTTTCTTTTTTAAATTAATTTTTTCCCGGCAGTTCATCTGCTGTTGTATTCCATATTATACTTTTCAATTTCTTTTTGTTAATTTTTTTCAGTTTAACCTCTGTATTTTTAATCTGGTGTCTGTTTTCATTAATTATACACATGTTATTTAATTACAATTGGACAAAAGCCAAAATGTATCCGAGACAAAAGTAGCTATTTTTAACTAATTTGGACATGCTGATCACGAATATGAACTTGAAAATCGCGAATTAGCTCTAGTTTTCAAGATCCGGGGGTGGGGAGGGGGGTGTTCAGTAGTCTGGTGGCTTCACCTTCCCGACGCGAATGACCCAGTCCTTCTCTTTTCTATAGCCCTGGCGCATGATTCCCCATGAGACGGATAGCTTTGAGCGCCAAATAGATGATGCAATCTGTAGCAGTCATTGCAACCACATTTCCTCCTTGTCATCATTTGTATTGTGGATTCTGTAAGTGCAGACGTGTCGTTCAAGATGCCTCGTGAATGTGTGAACAGTGCGGATTTTGTTTGCTATATTTGCGGACAAATAACTTTGCTATCAGAAAGGCAACCCTTACACCGATGATAAAGAAAGCTTACAGCCTTTATTTTGGTTGTGAGATCGGTGACCAGGACCGGTTTGGGCCCCACACATATGTCGTCAATCCTGTGCAACGAATCTGCGCTGCTGGTTGAACCGAATAGGACGATCGATGCGTTTTGCAGTTTCAATGGTGTGGAGGGAACCGACAAACCATCTTAATGATTGTTACTTTTGCATGACTCCTCCAACTGAATATTCCCTCTGCTATGCGGCTAGTGCCTCACGGGGAAGGACTTCCTGTTCCGGACCCACCAGAATCTTATACTTTGGATGATGAAGAAGATAATAAGGCCTGTGGACATCCGTCACCTGTGAAAGGATCTACATCAAGAGATCTCGATTTTTTGCCTATTGAAGAGCCTGTACAGCCACATAAAATTACCCAGAGTGAATTGAATGATCTAGTGAGAGATCTGGAATTGCCAAAATATAAAGCAGAGCTGTTGGGGTCCAGACTGCAGCAATGGAATCTTTTAGAAGAGAATGTGCATGTGTCCGTGTTTCGTGCTCGGCAAAAAGATCTGCTTCCATATGTCAAAATGACAGATAACCTCATTGCTTGCGTTGATATAGTGGATCTGATGGCAGCACTACACATCAACTACAAAGGCGACGACTGGAGGCTGTTCATTGATTCGTCCAAGTTGAGCTTAAAAGTTGTGCTGCTCCATAATAGTAACGTTTTACCATCTGTTCCACTCGGGTATGCAGTCCACATGAAAGAAACGTACAACAACATGAAACAACTGTTACACACCATCAGCTATGACAAGTACGTATAAGTGGCAGATTTGTGGTGACCTGAAGGTCATTGCCATCTTGATGAGGCTACAGCAGGGTTACACAAAGTTTTGCTGTTTCCTCTGTCTGTGGGACAGCCGTGCCAGGACTTCCCACTACAAGAAAAAGGATTGGCCCCAATGACAATCACTTGAACCGGGGAAAAAGAATGTACTTAACGAACCACTTGTAGAATCCCACAAGATCTTGCTCCCTCCTCTCCACATCAAACGTGGACTAATGAAGAATTTTGTAAAGGCCATGGATTGAAATGGGGCAGGATTTTTATACCTTCGTGATAAATTTACGAGACTTAGTGAGGCCAAAATCAAGGAAGGTGTATTTGTCGGTCCACAGATACGTCAGCTCTTCCGAAATCAGCGTTTTGATGATATCCTCACAGGTGATGAAAAGTTAGCTTGAAATGCTTTCCAGCAAGTGGCCACAAACTTTCTAGGAAACAATAAGGCTGACAATTACCAGGAGCTTGTAGAAACCCTCTTGCAGCGCTACGAGAGACTAGGGTGCAACATGTCTTTGAAATTACACTTTTTACACTCTCATCTGGATTTCTTCCCTGCTAACTGCGGTGCTGTCAGTGACGAGCGTGGGGAATGATTTAATCAGGACATTAGTACCCTCGAAAAAAAGGTACCAAGGGAAATGGAATGCAGCAATGCTAGCAGACTATTGTTGGACCCTTGTGAGAGATGCTCCAGAAACTCATTACAAGCAACAGGCAAAAAGGCGTCGCTGTGAATCATTTCCGCTATGAGCATTATTATCATATGGTATGTATTTGCAAATGTGTGAAACTTGTTTTATAGATATTTAAAAAAACTAGAGCTAATCTGGTGTTTTAACGGCCATTTTCATATTCATCAGCCCAAACAATATAAAGGTAACTTGGTTTAATCTCAGATACACACAAAAAGTCCAAATTTGTTGTAGTGTTACATCTAAGCACATGTTATTTTTATCTTTCCATTACATTTTTTCAACAGTTCATTGTTTTGTTAGTGGTCTTTTTTATTTTATGTTTAATATGCTTTTAAGTTCCATCCAGTTGTTAATGTTTTTCTTTTCCCTTATCTCTGGCAGCTAGTCGCCTTGCAGGAAGGATCCCGTTACACGCACATTGAGGCATATTGGGAATATGGTGTTAGGTCCACATTTTCTTGACCATCTGCACACTAGGGGTGATGTGGTCAGCATCACGCTGACCGCCTTAACCTTCCCAGAGCTGCTCTGGTACCCAATTCATGAGTCCAGGTCGACCCCGGAGCCGTTTGCGGTATAAAAAAATCCCACCTCAACTGGGGATTGAACCACGGACCACCGAGTTAGGAAGCCAGTGCACTAACCATTGCGCTACCACGGCTCCCCTTGCAGGAAGCCTGCATCAATGCATTCATGTGCAATTGCCGCAGTGGTTTCTGTAACAGTTCATTTTATATGATGTGGTTGCCAGCTCCATGCGCCACCTCGTATCAGTAACCCCCTTATAACATTCCTGTTGCCTTTTTCCTTTCTGTAACTACTGCATTATTTTCATTAATATCAAATTCTTTGTGGATCTCTGAACAAGACAAATAAAGAATGGGACATCTGCTCCCTCAGGCTTATCTGTAAAGGAGAATAAGGGGCAAAAACACTTGATCGATGGGGGGACCACTTCTGATGATCAGATTGCATCTTGTTGTATCACTCTGTATAGAGTTTCCTATCTTACAAGTGGACTAATTCATATAAGTGCAAGAGATTGAGCACGAGACTGGCAACCTCATCATGTGAAACACATATTGCTACAGAAAACACCATGGCAGAAACATGTGAATGCTTGGTGCATGCAGGCTTCCTGCAAGACCAGCTACAGTGGTGGTTCTAAGCTCTATAAGGAGCGAAAAGAAACATAAGTGAATATCAAATTTGTATTTTATATTTATTTTTTCAGTTGACCTATCAGTATAATGTGCCATTTGTTAACCAAAGTGTTGAGTACACAGTTCGGGTGTACAGTATGCCTGTGACATTTGATCTGAAATCTAAGGATAACGAAGAAACCTTTGTTCATTTGTCCTTAAAGACTGTTCCTGCATACTGTAAGTACTGACTTGTAAATAATATAATCACCATTTATCTATGAGTTGTAAACCTCTGCGTTTGTAATCTGTTTAGTGTTCATGTGGATGCACACAAAGAAAAAAATCCAGTAGCTGAGATAGGGTAGGTGTGCACAAAGAAGAAAACATTAGCTCAGATAATGGTAGATGTACACAAAGAAGAAAACAGTAGCTGAGATAGTGTAGATGTACACAAAGAAGACAACAGTAGTTGAGATAAGGGTAGATGTATACAAAGAGAAAAACAGTAGCTGAGATAATGGTAGATGTACACAAAGAAAAAATAGTAGCTGAGATAAGGGTAGACGTTCACAGAGAAAAAACTAGCTGAGATATAGAGATACACAAAGAAGATAACAGTACAGAGAAATAGGGTAGAGATACACATTCATCTGAAAAATGACATTAATCAAAAAAATGGGAAGACCAGGAGCCCAAGAGTAATGATAATAGTGATATCAGATTTCTACACAAAGATGGCTTCCCAGCCAGTCACCCACAATAATGATCTCTTCAAATGAATTTGACCCCTGGCTGGTGAATTTTAGCTACATATAAGAGCACATTTGTAAGGTGCTGTGATGAGTTGTTGTTTTGTTGAACTAGTCGTCGCATCAGTACTGCTTTATTCCATCTCCACTTTAGTTTGTTTTGAAAAAAAACACGTTTAAAGTTTTTGGGTTACTATTTGGTTTGGCCATGTCTGCAGAATGGGAGAAGATCGGCTACCACGGCAAGCATGGGAAACTAAGAGCCAGTGATCCAGACCTCCAGGACAACCCAAAGTATGCTGGGAGGACAACATTAGACAATCTTTGAAAGACCGAGGGCTAGAATTGAACCAAGCCAGGAGGAAGACAGCCGATAGAATAGTATGGCGCTCTCTTACAAACCTCTACACCTCACGGTAGAAGAGGAACGACTAAGTAAGTAAGTAAGTAAGGGTTACTAGTTGAAAAGAAGGATATATCACATTAAAATGAAATTTTTCATGATGATCCAAACTGTTAACTTTAAGATATTGTGTAAGATGATAGATTAAACTATTTTATATCCAAATATGACCGTAGGACAATTTTGGCCAAAAGTGGAGATAGAATAAAGCAGTACTGATGCGACGTAGTGCTGCTGAGCTTCACTCTTTCACATCCAGTACCAAGTGGAAGAATGCTTGGCATTATCTACATTGTAGATCTCGGTTTTTCTGCCATACCAAAACTTGTTGAGTTGGAGTCATGAGCTCCATTTTCTTTCATGGGTATTCTCACATCTGGTTTCAAGCTAGAAAAGGAGAAAAAAGGGGGTGAGTGTGGTAGCATACTGTGCTATAGTTCTGACCTGTCCCAAGGAATCATCACATCTTGCACAGAGTCACTTAACCACCCTTGCCTGTCATCTATTCATTGTGAGATTCTCCTGTATGCCGCCAACCAGTTAAAGCTGGAGTTAAGTCTGGGGCTCAAGTAATTACTCAAGCTTAATGTGCAGTGTTAAGTTCTCAGCGTGTTTCACCACAGCATGTTTCACATGATGTTGGGCCACACTGGTGCAGCTGCTCAATCCCTGAACGTAGATCATGCAGCTAGAAGGATGGCTGTTCCATGAAGGTGCTTCAGTGACTTGGTTAACGGTTATACCCTAGGATTCATGGAAGAGCAATATGAATTCCTTTGCATCTCATTGTGATGAGTAAAAGAGGAAGGACAAAACACAACGTATTATGTCCTAAATAAAAACACAGAATTTGAACCTTATGACATAAAGTCTTTTAGTTATTAATAGAGTTAGTTCTGTACTGGTGTTTAGAAACAGTGATGATTTATCATCATCATCTTCCTTTTCGCTCCGTATGGAGCAAGGAGCTACCACAGCAGCAGATCCTTTTGCAGGAAACCTGCACCAAGCATTCTCATACTCTAGCAGCAGTGGTTTCTGTAGCAGTTTTGTTGTTGTTGACATGATGAGGTGGCCAGTCTCATGCACAACCTCATATTAGTCACCCTCATATAACATGAAATTGATGTAGCATTAACGTAAATGTGTCAGTAGATATGATATGTTTGTTGAAATTGTTTTTGTGGCTTAAAGTTTCTGCAGGATGTAGTAGCATGCCCAACCTTCTTTAGTTGCCTTTTATGACATGCATGGTAGGTTACAGTATTTCTATTCTTTGCTCCTATTTCGGGCCCCGCATACACACAGGTAAGTTTTGAAACAAATGAGAAACAGAGAAAGCAGATATGGGCAGACACCAGTACAATTCCTGGAAAAACTCTATGGAGATATAAAAAGCCTCAAGCTTACCACTGCTTTCTTTGAAAATATTCAGGTAGACGTCTGAGAGTGTATAAAGAAGAAGAAGAAGAAGAAACACATACACAGCCTTTTACCGAACTGTTGTCACTATTACAAAAATATTAGAATGATCTTTCATGTGATATCAGTTTCTTGGTATTTCATATACCTGACTCAGTGTGTGTGGTGCAGTATCACATAGTATTATGTTGTGCATTTTTACATGAAAAGGAAATAAAGTATGTTTTTTCATTATTCTTACTCAAAAGCTGGATATCCAGGAGATTGGGCACCATTTCAGGCATACAGAACCTTCCCGAATGGCACCATCTTTGTCAGTATTTTGCTGCCCCCAGCACATTTTAACATCAGTCAATTTTATGTTTATCTGATGAATGGAAGTAATCTCACGCCAGTTTTTCAAAAACTATTTGATACAGAGGTCAGTGTTTCTTGAAGTATTTATTTCTACTTTTCCTAGCTTTTGGTGCAGCCTTCATTTGAATTAGTAAGAGGAAGAAGGTTACAGAATTGTTTATAGTTTTTTCTTTAAACTTTCACAATTTTGATATAGAACACATTGAAGTGCTGTAATTTTGGAAAACAAAAAGTGAAAAAGTCATTGTTTAACATATAATAAAGTGCATTTAAACTTGCTGATCCACAGCACAATGAACAATGCCACAATTCAGCATAACTGAAATCCAGTCAGTTTTAACTTTCTATAAAAGTGGGGAGGGGGTCGGACTGGCTAAGATGTATGGCATCTGCCTCTAATTCTAAAGGTACTGGGTTCGGTTCCCAGTAGAGGGAATATATTTGATGGAAATTTTTTTCAGAACCAGTGTGACCTAATGATGTCATACACCCCTCCCCGATCTCATGGGTAGTGAAAATGGATGCCTTGCCTTGGATAAGAGTGAAAAGTAGGAGGTTCCAAGTGCAAGTTGCGCACGTTAATAGTCCCTCAGCAGTTGGAAATTGTAAAGAGTAGGCCATTCGGCTGCTGCCCTGGCAGAATTTACAAAAATTACCTACCCACCACAAAAATATTTATAGAATGTGTGATTCATGTATACACACATTGAGATTCTCGCTACTGCTATGGAATATGTACACTGTGCTGAGATCCTCCTTGTGTGATCTAAGGAAGAAGATTAGAGCACTGATGGAGTTATCCATAGTGCAATGAAGATAGTCCTTAAAACTAAACCAAACCAAACTTTCTACTGAAACATTTTAGCACATATTTTAAGGCAGGCAGTTTGAACTTTTTAACATATTCATTTAGCTGGTTCAAAAGGATTCTAAATTTTACCTGTTACATAACCAAATTTTTGTCGAGATTGAAGTGCATTCAGTTTTAACTGTTATTCAAACATAGTTTAATATATATTTAACATTTATCCTTTTCGCTCCTTGTGGAACATGTGTAATTTCCAACTGAAAATTTTGAAATACAGAATTTCTAGAAGCCCATTTAATATATGTCCAGAATATTCTTTTTCATCCCTTAAATCAGGAAATCCCATGTAATGTGGGAAGCCAGGTAACACTATTTGAATAGCACCGTATAAACGTGAGTATAAGTCAAGACATTTTTTCCCTTGTTGAACCTTAAAAAATGTACACCTGACTTATATTTGAGTCAATAAAAAAAAAAATTTATGAAACCAGTCAGTGTTGCCTCCCGCCCTTACCGCTGCATACTGGTATCCTTCAGATGTAAACTTGCTGCTTCTTCAAATGTTTTTAACAAACATCAAAAGTAATACACGTTTGAACTCCTATTAAGTCACAAATTTCAACTGGAGTACACCTTGTTGACCAGCCCCCTTCATTTGATCCATCAGCAATCAGTTTTATCAGTGTCACTGTCAGAATCTAAGTCATGCCCTTATCCAATATCCACATATGATTCGGCTGCACTGTTAGCATCCTGATCAAATAACAAGTCACTTCCCAGATCTCAAAGCAAATATGTGACTGCCCGGAAAGCCGTGACTTTAAAAAATCATCACTGTTAAGCCATATTTTTATTAATGGGAGTTAAGTGTTAAAGACTCATATGGACGGGTCGGATTTTTGTTACACACGCTAGTAAGCACGCTTTTAGTGATGAGATGATTTTTTTTCAGTTTGGGGCTTTGTGCTCTGTAATTTTTTAGCATAGCTCAATCTGAGTCTGTGTCAGTCTTTTTTTTTTTTAAATATGATAAAGAAAGAGTTCGAAGGTTCTTAATGATAGTTTAGGTGGGAAGAAGCGGTTTAGTTTTGAGCTGGGTTCTCAAGCGGTGAATCCGTGATGAGTAATTCTCACGGGGAGTTGAACTAAGGGTCGGAGATCTGGACAGTGCGTTCCTGGCAGGGCTTCGAGATTGTCGTTCCATCTCGCTAGTGTGTTCCAGCGTATCTGTGTGTTTTGATGAAGGGAATTTTGATAATTGAAGAGGATATTCTTTGAAGTAAAGATAAAGAGATTATCGTTGGGAATGTTCTTTCTCCCAGGAATTTATGGATTGTTTTTCAAGAGATATTACCCAAATGCCAGGGAGTACGCCGGCATTATATATTGTAAGAATTCTGATAGATGTGTTATAGAGGCCATGGATTGTATCGGCCGTGATTTTGATTCATGTTTCCTATGATGGATATTTGTTTCTATGGATATTATTGCACTGAGAGTTGCTGATATAATAAGAATTACGATGTTTTTTCCTCTGATGGATATTTGTCTCTATGGATTATACTGATGACTATTTGATACTATGTTCTACAACCTATTTGCCATGGATTTCTTGGTATACCATTATAACTTGTGACAGTGTGCTGTTACTGATGTCCATGTTGCTGTCGTCAATAAACTGTGTATGAGTTAAAAGTTAGTTGAACTGTTTCCTGACCTATCGTTACTGTAGTGTGGATGATGGCAACGTACACACACTGAAAGTACCCACGACATTCATTTATATTTATACATGTTTGCACTTGTCGGCCACCTATAAGCCCGACCTAGGCTGATCGCATTCATCAGCGGCTATATATATATATATATATATATATATATATAGACTTTGCAATCTTCAGTGATCAGACACACCCACCACCACAAACATTCAACACCTAAAGAGATGTCAACAACCACACAGCAACATGATCTTGTCAACCAGGAAATAAACTTTAACATAAGTGGTGAGCCAGCATTTTGGGGTGTTACCAAGTACAGGAGTTTGTTGTGATATCAAATTCAACAGGATTTACGGTGTTGACAGTGCTAGTTTTTGAGTGCAAACTGTTCAAGTAAACGTCATCCTACGCCAAGGACCTGTGAAGCTAGGAGATCCAGTAGCCATCAACGTTGGACTGGATTGTGATACCCGATGCCCATCATTGTCGTTGTCGCGGAGGCCGGGAGTTCCTTATTGTGAAGATAAGTGGTCTTTTTTGTTTGTAAACTGTACCACTGTTCTGTGTTATCGAGCCTTCCTCAGAACTTTGACTATTTATTCTATATCGTGTTCTATGTTATATGTTCCATGTTTATGCGGGTTTGGTTGGGTTGGTGACTTACGTTAGGATACATCCCAGTTCATCCAGGGCCTACATAAGCGTTCTTTAGGGACACATTTTGCGGATTTCCCGCAGCGGAAATTCCAGCGAATTCTTTTTGCTGATGCATTTCAGTCCTCTGTGTTTGGAAATCTGTGACATCATTGTTTAGGTGTGACGAACTGTCTTATTGTTGTTATCGTAGTATTTTCTCTGTGCCTTAGTTTTTTGATTAATTTGTTCGTAGGTGTCTCCCTCTCCTTTCTATCTTTTATTTCTATACAAATTATTTTCTTTATACACTGTGTTGTTTTTTGTCTGGTCATTCTATTCGCAGTGTCATTGCATTCTTTGCAATATTTTTTCTTTAGTTTGCTTTATTGATTAGTTGATTCTGCGAACGTAGTCATTTGTTTTTTATATCTTGTCTTTGTCACTGTTGTTTACGTTGTCTATTTTTCTCATAATCAGATAATATTATGATGCATATTTTATAAGTAATTAATAACATTATTAATAGTTGGAAAGGTAATTATACAAGTTCTTAAGCACGGACTTGCCACCCACTGAGTTGGGATAAAGTGAGTTTCTCCAGTATACTTACATAAGGGACATTTCTTATAAAATTGGACATAATGTCTAGTTTAGATTATTTCATTAAACAAGGGAAATCCCTTGGTATGACTACTGAGGAAATAAAAGAGTTCGCATGTGTTGAATATGACAAGGCTCAGAAGTTCGAAGAGAGAAAACTTCAACTGGAAATTGAAAAACAGAAAATGGAGGCTGAAGATAGGAGATTGCAGATGCAGGCAGAAGAGAGAATTTCAGATGGAAACTGAAAAACAGAAAATGGAGGCTGAAGATAGGAAATTGCATATGCAGGCCGAAGAGAGAAAAATTCAACAGCAAATGCAAATGGAAGAGAGGAAACTTCAGTTACAAGCTGAAGAAAACGTTAGACTCCATGAGCAAAAGGTGTTATCTATGGAGCTGGAGAGAATGAAGGTAGTCAATGTTGTTAATACACAAAATGCTACGGATAATCAACTTACTTCTCATAAGACAAATGGTCATTCTTATAAGCTCGGATTGCCTGTTTTTAAACCTACCTCTGACGATGTCGTATTTTACCTAAATAGATTCGAACTTACATGTGAATCTCTTGAAAGTAGACAAATCGGAATATTGTGCTCGACTTATGCAACTACTTTCGGGTGAAGCTATGAATGTTGTAAGTATGTTGGAGGGGCCCGACAAAAATAACTTTGATACTGTCAGGGCTGTCTTGTTAAGGAAATACCAACTTGAGGAAGACGGTTATCGTCTGCGCTTTAAGTCTCTATTACCGGAGACTGGGGAAGATTTTTCAGAGTTCATAGCAAATATACGTCTTACGTTCTCACGTTGGGTAGAGCTCTCAAAAATTGAACACACATATGAAGCCCTCATGGACTTGTTACTTCGTGATAAAGTCATGTCGTCTGTAAACACTTCTTTTTTTTTCTTTTCTACATGAGCGGAAGCCTACAAACATGAAATATATGGAACAATACTGTCGCCAATACGTCACGGCACATCCAAATGTGACTGTTAGCAAATTTCAAGTCAAAGAAGGGTTATCCGTGGCTTCAGCAATATCATATGCTCCTAATTTGCGCCGTAGATCACAAAGTGCTGAACGCAATTTTGGTAGGAGAGATTATCGTAATTTTAGACAGTACCAAGAAGGTCCATCACGTAGTAATTCTCCCTCTCCAAGAAACTGGAGACAATTTAACGGACCTCAACATTTTGGTTCCAACAATTATGGAAATTTTGGAAGGGGTAACTACACTAGAAATTATCAACCTTACAATAATTTTTCTTGGAGACAACAAAATCTATCTAATAGGTATTTTGATCAAAGGGGGAATAGTAATCGCAACAATGCTAACTGGGGTTCAAATCAGAACAATAGTTTCAACAGAGCGAATAACAATGCTCCCAATAGAGATAATAGCGGTGATAGATCTCAATATGACGGTAGATCTCCAAATGATAGATCGCATCGCCATACTAATTCTGCTTAACAGGAGCCCCAGGTTATTGATAATCAAGGTAACAATAATAATAGTGTCTCTAACGCTACTGCTTGCTCTGCTTTCGATTTCGAGAGAGCATCTCAGTGCCCGGAGTGCACAACTTTGTTCCAGCCTACAGCAGTGACTACCTTGAGTTGCGGTCATCCTCTGCCTACTCTTCCTGCCTTATCTGCACATGACAGAAGAGGGTCTCTTACCCTACACAAGGGATTTGTAAATAATAAGCCAGTCTCAGTTCTCTTTGATTCTGGATGCAAGACTGTTGGGATTCACCAGTCTCTAATACATCCTTCTTGCGCCACTGGTGATGTAGTGAAATGTGTGACATTTGGTGGGACAATTGAGACATTTCCAACTGCTATTGTCCACATAGCTACTCCTTTTTACGGGACATATCCATGCATGTATGCTCCCGAATCCTATTGCAGACCTTATCGTCGGACGTATACATGGGGTTAAGGATTTTGCTCCACAACAGATTGCTACCTGGGAAGAGCAAAACATTCATGCTGCCTATGCAGTCACAACTAGAGCACAAGCTCAAAATCTTTTACATACCCCACCTGCTGAAATTAACGATGTACATAATCAGGATCCCCATTCTGTAATTTCACGTGAGTCTTTTATCAAACTTCAGCAAAGTGATACATCATTGCAAAATTTTTTCTGCTAGTTAAACAAGATAACGCAAACTATTACACAAATCTTAAATATTGGTTCTTGATTAAGAACGGAGTTCTACGAGGCGTGTTCAAATGAAACCCGACCGTGCTGCGCCAAGTGGACATTCGTAGGAGGAGCATGATGACGTCACACCTGACGTAATAAGCACATACGAATGTACAAGTGTGTAAGTGTTCATTCTCCTAGTATTCATTGGTTGTGCTGCAGCCAGTTAAAATAATGACCGATGTGATAAGGAATCTGTCCAAGGTCGATCAGCGAGCGGTGATTCAGTTCCTAACAGCCGAAGGAATTCGACCAGTCGACATCCATCGCCGAATGAAAGCAGTGTATGGTGACAAAAGTGTGTCTAAGACTACAGTGAAATACTGGGCACGAATGTTTCAAGAAGGACGTCAGTTAACGAAAGATCTTCCGCGGCCAGGTCATGTGCATATTGTTGCGACAGAAGAAGCCATCGCCGAGATTGATGCAGCAATACGGGTGGACCGTCGTCGGAGCTTACGTTCGCTAGCAGAGGAATTCGCTGGGTCTCTTGAGACAGTTCAAATGGTGGTTAGGAAAAAACTGAAGTATCGAAAGGTGTCTTCACAATAGGTCCCACGGATGCTGACCGATCACCATAAGGAAGAACGCATGGGGTGGAGTTTGAACCACCTGCTGCGTTACGAAGAGAAGGGTGATGCATTTCTGTTGCGCATAGTGGCAGGCGATGAGTCGTGGTGCCACCACTTTGAGCCATGCAGCAAATCAGCGAGCATGTAATGGAAACATCCCGGATCACCAAAACCCAAAAAAATCAAGTCACAGATTTCCGCTGGTAAGGTTATGCTGACCGCATTTTTTGACCATGAAGGGCTTCTATTGGTAGACTTTAAAGAGCCTGGCGTGAAAATCAATGCACACCGCTACAAAGACACAGTAGACAACCTGCATACAGCCGGCAAGCATAAACGACCTGGCATGCTTTCGCGTGGAGTGATTCTGTTGGACGACAATGCTCGTCCACATGTTGCGAACATTGTGCAGGAAGCGTTAGCAAGGAAAAGGTGGGAAGTTCTGCCATACCCAGCCTACAGCCCCGGTCTGTCACCATGTGACATTCATTTGTTCGGACCCTTAAATAAGTCTCTAAAGGGACAACGATTCGACCCCGATGCAGACGTCAGGGCCTCGGTGACAAAATGGTTCAATAAGCAACCAAAGTCATTTTTCTCGGACGGCATCGGTCGTCTACCCAAGCAGTGGGATGCGTGTCTGAATGCCTATGGTGACTATTTCTAAAGAACCCCAGTGAGTACTTGCTTCATAACAATTGCTGTATTTAATTATACTACTACTGCTGATGTACCGTACATATTTTTATTTTAAAGCCACTGGGACGGGTTTAATTTGAACGCACCTCGTAGTTCGAATGTTACGGGATTCTACTTCGTCCATACGTTCGCAAATTCTAGTGTCTACTGACATGAGAGTTCGTATCTTACAACATGCCCACGACTCTCAGTGTGCAGGACATATGGGATTTTCCCGAACTAAATCTAGGGTTCTTTCTTCCTTTTTTTGGCCGGGTGTAAAAAGAGATATAACTATTTATTGTCGCTCCTGTAGAATATGTCAAGAGGTTAAATCACGAGGTCCACGCCATGCAGCACCTATCCAAGCAGCAGATGTTCCTATTCGTCCTATTCAGAAAATGGCAATTGACATTATTGGTCCTTTTAAAGTCAAATCTGCCAGGGGACGCCAGTACATCCTTACATGTATTGACATGTGTACGCGTTGGCCAGAGGCTATACCTCTTAAGAACATTTCTTCTGCTGATGTTGCAGATGATCTTTGGCTAATATTCTCGCGTCTGGGTTTTCCCAAACAAATCTTATCTGATCATGGCCCACAATTTGTGTCAGACTCTATGTCTCAGGTAATGGCCATGCTCCACATTGACAGGTCTCTAAGCAGTGTGTTTCACCCTATGTCAAACGGGTTAGCTGAACGCTAGAATAGGACGCTTAAGAATTTACTTCATAGAATAACTGACGACTATCCTCAGGATTGGGACAGGGTTTTACCCGCTGCACTTTTCGCATATCGGGAAGTGCAAAATGAGCATACTGGGTTTTCACCATTCGAGCTCGTTTTTGGTGCGCAACCTCGTGGTCCCATGTCGTTACTTCACGACCTATTAACTGCTGATGATATTAATGATGACACTCAATCTTTTTACGAATATGTCATTGCTCTCAGACAGAAAATTATTGATGCATGTAGGTTAGCTACCTCAGCATCCGAGTCCGCCAAGGAGAAGGCGAGGCTCTTTGCCAATAGATATAGGTGTCTACGACAACTCTATCCGGGAGACGAGAAATTTCTGTTGCTCCCTCGTAGGGATAATCGACTTCTTATTGCCTGGAAAGGTCCTTATACTATTGTTTCAAGAATTTCTGACGTCGACTATGTTGTCGATGTTGACGGGAAGTATAAAACCTACCACATTAATATGCTGAAAGAATTTCATGCCCGTCCAGACTATCTACAGTCTGTTTTTCAGGCGACCGACGACCCTCCGGTTCGTCATAATCACTATGCATCTTTGTCCGTTATTCAGGAGGAAGAGACTACTTTCTCCGATGTAAATCTCCCTCTTCCTGTTGTCCCTTTACATTCAACAGAATCATGGGAAAATGTGACTATTTCTTCTGAGTTACCTACAGAAAGACAGCAACAAGTCTCTTCTTTATTACAGAGTTTTCAGGATGTCCTTACTGACATTCCTGGTCGAACATCAGTCATTACACTTGACATTATACTCACCGATTACAACCCTATTAGAGTTAGACCTTACCCAATTCCATTACATTTTCAAACTCAAGTTGAAAAAGAATTAGATGAAATGCTACGTTTAAAGATAATTGAACCATCTACTTCAGCATACTCCTCCTCTATAGTTATTGTCAGGAAGAAAGACAATAACATACGTCTTTGTGTCGACTATCGCAAATTAAATCAAGTGTCTAAATTTGATGCAGAACCAATTCCTTTGTTGGAAGATCTGCTCATCAAACTTGCTAATTCAGTCTTATTTACTAAACTCGACTTGTCCAAAGGATATTGGCAAGTTCCACTTACTGAACGCGCCAAACCTCTTACTGCTTTTTCAACACCTCGGGGTTTGTTCCAATGGAACTTTATGCCTTTCGGTCTCGTCAACGCTCCGGCTACTTTTGTACGCATGATGCGTCGAATTCTTTCCCATCGTTCAGATCTTATTGCATATCTCAACGATATTTGCCTTTTTAGTAATTCTTGGGACGATCACTTTAAAGGTCTTTCTGAACTTTTGTCTACACTACGGTCCCACAATTTGACGGCTAAACCGTCTAAAGCCCATGTTGGGTTCAGTGACATCTCTTTTTTGGGCCACCGTGTTGGTCATGTTCTCTTGCAGACTGAGGACCATAACACTTCGAAGATTCTCAATATTACTACTCCTAAGACAAAAAAAACAGGTTCGTAGTCTCCTATGTCTAATTCAATTTTATGGAAGATTTATTCCACACTTATCATCGATTACTGCACCTCTTTCTAGTTTATTGAAGAAAGGGTCGCCTAACTTAGTACACTGGTCCCCAGAATGCCAAACTTCTTTAGAGAAAATTAAGCTTTTATTTTCATCTGCTCCTATCTTGCGACTACCCAATTCAGATAAGCCTTTTATTCTTCGTAGCGACGCCTCATCGACAGGGATTGGGGCCGCATTGATGCAACAGTATTCTGAAACTTTGCATCCAGTGATGTATGTCTCTAGGAAATCGACTGCGGCAGAACGGAACTATTCTGTCCTAGACCGTGAATTGTTAGCAATGGTCTGGGCGATTCTGAAGCTTCAAAGGTTCCTTCTTGGCGCACATTTTATAGTAGAGACGGATCAAAAAGCTCTCACAGCTATACAGAATAAGGACTTGAAGAGGTCAAGATCTACTCGTTATGCCATTTCGCTACAACCTTTTCACTTTTCTATACGAGCTCTTCGAGGTTCGAATAATATGATGGCAGACATATTGTCTCAATGCCCACATAATTCTGCTTAAACTACCATCTTCTAGATTTCCTTTTAGATTACGTTATCATTTATATATCTGCGACTCTATTATACATTATCGCACACTGGTAGAACACTTTTATGACCCTGTTTAATTCAGGATTCTAGTTTAGTCTATGTTACTTTCTCTGTTACCTTTTCGCGTGTAACGGAGGAAGGTTTGAGTAACATCTTACAGTGGTCAGAAGTTTACACAGCCACATTTGATAGGTTAAATGTGAAGTTAATTGTTGCCTTTCATAAAATCCTACCGTTATTAAAATAGTGATTTTCATTTATGTTTTTCACAGCGACTGCTTTTTGATGAGAATCAGAGCTGCTATATTGATTGATTAGGCTGTTACTTTACAACCTGGTGTATTTGTCACATTGCACAAGTTTTGCTGTTCAAGTGAAGCCAGTCGGCATGTTGAGTCCGTATTGGATGATTTTACCTCTTCATGTTCATAGGATGTTTCAAGATCACTGGAGTTTTCCTTACTATGTAACTTCTTTAGGAAAGTAGATAGTATTGTATATTATTATAGTATAGTATATTAGATAGTATTGTATTAGGATATGGTATAACTTCTTTAACATAGTATGTTGGTTCATCGTTATGCACTATTTCATTGCCATGTTATTATTATATTACTGTGTTCTGATAATGCACCATTTCATTCCCATATTATTCTACTACTGTGTTTTGATAGACGTTGAGCGGGTGACGATTGTAATGATGATACTATTGTTACTTAACTTATCATTACGAGACATTTCGGTATTGTACATTTTTGTAAAAAAAAAAAAAATGAAGACAAGAGAAAAGGTATATTTTTTTTCTGACATTGTAATGTTTTTTCTTTACCCAGCGCTTAGTTGTGCGTCAGTGGTAACGATTTATAACGGTGTTATTATTTTTGTGTGTGATGTCCATAATAATTCATTATTAGTACTTAATAAGTTTAATATCAATCTCCTCTTTTAACAATTCAGAAGAACGGATGCATTTTGATGTAATGGAAATCTATTTATAACCCAGATCTAGCTAAATACCGAGATCTCGTTGCTGCTTAGCAACGCCCAACAACAGTAATAATGACTTTCCGGGTGAACGAAGAAACAAGCTTTATATTCAAAGGGTTGAGAAATGGGCACACAGGCCCATCTGACGTTCTGCCCTTTCTTTCTCTTATCTTTTATACTGAACTCTCACATGCATGTTATATGTTAATGGGGAGATTTCAAGCATTTTAAACGGGAAAGGGGTGTGCCAAAAACGAAAAAAATGTGCAGAAAACGAAGGAAAGTCCAGTGGCATGCAGGAATTCAGAATCGATGAAAAACTAATTTGACTTATAATCGGGTCTTTAATTTTGGATGATTTTTAAGTCCTGAAGTCTAGGAGTCAACTTATATTCGGATTGACTTGTACTCGAGTACTTATGGTATTCTATTTAAACCATTATGTAATTATACTTTAATGTGTATTGAAAAAAGTAAGTCTTCGTTATTACATAGCCATGTTTTTCACAGAAGTTGTTTGTTTTAATTTACACCGTAATAATTTTCACACATAATAAACGAGGATGCATTTTTAAGTTGTATAATGCCGAATTTACCTATTTTTAAAGAGTTGACGTGAAATTTGGACATATTAAAAAAAATAATTTTTTTATACATTTAAAATATACTTCTTAATTGAATTTGTGGTCTCTTCTTTTTTTAAAAAACCACTTTTTAGCAACTTAACAGTACCACTTTTTTTAGTAACTTGACAACACCGTTGCTAGTTTGTTTCAAATCTTTGGTGCTCAGTATGCTTATGTTCCACTTATTTTAGAGAGTTGAAACTTTGCATGCAGCTACTTTTCTTGGTACATTTTAATCTTTGAAGTTTGTATTGGCATTGACTGAGCCAATTTTAGATAATAATTAAAGCAATGTAAAATAAAGTGGAAATAATTTCACTAAAATAAGAATTTTATAGTGGGGGAAATAATTTTCTGCAGTTGTTGATTGTGTTTTGTATTTAAAGGGATGGGAAATAGAGATTGTGTTCTGTATTTAAAGAGGTGGGTGTCGAATGATGAATGGTAATGTGCCATTAAATCAATATGTTTCTTTAAACTACTCAACGAGTTTTTTTGGTTTGAAACACAGTTTTAGTAATAAAAAACTTGCATGTGAGCTTCACATTTGGTGTTTTAACTTATCAAAGTATGTACTTTTTACTCATACATTTAATATACAGCAAAACTATGCATTGAGAGTTTATTTTCTGCTAAATTTTAAAGATGGCAGGACATTTTTTTAAAAAGATGGTGGGACTGTGTTGTGTCTTTCTTATTGGCCATGACGCCACCACATTTCAACATTTACATCTCTCTTATTGTTTGTGAAATTCTTACAAAAAATTACATAGATCAATAGTTAATTAATTAATGATTTTTTTAAAATGTATAATACAAGGTGAGCTTTATTTCTTTAGTATAGACATTCTGTATTCTATTATAAGGTGTGTGCAGTTTGCACAATATGACGAGTTTTCACTGGGAATTGGGGACAGATTGGAATTGCTACTTTCAGCGTCAAATATGGCCCTCGACCTGGACACAGGAGAGGAAAATCACATATTGTAAGATGAGATGCTTAAGAAATGCCTTTTGTGTTACCTGGAGAGACAGAATGAGAAATGATGACATCAGACAAACTGTACAAACTACAGCCTGTATCAAGTATATGGAAAGACAGAAAATTAAGTGGTTTAGCGTTCTCTTGAGAATGGAGCCTGATCAAATACCACTACGCACAATATAAGATCTGGTTTGATGGCACAAGGAAGACCAAGAAACAGATAGATAATTAACACTGCAGAAATCCAAGAACAGTGCAGACTTGCCAACAGTCAGTGAAACACACTTGGCTCAAGAACACAAACTTCAGCTCCCTAATATGTTTCACGGCAAGGGTAGACTGAAATGGTAAGTATCTCTCATTGACTTATTAGAAATACTGATGAACACCTATAAAGAGTAACTGTTTATTGTAAGCTATATATGTCTGGCCTGAATTACAAAGATGTCTCATTTGTTTTACAGCCTAGGACAGAATCGAATACAGAACTTTCCTTGAACCTTACTGCCGTAAATTCGGGGGAACACACAATTAGGGTAAGATTCCACGAGTGTAAAATGATTGTAGTATTCCCATAGCTGCTTCCTAAATGGTATATTTCTTCAGGCAGATATAAAAATGACCCACAGCAAACTGTTGCTTTTTCACCTTCATACCAAACTAAGGTGACGTGAGATAACCTACAGCACAGGAAATACAGTCATATGGTTACAAATTTATATATTAAGAAGGGAAATAAACTTGAAAAGTGGTATGGTCCATTATATTAGACTATAAGAAATTTAAGTATACTAAATGAAGAAATTGGAAAAACTGAAGGGTTTTGATCGTCAGATATAGTCTTGTATAGAAGACCATTAGCTCTAATTTGACAGCTGTGAAGAGGATTTGAAATACAAGTATCTTTCAAATTATTATTGGCAGTCAAAAGGACTGCACAGAAGAATTAGATAATACGAGTAGATAACCATTAATTGATTAACAAAAGAAGCATTTGAAAAACAAAGATATAGTTAACACATATGAAATAGCAAGTTCTTGGTTAGTATTAGTGGTAGTATTCGGCCAAAAGATTTGAAGAATTTTCCTTAGGCAGATTGTGTGGAAGGAGGACAGTTTCAACATTTCCTCCTCTGTTACTCTCCAGCATTCCGCACCATAGAGAAGCACAGAAAGTACACAGCTCTCATGTAATCTTAATTTGGTGTTTGTGCTGTACTGGGAAGACTTCCAGATGTCACTTTTTTCATTCTATTCTTGATGTCTTTGCTTGTTCCACCGTTTGGTGTTACTATGCATCTTAGGTATGTAAATGTGTCCGTCTGTTCCAGCTCCTGGTTCCTTACTGTTATGGGCTCAGGATTGCACACATTGAGTGTCATGACCTCTGTCTTCTTTATTGCTGGCTGTACATATTCAGTCTATCTGCTTTTTCTTGGATGTGTTGATGTGATTGTGCAAGTAGTGCAGTATCATCGGCACATTCCAAATCTTCCAGTGTAGAAAATGTTGTCCATCTAATTCCTCTTGCACTGCCCTCTGTTTGGCACATAACCCAGTCTATAACTGTCAAAAATAAAGTTGTTGATAAGGGGCATCCCTGTCATACTCCTGTCTTCACCTCAAAAGTTAGATTACTCAACCCAACACTGCATGTAAAGTTAGCGTAGAGGCTTTTTTATGATGGAAACAATGCAGCTGGGAATTCCATAAGCCCTCAGTATTTTCCATAGGCTGTTTGAAGAAGTGTAATGAAGTAGAAATGCTTGTCAGAAAAAATAGGAAAGCTGTATATACAGATGAGTAAATGAGTTAAACAGGCAGAAGTCACACATCAGCTGAACATCTGTAATTAAAGGAAGGAAAAATATTTATTAGGAAGGATAAACTAATAAAATATGACTTACAGAATACATCAATATGGCATCACGAGTAGTGGGGGTTGTGATGACTTTCTTTCATCCCGGTAGTTATTCTCTTTTTCCATGTGGGGTGTGCAAGGCATGGTGGGCACTGTACCATCATTGGTGGAGAAGTATTATTTTCCTTTGCTTTCCTGATTGCCTGATGTTTACCCTGCTGCCTGGGGGCAGACAGCTTTAATTCCATGTTGCACCACCTCAGTGGAGCTCACCATTGTGCAGTCCCCGCCACCAGATGACCGCTGTTTTCTGGAAACATCCATAGTTTGTCAGCTATTTAGTCAGCACTAGCGCTTCTAGTTGGTCAAAAGGATCATCACGTCGTACACCATGGTGCCTTCACTATGAGATGCTGTGGGTGGTTTGCAGCTGTGCTAGTCCAAGTTGGAGGCCAGTCTCAGTCATAAGCAGGGCTGTGCAAGGGCGTTCAACATAGTTTAGCCAGTCGGTCGAGACTGTTACCGGCGGATGGCAGCCACTGTCGTAGTGGCTTCTGGGAGCTATACATCGAGCTTGGAAGGTCAAGGTGGACCAGTGAGTTTGATCCACTGGTTCATTTCTCCAGTGTGACTGCTCTTGCCCAAAGGTGCTACCACTCTTGGCCTCCCCAGATAAAAGATTTCCTTACCAATCAAAACATCTTCACAACGTTCAACGGAACAACATCAGGAAAAAGAACAATCCAAGAAGGCCTCCCACAAGGCTCGGCCCTAAGCTGCACCCTTTTTCTCATATACATAAATGACCAGACCATCTTGAATTATCCAGCGCCCTATTTGCTGATGACCTAGTCTTATGGGTACAAGGGAAGTCCTCTTTGCAACTGCAAAAGAAACTAAACCATGCTCTGGCTGCTCTAACAACCTACCGCAGCTAGTGGAAAATGGTGATCAACACGAGTAAGACAGTCTACACTAAATTCACACTCAGCAACAAATTAGTAAGAAGAGAACTGGATTCAAAACTTGATGATACAAAGCTAGCTAAAGAGAACAATCCAACTTATCTGGGGATACAGCTAGATACCAAACTCACATACAAAACACATGTTGAGTCTCTAATTGCAAAAGCCTCTAGAAGGCTGAACCTCATAAAGTTATGGATTACTCTCTACCACTGCTAGCCCAACACTTAGACTGAAACTAGATCACATACAAAACCAGGCATTCAGATTCATCTGCGGAGGCTTGCAAACCACCCTGACCAGCGCATGGGAGATTTCCGCCAATGTGGAGCCCCTAGAACTAAGGAGAGAGAAATCAATTATCCTAACGGCAGAAAGGTTCTTGCGAGCCGACAAACCCCTGCACAAATGTTATCAGCAGCCACAACTCCAAGTACCAAATTAAAAAGACCTCTTTCGCTATTTGGTACCAAGAGCTTTCAGGGAAGCACTACATACCAGAGACTAGACTGCCTACTCAAGCTGTACCTGACTTACCACCCCATATAGAACTAAAAAGACCAATTATATGTACAAACCTTCTGCAATAAAAGCCTCATACCTACACTGCTGAAAACACTTGCCATGGAAACCATCTGCCAATATGAAGAAATTATCCATGCTTATACAGACGGACAGCCGATAGGATAGTCTGGCACTCTCTCTTCCAAACCTCTACACCTCACGATAGGATAGAAGGGGAACGACTAAGTAAGTAAGCTTACACAGACGGATCAGCTTTTAAAGCAGCCATAAATGCTGGATATGGTGCCATAATCATCTCACCTAATACAGAAGAACACATAAAATTGCAGGCCCCTGTGGCACATGGTGCACAAACTATGAAGCCGAAGTAGTCACCATACAGAAAACCCTAACTAGAATCTTTGAACTCATTGAATCAAACGAAATAGAACCAAATTATGTTGCAGTATTCTGAGACTCACAGGCTGCCCTCTTGGCAATAGAAAACTGGAAAACCAACTCAATCAATACTATCCAGAAGGTTCAAGAAAGATGCTACAAAATTATGAACTTGTATGGAACATGTCTACATGCAGTCGATACCTGGCCACATAAACATCACATTGAATGAAGTAGCTGATAGACTGGCAAAGAAGGGAGCAAAATGCTACAAATTGACCAACCATTGGATATGTTAACAATAAAACAAATAATCAAAAACAACTGTAAAGAAGATTGGCTGAACATGTGGGCACAGGCTAAAACAGGAAGAAGACTCTTCAAACACTTAACAGCCCCAAATAAGGAAGATGCTATCAACCATATCGAACGAAGATATCAAACTAAAATTTTCAGATTGAGAACAGGTCACTCTACACTAAATGGCCACAGAAACAGAATATGTTCACAAAATATAGCAAAGTGTAGACACTGCCAAAACCCGTTGGAGACCGTAGAACACCATTTACTACAGCGCCCTGCACTCCAGGGAATGAGACATCTCCTACCATACAACCCATCCAAAGAAAATATACTTTATAGCAGCCCAGAACAACTTATTCGAACTGCGCAGTACCACATAATGGCATCAAGGTCACCAAGAGCTGATGCTCAGTGACAGTTGATCAAAGTCAAGTCAAGAATGCATCAATATGATGGTGATAGAAAACTGAGGTAGACCACTATTATTTGCAGCAAAAGTAGAGGATGCTGTGTCTCTGTTTAGATAGGGCTATGTCACTTTTTCAGTGCCATCTTGAATAATGCTTGGCATTATCTAATTTGTAGATCTAGGTTTTTCCTGTGGCTGTTCTGCTATTCTGAAATTTGTTGAGTTGGAATCATGAGCTCCAGTTTCATTCATGGGTATTATATCCTGGCTTGGCATCCTCATATCTATTTTCCAGCTACAAGGGGGAGGGGTGGCATAGTATACATTCCCTGTCATCCAGATATGCAGGGCTAAAATAATATGCTCTGGTTCTTGGCTGTCCCAAGGAAATGTCACATACAGTACAGATCCACTTTCCAGCTCCCTCACTTGTCATCTCTTCATTGTGAGATTCTCCTGCACACAGTCAACCAGGTAAAAGCAGAAGTTATGTCTGTGGCTCAGGTGATTCCCCCAAACTTAGTATGCATCACAAGGTTCTCAACATGTTTCACCATAGGAGATGTGGTCGGAGTGGCTAAGAGGTATGGCATCTGCCTCAAATTCTAGAGGTCCCAGGTTCAATTCCCAGTAGAGGGAATATAATTTATGGAAATTATTTTTCAGAACCAGTGGCCCCAATGCTGTCATACTTCCCCCTCGGTCTCCTGGGTAGTGACATCAGATGCTTAACCATTCGGCCGCTACCCTGGCAAAATGTACATAAATTACTTGCCCACAAAAAAATATTTATAGTATGTGTGATTCCTGTATACAAAACATTGGGATTCTTGCCAGTGCTGTGGAGTTCATGCACTGTGCTGAGATCCTCGTGTGATCTGCTTCACACACTCTCAGACATCTGCTGAATGTTTTCAAAGAAAGCTTGTTGAATAGATGGTATCCCAATCTGTTGTGGCCAGTGCGGAGTCTGAAGATTACCACTTGTTCTCATCTGTTGAGCTGGTAATATGCATCATTTTGTGTGTGACCTGGGTGCTGTAGATCACATTTGTTTCTGTATCTGATTGTGATAAAACTCTTTGCCTCCTTGAAAGTTATGCTTGCATCAGGTTGAGGTAGATTTCCATCTTCCTTTGCCAGTCTGTCAGCCTCTTCATTGCCGGTGATGTTACAGTGAGATGGGATCCATTGGATCACAACATTTTTGAATTGTTGACATAGTTTGTGGAGCACTAGTCTGAGGTCATCCAGGTCTGTATTATTTTTGCTTTTCAAAATTGCAATTACTGACTGCATCAGTAAAGAAAGCAACTTGTCTCTCTGTGGTTTTCTTCTGTCATTGTAACCACTGCTGCAGTTTTCAAGACCTCTGCCTCTGTCCTGAAGTTACTTGAGAATTGTCCTGTTGCCACTACAGCTTTTTTGTGCACTAGTGCTTAAGGTCAGAAAGACACCTCCACCTCCATTTTCTGTTGCATTTGTTGCGTGGGTAATGTTTCTCTATGTATTTTGCCGCTATGGATTTTCTCTGGAGCAGTCTTGCTCTTCTTTCTTTCAATTCCAGGAATGTTTTCTATAATTTCAGGGAAACGATGTTGTTTCCAAACTTGAAACTTGTGTGCAGTGTAGATAGTTTTAATAGTTGATATTGCATCTATGGAAACTGCTCTCGTCTGTGTTTTGGTTGATTCTGCGAAGTTGCTTCGCTTGAGTCTTTGCCTTCTAATAGCATTCATTCTATGGCACATTGGGTGGTCTGTTAGTCTCTTGAATTTTTCAGCTTGTTGCTGAGCACTGCTGTCTCTTCTATCCTCCATTGGCTAGAGGCATGTAATCTTTTCGAGCTCTTTTATAGGTGTAGTCTTCGCGCCACTCTCATTGCTTGATTTTGGAGTCTGCTGATTTTATTGAAGTTTGACTTAGCTGTTGTTGCCCATGTTGCAATGCCATACTTTAGGACTGGTATCACTCAACCAATGTAAAACGTCTTGAGCACTCTCTCATCGGCACCCCAGATTGTTCCAGCAAGTTTTTTCATAATTGCCATTCTTTGCTTTGCTTTCATTTGATTCCTGCCAGCTTGTTTTTTCCAGTCAGATGGTGATCAAAAGTAATGCCTGGGTAGTTTGGATTTTCATTTAAATGTAGATTTTTTCTGTTTAGCACTAGTTTGGAGCTCTGTGGTTTATTCGAGTGGGAAAATACTGTGTATGTTGTTTTCCCTTCATATATCTTAATGAGCCATGTTTTGGTCTATTCTTCCAGTGATGACAGTTCTCGCTGCATCAGAATGTTTGCAGAAGTGATATACTCTTCAGAGATCCACAAGGCTAAGTCATCTGCAAAGGAGGCATTGTGTGTTATTTTTGGAATATCTTATGTTACGCCATTTATTTATGCAAGGAACAGTGTAGGTGACAGGACTCCCACTTGTGGGACACCCTGCTCTAATATAAACTTTTTACTAGTCTGTCCTTGTAGCTGTACTCTGGCGATTCTATTCTCAAGGTAGTGGCCAGTCCATGTGTACATTCGCCCACACTCAACGCTTCTGTGCAGCTTGACTGTTAATTTTCATGAGATTAGAGAGATCACTTGAAATGCAGTAGGATTTGTACCTGCACTTTGAATACTTGCTACACTGAAGCTGCTAGGTGCAGAAGTTGAGATTTGAGATGGCCTGATTTTCATTTGAGGCAGGAAAACTAAAACACATGAGAATACAAGAAGAAGGAGGCATCCATGAAGACATGTCACCATAGAACTGCTTTATTGCATCTCCACTTTTGGCCAAAACATGGTCTTAGGCCATAAATCAATGTCATATATTTTAATCTATCATCCCACACGATATCTTACAATTAACAGGTTCATCGTGCAAAATTTCTTTTCAATGTGATATATCCTTTGTTTCAACTAGTAACACATTAACTTTGAATTGAGGTTTTCTCAAAACAATTTGAAGTGAAGATGGTATAAAGCAATATGATTGGTTGGACAAATCCTAATTCTTTTTAAAAAAGTAAGGAAGAATGCAGCTGTTGTAAACATCTGATTGAAAGCGTCTGCTACACAGAGAGCTGAAGAGGAGAGTATAAGAAGCTCAGAACAGAGAGAATTTAAGAACATTAGAAAATAAAATGGTTAATCAAGAACAGGTAAAAAATTAATAGAGTTTGTGAAGAGTAGATAGAAACGTGGAGAACAACAAAAATAACCCCCAAAAAAGCTACAGGCTTTCATAAATGGATGCTTGCTAGAAGGATTGAAGTGGTACGACAAGATCACTGATGACAAGAACTAAACAAGCATCAGTGGAACAAGAGACGAGAAGAAGATGCAGGAGATGGATAAGACACATATTGAGAAAACCTGTTGATAGCACTACCAAACAGTCCTTGTTCTGGAATCCCCAGAGAGGGAGAGAAAAACCAAGAAACACATGGAGAAGAGAATTGGAGACAGATATGAAGGGGATAAAGAAGACATGGAAAGACTGAGCGAATGGCACAGGACAGGAAGACTTGGCATAAGTTTGTTGAAGGCCTATGCTCCTTGGGGAGCTGAAAGGTGAAGGAAAAAAGGAAGATAGAAATTATAAGGAAAACAAACACAGTGGTGAAGGTTGGGAAACATACACAGTGGTGAAGGTTGGGAAACATACACAGTGGGGAAGGTTGGGAAACATACACATTGGTGAAGGCTGGGAAACATACACAGTGGTGAAGGTTGGGAAACATACACAATGGTGAAGGTTGGGAAACATACACAGTGGTGAAGGTTGGGAAACATACACAGTGGTGAAGGTTGGGAAACATACACAGTGGTGAAGGCTGGGAAACATACGCAGTGGTGAAGGTTGGGAAACATACCCAGTGGTGAAGGCTGGGAAACATACACAGTGGTGAAGGCGGGTAAACATACACAGTGGTGAAGGCTGGTAAACATACACAGTGGTGAAGGTTGGGAAACATACACAGTGGTGAAGGCTGGGAAACATACACAGTGGTGAAGGCTGGGAAACATACACAGTGGTGAAGGCTGGGAAACATACACAGTGGTGAAGGCTGGGAAACATACGCAGTGGTGAAGGTTGGGAAACATACCCAGTGGTGAAGGCTGGGAAACATACACAGTGGTGAAGGCTGGGAAACATACACAGTGGTGAAGGTTGGGAAACATACACAGTGGTGAAGGTTGGGAAACATACACAGTGGTGAAGGCTGGGAAACATACACAGTGGTGAAGGCTGGGAAACATACACAGTGGTGAAGGTTGGGAAACATACACAGTGGTGAAGGCTGGGAAACATACACAGTGGTGAAGGCTGGGAAACATACACAGTGGTGAAGGCTGGGAAACATACACAGTGGTGAAGGTTGGGAAACATACACAATGGTGAAGGTTGGGAAACATACACAGTGGTGAAGGCTGGGGAACATACACAGTGGTGAAGGTTGGGAGACATACACAGTGGTGAAGGTTGGGAAACATACACAGTGGTGAAGGCTGGGAAACATACACAGTGGTGAAGGCTGGGAAACATACACAGTGGTGAAGGCTGGGAAACATACACAGTGGTGAAGGCTGGGAAACATACACAGTGGTGAAGGCTGGGAAACATACACAGTGGTGAAGGCTGGGAAACATACACAGTGGTGAAGGCTGGGAAACATACACAGTGGTGAAGGCTGGGAAACATACACAGTGGTGAAGGCTGGGAAACATACACAGTGGTGAAGGCTGGGAAACATACACAGTGGTGAAGGCTGGGAAACATACACAGTGGTGAAGGCTGGGAAACATACACAGTGGTGAAGGCTGGGAAACACACACAGTGGTGAAAGCTGGGAAACACACACAGTGGTGACGGTTGGGAAACACACACAGTGGTGAAGGCTGGGAAATACACACAGTGGTGAAGGTTGGGAAACATACACAGTGGTGAAGGTTGGGAAACATACACAGTGGTGAAGGCTGGGAAACATACACAGTGGAGAAGGTTGGGAAACATACACAGTGGTGAAGGCTGGGAAACATACACAGTGGTGAAGGTTGGGAAACAAACACAGTGGTGAAGGCTGGGAAACGTGCACAGTGGTGAAGGCTGGGAAACGTACACAGTGGTGAAGGTTGGGAAACGTACACAGTGGTGAAGGTTGGGAAACGTACACAGTGGTGAAGGTTGGGAAACGTACACAGTGGTGAAGGTTGGGAAACGTACACAGTGGTGAAGGTTGGGAAACGTACACAGTGGTGAAGGTTGGGAAACGTATACAGTGATGAAGGTTGGGAAACATACACAGTGGTGAAGGTTGGGAAACGTACACAGTGGTGAAGGTTGGGAAACGTACACAGTGGTGAAGGTTGGGAAACGTACACAGTGGTGAAGGTTGGGAAACGTACACAGTGGTGAAGGTTGGGAAACGTACACAGTGGTGAAGGTTGGGAAACATACGCAGGGTTTATTTGTCAGGAATGGAGAAAGTATAACAATGAAAGTCTGTAGCAGACAACAATAAGGACTAAAAACGATGGTGATGAATCTTACATCATTAACCGATTTTCAATTTCAGGTCTGGGTAAGTGACACGTTCCACAAAAAGGAAGGTCTGTGTCAGTGCTGGATATGGGAGAACGCTAAGAGAATTTGCAAGCATGCGTGTAATGGCAGCCAAGTGACCTTCTACATGAATGTAACAGGTAATAGTTCTGAATGAGAAGAGAGGAAAATTAGAAACACTGGAGAACTATTTGTGCTGAGCAAAAAGGTCGTATCATTTTGTGTGCAGTTAAAGGAAATGGTAAATTTGTGTGTGCGTGCGCGCGTGTGTGTGGAGAGAGAGAGAGAGATGGGATGGGGGTGAAGAGAGGGTAGAGAGAAAGATGATTTCAACGGCACCAACAAAAAATTTATTAATATAGCAAGAATAACTGTTACCGTCATTTTTGTCGGTTCCAGAAGATGTAAATCTATTTAATATTTTTGATGGTCGAAGGTACAGAACTCTATGTTAACTCCCTGACACAGGTTGATTAGGGGTTACCTTCCCTGTGTTTATTCTTTTTTAAGACGGGATAGTTAACTGTTCTCAAATCTGTTCTGTCTACGCATGCGCTAGTTATTAGCGCGAACCGAGCAGACTTCCGTCTGTGAGAGTTATGAGCTGGTTTCTGCCGGACGAAGATGTCCGTTGTGTCTTCTCTGCATTATCTGGGGAAAAGATAGTCTTGTCATACTAGTGATTCCCCAGAGTTATTCTGTTCGTCTGGAATGACGACAGGTGTTATTTGTGTAGTGTTTGGAATTCTGTCCAAGGTAAAATTACTTTATTATTACGCAAAGTTTGCAGAACATTTAGTATGAACCTGTGAGTAGCGCTCACAGTTTTTGGGATCCAGAGTCCATTATGTGTGCTTGACATAGCCAGTTAGGTCTATTCGTTGAAGTACTTTATAGAAGCACAATAACCATATATTGTTATGAAACCCGCAGGATGGCGGTACGTTTCAGCATGAAAGATAATACATGCATATGAAAAAATGTACAGTTGTTTATCAACCATTATAAGGTCCGTCATTACGGCCTATAACTTTAAGCAGATGAAGAAGTACCTGAAAGGTAAAGCCAGATAAAGTCTTGACTGTATTATCAAGTTCACGGACTTCCATATTAAGCAACTATATTTGTTTAAGGACTACCTGACGCGTTCAGTCAGGGGGGCCCTGAGTTACAGCAGGAAAAGAATGTGTTGTCAAGCTAGCGTTATTAGCATCATACCTACGAGCTATACAGAACTGATGATGTTCAATGTTATTAATTATTACCACATATGAACAGTTATTAAAGGACAGACCATTGTTGATAACGTCCTTATAGATGAGTGGTTCAAGCTTATTTACCAGATGTTTTGCCAGTCATATCCAATATACATGATGTGTCTTGATTCTCGTCCATTTGACTGTACCTGTTGATGTCACTGTGTCACGTAATTAAATGGTTGAAAGTTCCAGCAGTTTTCTACAATTACTGACTACTGCATGTGAGTGAGTGGGTGCCTTATTTACATATCAAAGATCCTATACGCATTCGTGTCTCTGCACACCCACCTCACTTGTCAACCACACCACCTTCGAGTACCTTACATACATGAAATGTCGGATGTTCGAATGTCAACATGACACCCTTTCAGCGCCTCAACGCCTGGTGAGCTATTCATGCATAACAAAGCTGCTTGGCCCAGGTCGGACGGACTACAACAGTACACAGCAAGGAGAGTGTTACGTTCCTACATATCATACGTAAATCCCACCTTAACATTTGTAGTGGTCACATAAAAAAAGGACATAACATTCGTGGTGAGCGTAAATAAGACGATAACAATAACAAATCTTGGTAGTACGGTAAGAAAGGATACGTGGAGGTGTAGCATAACATGGTTGGATGTGTGATATATTAAGGGGGTCCCCGGTAGAGAAAACTCGATTTTACGTACAAAATATAGATTTTTTACTTTTGAGCTTATTTTATTAAATAATCATCGAGGAATCGAATGAGCAAGGTTTTATAACATAACAAATGCATTTGATGCATCAAAAAGCACATTTTCTGTACTACCCCCAAGCTATTATTTGCAAATTTGTGCCGAAAAGGCAAGATTTGTCGCTCAATAATACCATACGGTGTCCTTATTATGTACTATTTGGTATCGATACACAGGGAATTTCTTTGTCTGCCGTAATAAAGCAAATTCGAATATATTTTTTCTCATAGCTCTGTGTAATGTGTGTTTGAAAATTTCCGTAATTTTACGCTAACCTCCTTATAAGGAGTGGTCACGTGGTGACCTAATGCCCTCATTCCCGACCCATTCAAGACGCAAAAGTAAACAACTGTTTTGATTGGTCATAACAACATTTTGGCTGCGTGCGCAAATGGGGAAGTAACAACAGCCATTTCCGCCTGTACACAAAAACAATTGTTCGCTAGCGTGAAATATTTTTCTCTTGTTTAAATTTCAGTGAATTGTGTTCTTTTACTTCAAAATGGGAAGAATAGGTAAGAGATCAAAGCAAATATCTGCTGCCAGGTCGCGTCGACAGTGTGTAATTTGTAGCAGTGTTACCACAGAAGGTAAGACAGAATCAGCGTTGAATGATAGGCCTACACAAACTGATTCACAAACAACGTGGAATTTCTGCATAGGCCTACCAGTATCCGATAGGCCTATGGTTCACATTGCAGATCCAGTAGTGCCTGGCCCAAGTCGATCTGATATAAAAATTAACTTGAGCACAAGCAAGAATGTTGCATCTCATAATACTGTCTTCGCTCAGCCTAAACCTACGCATAAAACCATTGTGGACATTTCTTTCTTCAACAACCTTCTTAAAAATGTGTGTTGCAATTTGTGTAAGCAAAGCACATTGCAAACAAGAACTGACAACACCAAGTCTAAGGGTTTCTCTCTCTTCCTGGAAGTTGTGTGTCACACATGTGAAAAAGCAATTTCTAGAACGTACACATCCGAGAAGCCAATCACAGTCGTGTAACTTTGAAGTAAGTTGGAAAGGATGGTCTTCAAAAAAGTTGCACTTCATGTCTAAGTTCGAACAGCCGGGTAAGGACTTTACCACGAGAGAGCCACCTTACTTGTGTATGAAGGAGCAGGGTAGAATGAAGACTATTCATCTCTTCACACAGTGCTTTGAAAAGCCTCGAGTTTGTGGACTTTGACTTTATAAAATTAACCACATTCACAGCTTCATCAAGAACGACTTGGCGATTGATCACATTCCACATTATATTTCAGCTTTTTTACTGTGCCGGTTTTCAACCACTGATCCATATCTGATAATACACGAATTGAACAATTAATCACTTAAGTTAAAACAATGACAAAAACTACTATATATAGAAACACTCTCACTGTCTCACGTTTGTAAAATTTGGGTCAAGAATCGACACTATTACTTCCGGGACATTAGACGTTCATAGATAGTGTGGAAGATCAAACAAGTCATATTTTTGATGAAATATTCAACGGCACAACTATAATCACATAGTCATCATAATGAAGACTATTGTGTAAAAATATCGAATTGTAGTCACACGAAACGCCATAGATTTTCACACACGCCAGTCCAAGCAGACAGCACGCCAGTGGCTCGCAAGAAAAACGGCGGAGATTGTCTCACACAGTTCATGTTGTATAGTATAGCGTTGTACCAACGGGCTGATCACCCGTTTGCCAGTCACTTCGATTACGGAAACAACAGCAGATGGATTGATTTGCCGTTGCCCTAAAGACGCCAATAAGCGTGATGGGAAACAATGGCAAAGAAAACCTATCTGCTGTTGCCCTAAGACGCCATTAGGCGTAATGGCCACTGACTGCTTTGACGGTCGGTGGCTAAGGACGGAAGAAGAGAAGAGAAGTATAGCGTTGAATTAATTTCACAACTTTTGACTTGTCTTTTACGCTGTTGACATATGTATCTTTTTTCCGCCATTACTCAATTTTTTTGGGGAACCGCTGATATAGTCCTTCGCAAGTGGCATTCAGGTGTCTTTATTTGCTTGTTTTTCTAGTTTTGTCCTGTTTGTTTTTGCTCTTATTAAATGATTTGCTCAGAATCTCATTTCATAAGTGGTGTTTCAGATTATTTCAGTACTGAAATGTTTTTGTGCTTTGTCTAGGTTCCAATCATTTTTTTCTGCACCACACGAGCACACCCCTCTCCCTGACAAAGTTGCGAAGAGGAAGATTCCATGACCCAGTGCAACATGCTAGAATTTTAAAGAAAGGCATGTAAATACTATTTTTGAAAGCTTGGAGGAGTTAAGAGAGAGTATGGAACAATTTCAGAAAGATTCTGGATTCTATGGACAACTTAATACTTTGAATGATCACCAGTTTTGTTTGTCTTTTTTCTTAGTTGCTCTCATTATGCCAGAAGTTTATACATTGCACAAGTGATTACAGAAAAGATGTATTATTTTACTTTTGGTCCACAGGGATTTGAGTTTTTACTCTTTTACCCTTTTGTACTCGTAATTGGGGTGAGTTCTAGGACTTTCTCACAAACCCAGAGGGCCTCCTCAACCTAAAAAAGAAGTATAGAAGAAGAGGTGTGAATTCTGCAATAGCAGCTTTCAAAAATGTTATATAAACTATCAGTTGTTGTTTTTATTGTTGAACTAGGGCTCCTGAGCTTTTCGCTCTTGTGCAGTCTGAGTTGATTTTCTTGGCAATCTACAGTGCAAATCTAGGGTCCTGTGGCTTTTCTACCATTCCACAACTAGCAGTGTTGGAGTAATGAGTTTAAAATTCTGTCCCGGGAATCCCATTTTGGCTCAGCATGCATTTAAGGATCCTCACAACTGGTTTTAAGCTAGCAGAGAGAAGTGCTAGGAGCAGCAAACTGTGTATTTCTGTCCAGACATACAGGGCTAAAATGCTGTGCTCTGGTTCTGTGCTTTCTGAAGGAATCTTCACATTTTGCACAGAGCCAGATCCTATCACCTGCCATCTATCTATTGTAGGATGCAGTAAACCTGGTAAAAGCTGGAGTTAGTGTCTGGGGCTTGAGTGATTCCCCTTAGCTTAGTTTGCAGTGCTGGGTTTTCAACATCCCTGATCTTTAGCCAGGCAACCTGAGAACTCAGAGGTTGCCTATTTCCAGGATGCACTGCGTGGAGGTACTTCAGGGTCCTAGTTAGTGCAGCACACTAACTCAGGAATTCACATGAGCCACAGGAATTCCCTTGCATCCCTACCAACTATCAGTAAGCAGATCAACGACTTTACAACTGTTTACAAAGACAACTTGACATGCCATTCAGCCAAGAAAAGAAACATTTTACAAACTGATATGAGTTGAATTATAAAGAATGCTTGTAATACAACATTTTCTTACGCTGAAGACAGATTTACATACAGTGAACTCCTAATTGCCACCAAAGTATGTGGATTTATTTAAAGATTATTTTGTGCCGCTTTCCTGATGAAGACAATACAGCAGTTGAATATTATCCAATTTTACAAAAAAGTAAACTGAAGACATAGTTTGGTATTTTATATGACCACACAGACCTTGCAAGTCGCGCAACATCACTGATGCTTTCCTTGGAACAAAATAATGTTGAAGAAATTGTCAGTGAAATTAAAAAACTCCTTGCAATAATTATCACCATACCTATTACAACATCTGTATCAGAAAGGTGTTTCTCAACATTGAAGTGTGTGAAAAATTACTTAACGGCCAAAGGACAGGGTTATTTTTCCTTATGTTTGATGCAAGGAAGTTTCTGTCGCATTTGAGTTTTTATAGTGTTAAGGTTTCTTTCGGTTCTTCCCAAACTTTAAAGTAAAGATGTTTATTTCACACATCAAATACAAAGTAGGAAAAAAAAATTTGTACTAACTGACGAGCTAGGCCTAGCTTACAGCTTATCTCAGCCATAGACATATCTTGCTCACTTAGTTTAATCATATGTAACTTTTCTTATAATGAAAGAGGCTTACAGCTTCTTTTTTTTATCACTACACTTAATTTCCATTATAAATAAATACGAAAATGTTACAATACACATAGTCGAGGAAGATGAGGGGAACAGCGGAAGACGTGAGGGAGGCTTTTCTGGTGACGCACTCTCTTTTCGGCAGACGTGCTAGGTCTTAGCTGCCTTTAGGGAAGTACCCTAGTTTTTTTTTTATATTTATTTAGATTCTTATGTGTCCTATCCAGCCCTCACTATCTTTCCTTTCCCTGACGAAGGCCTTGTGGCCGCAACGTTGGCTATTTTCTTTCTCTTTTCTCCTCGTAAGACAAATCACCTTTTTTCGATTTTTTTTTCATACCGTACCCATCCATTCTACAGTACATATACAATAATAAGAAAAAAAGTTTTGAAAATTGCGAGTAATACACAAAGAGACACAGAGCGAACAACTTCTTTAAACAGATTGAATGACACAGGTGCTGAACGAAAGAGAATAAAATGCCGCAGATGCACTCGCTTCTCTTTCTCAGCTGTCAAGAGCGAATGTGTCATGCTGAAAAACGCCGAATGAGGGAGGCAAATGCAGAAAATTATGAAAATGATCGAAAAGCGCCATATTAGCGAAGCACCGAATAGTGAAGTACCATAAAGCGAAGCGCCGAATAGCGGGATATGACTGTATAGTATTGTTATACATAGCTGTAAAGGAAATCAAACAAGGAATAATAAAATTGGAATTACAAAAATAACAAAAAACTAAATGCAGATATAAAACCCTGAAAATTGCCTTGTGGTTTAATGCTGTGCCTATGATATTCTTAGAGAACGAACTAATAACATTCATCCACAACACCAAAGTCATTGAGCGTTTTGTAAGACAAGAGCAGGTGGGCAAATTAGTTCTGCAAGACGGTGTCAGTCAATGGAAAGGAAAAGACACCTTTGTACTCACTTACTTACTTAGTCATTCACCTTCTACCATGAGGTGTAGAGATTTGGAAGAGAGAGCGCCAGACTATCCTATCGGCTGTCTTCCTCCTGGCCTGGTTCCATTCTAGTCCTCTGTCCTCCAAAGATTGTCTAATGTTGTCCTCCCAGCGAACTCTGGGTCATCCTGGAGGTCTGGATCCCTGGCTCTTAGTTTCCCATGCTTGTCGTGGTAGCCAATCTTCTCCCATTCTGCAGACATGGCCAAACCATCTTAGTTGGGACTGTTCTCCTTGGGTCTGCAGGGGGTGGGAGTTTAGGCCTTTATAATGGGTAATTACTCTGAGTAATTGTAAAATTCTTATAAATTGTAATTTTGTATTTTGCCAACATACAACAATTAAATATTTTAGTCTTATTAGTGCAATCTTGTTGAAAAATCTATACTGTATTTGCAGTGTATTATATTGTCATCTTAAACCCTTGTTGTGTAATATGATCCCACGTGTGTAGGAACACAAGTCACTACAGAAATATTTATAGATATCCCCACCAGCAAAAAAGAAGGGGAGCCACTATGATAATGTTTTTGTGGCAACAATCGCATTTCTTTCATGGCAGCTAACGTTTCTCATTTTTACCATTTAATTAATCTAAAATTAGATCTGACCTTGTGAATATTTTTGGTTTGATGTATAAAAACAGGCAGATATAAGTGTTGAATGTAATTTTTTTTTAAAAATTTCAAAACATTTATTTATTTTGCCTAGACTAAATTATGGTTTTAAAAATTGTTGTTATATTGTTGGATTGCTCAACCATGCATTAACAGTGTACTTTGTTACCAGTGGTTGGTCTGTTTTGGAATCTCCAGGGTAAGATAAAGAGAGACTGAAAGATACATGAAGAAGGTAATTGGAGACAGGCATGGCAGAGGTAATGAAGACTTGGAAAGTCCATGAATGGATGGTACAAGTCAGGAAGCTTTGGCAGGAATATGTTGAAGGCCCATTCTACCCAGATGGCTCAAGGGTTTAGATAATGATGGCAAATTGTTTTAACTTACATTATCAGTTGTCATGTTATTATTGATTGGATCTTGTCTGCACAACTTACAGTGTATTGATTGGTTGAGCCTTATTACAAACAGCCTTCAGTGTTAAGAATGAAGCCTGTTCAGTTTTAGTAATTGTTAGACAATAAATCAACAATTACAATGACCAGTAATAAACTTAATGACTTTTCAGGGATTTATCTCCAGTTATTTTCAAATCAAGTGTCCACTGGATGTTTCCTTTCATATAAAAATTATCGTTCCTGAATTAATGTACGTTTTTTTTTCACCATGAGTAAAATTTTTTAGTCGTTCTAGCAATTTTTGTAAAATTAGAATGGAATATAGTATGGAGGTTTTCTTTTTGTATTTAGTTATGCATGGAAAATTCTTCTCTACCACTATAACTCAGATGCTTTTACTGTTCTTTTATAGTCTTTTCTCAGAGTCTGACTTTTGCTTCCACACATAAACACTTAAAATCAGGGCTGTGGAGTCGGTCGTGTTTTAGTGGAGTCAGAAGTTAGAGTTGCCAAAAAATTTGCTGATGCAGACTCAGAATTTTATGCCATATGACTAGTAAAAAACTGTAGCCGGAGTTGGAAGTTGGAGTCGGACTTATAAACTTTCAGGAGTCGGAGTTCTAAAAGTTGTTTGCAGACTCCACAACCATGTTTAAAATGTGACGTGACATTGCAGGACTTCGGTTTTAAATTCCCACCATAACTTCTAATTTATAAATTATTGTTAAGTGGTTCAGTGTCATTTCAGCCAGTTTTTTTTTTTTTTCTTTTTTTTTTCGTACGCCCGCTAATACTCGAGGCGAAATCTCAGGTTATTGTTAATGTCTAACCTGACATTGATTTTACGTGAGTATCCCTTTTCTTGTACAGAGACAGGTGTCCCTCGCCATTCAGGCAGATACTCGCCGATTTCGGAGGTACAGCCAGTTATATTGTAGCTTTTACTTTTGAATCCCTTTTTCTTTTTCTGCAAAGAGATAATCTCAATTGATATACATTTCCTATATTATTTGACTAACACCTCCAAAATTTATAGTTTTTACTTGTTGCTTGGTCAGCAAAGTTTTCTGAGACTATAAGGTCATTAAAAAAGATATGTTATGATTCATCTTTATCATTTTCCTTTTTGTTCCCTATGGAGCATGGATCCACTTTTGCAGTTGACGTCTGCTAGAAGCCTGTATAAAGCTTCCACATGTTCTTGCTGCAGTGATTTCTGTGGCAGTTTATGTTACATAATGAGGTTGCCAGTCCCATGTACAACCGCCTTGTACGACATGTCTGAGGGAGCAGTAGTTCTATTCTTTCTTTGTCTTATCAGAGACCCCCCCCCCGAACTACAAAGGGCTCATTTTAATTATATGAAACCAAATTGAGAGGTGGAAAAAAAGGGGAGGGAAATTTTGTGGAGAAGTCATAAGAAGTTAAGTGATTATGGATTAATTAACATGTTACAGTATGTAATCACTGCTAAACTAAAGATATTATTTATTCTATGTGACTGGGTGTTTATATAATACGTTGCATTATGCAGAAGTTTGGTTGTGATATATTTCTTTTTAATATTGCTCAATATGTAATTGTACTATTACTGTCTCCTTTGCATATTTATGTGTGTGATTTAATATAGCACATAGCTTAGCTTTTGTGGAAAATGTATGTTTCTGTATACATGTATAAGCATAATAAACATAATAAATGTACATTGTATTACGTGTTGCGCTAATTCATCGCCCTTTGACCCTCATGGATCTTTGAACATCTTTCAGTACAAAAGTGACAGACAGGGTCTTACCATAAACGTCTGGTATGCTAAGGAATGTATGCTGCTTATTCATGAGTTGCAAGATGAGACCACTAAACCATAACCCTGAAGCATCCCTTGGGGTCGGAATGGCTAAGAGGTATAGCGTTCACCTCGAATTCTAAAGGTACCAGGTTTGATTCACAGTAGAGGGAATATAATTTATGGAAATTTTTTTTCCGATCCTCTGGACTCACCAGCAGAAGCATTCTGCATGGGCAACAGCTTGACCTCTTTATTCAAGTGCTGAACCTCGTGCCCACCGAGACATCGTTTCGAGGGAGCACTCCTATAGTCAGTAATGACTGAAAGGGATAGATAGAAGCATCCCCAAGAGGTGCATCCTGGAAACAGGCAACCTCTTAAGTTCTTGAGTCACCTGGTCACTGCTCTGTTATCGATTAACCGCATCAGAGCAGCCTAGTACAGAAAAACTTCCCACCCTAATCTATCAGTAGATAGTGTCAAAAACAGCTTGACATTAGTCTCGAAAAAGTGAACGATCAACAGGCCTAGTTAAACAACAACAGAATTCTTATGTCTCTACCTAGATGTACTGTGTTCCTTCTTGTGAGTCTTTCTTTCAAGCATTTCTTGATCTCTTTTCTCTGCATATGCATAGATTTTTCCTTTCTTCACTTCCCCTGGAGCTTTTCTTAGTTATTGTAATGCTGTAATACACTCAAAGATTATGATAATAAATGCAGGAAATGGTAACGGGATTGTAATTGAAGAAACACACCCACAAGATGTATAAGGGGATTAAAAAATCACTTACTAATACTATAGTTATTTCTTCACTCATGTCCAACTAATTTATTTGAAACAAAAATAATAAACTGTCAGTTTTTTTTTTATAAAATCCTGTGTCACATTAACATTACAACTCAAAATGAGATCTGGTTTGTTCCATACTTGATTTGATAGCGGGCAGCCATTTTTGATGTTTCCTGTAATGTCATTTCATTGGTCATTTTAGATTTTATTTTGGTTCTTGGAATAAAAAGTAATAACAATAAAAAAAATTTTCTTTGGTGAAATTGCAGTTACTGCAAATTGTGTTGACATTAGTGTCATATATATCCATTGGATTCAAGTGAGGATATAATAATTTAAAAATATGATGAGACTTTTCAATCACTTTGTAGAATTATAGATGTATCTTACACCCTTACATATGCATGGAGGCATATCTGGAGTCATCTTTATATGACCACCAGCTATGCACAATGCTACAATATACATATGTGGAAGTGAACCTCTGTCTGTGGGGCTAATTACACCCTCATTGACTCTTGAAATCATTCACACATTTCCAGATATTCCCCACTGTGGTAAAACTTGTTGAGAGCACAACATTGCACACTAAGCTTGACGATTTAAAAAAAAATATGTTTGTTATTTTAATCAATCAATCAGTCAAGACCCTTTAGCTCCCGAAGAAGCATATGCCTTCAACAAACACACGCCAAGTCCTCATTTCACGTGCTATCACCTCAAGTTATTTCCACGTCTTCCTTATCTTCTTCACTTCTGTCTCCAGTTTTCTTCACCGTGTTTTTTTTTTTTGGGCCTACCACTGCCTCTCTTTCCTTATGGATTCCAGAACAAGGACTGCCTTGTAATGCTATCAACAGGTTTCCTCAGTGCGTGTCCTATCCATCTCCAGCATCTTCTTCTCAACTCTTGTCCCACTGGCACGTGTCTAATTCTTGTCATCAGTTCCACAGTGGTGACCTTGTCATACTATTTCAAGCCTTTTAATCAACGCAAGCACCCATTTATGAATGTCTGTAGCTTTTTGGTTGTTGTTATTGTTGCTCTCCGTGTTTCAGAGTCATACAATAGGACTGAATTGACATTTGAGTTGAAGATTCGAATGTTTATTCTAGACTTAATTTATCTTGATCTCTGTATGTTTCCCAATGGAGTGAAAGCTTTTCTTGCTTTTTTTTATTTATATTTTGACATCAGTGTCTGTCCCTGCACCTGTGTCTATATTGCACCTAAGAAATGTATATGATTCTACATCTTTTAGTGGTATTTATTCAAGTTCAACTTTGTTATCATTTCTTGCATTTATCCTCTTTATCTTTTCCCTGTGTATTTTCAGGCACACTTGCTGTGACCTCTCGTCGAGTATTTTCATTTTGTCTTGCATCTGATTACGGTTATGGTTCTTTATTTGTTTGGATGTTATATTATGTCTCATGCTGGTGGAGGTAGTTCTAGAAATTCCTGTTCTTGATTTCTCACTCACATTTGCCATCTTCTGTGAATATGTTTCTCAAGATGTGAGAAACTCTTCACTTTTTCTAGTATCTTTCTATTTATTCTTATGTTTAAAAAAGGTAAATGTAAAGGCGGTCCCATATCAGATACTGCTGTGGTGGAGTGAAGTGTTAGATACTTCAGTATACTAGTGTCGCGAGAGGTTCAGATGTTATAGAAAATAAGAAGATATCCTGGACATACAGGTGTATCAGATGATAGTATGATAGTGCCAGATACGAGTCTGGTCTTATCAGAAATACCCCTTCTCTGAAGATAGTAAGGGTGTATAGACAACAAAGGTAGGGTCAAGCTGTGTAAGTTCCCAGAGAAGATGGTGATGTAGTACTCTGAGTCCCTATCTGCTACCTCTCCTGATCCACCTCTGTCATTATGGTAGATAATATTGTTTCTGACTCTGCTAGGGGAAATTATTTAATTAAAATTTACCAACATTGAATAAAAACTTAACTTAAAGAATTTAAGTAAGGCTGCTGGTAAATATTTACAATTTATTTATACATGTAATCTTTTCTGTTTGAAAAGTTTTTTAAAATCAAATATTTTTACAAAAGTAAATAAATAAGAACAGTTCAACAAATGTCTCTCACTTGTGTTAAGATGTCTATCATTTTGTAGACAGTTTAGCTTGCTTGATCTTTCACTGAAGAAATAATAGTGTTATTAGTACAATTTAATTGAAGCTCTATACTGTTCTGTTCATCACAAACTGGATGTGTTTATTTTGGTGAACAGGCATACGCTACACAGTTGCCTTGAGAGCAACTTAACTGAGTCACTGCAGATGGCTCCCTCTGATGCTGGAGAGAATCTTCAGATGAAAACCTTCCAACTGTTAAACACGATATGGCTGGCCCTCTACATAGACTGGCACTGCATTCGTTGCACTTTCAGTAAGAGAAGCCTCTTCTTATTTGTTGTAGGCTTTAAGTTAAAGGATTAAACCTGAAACAAAGTCAAACGCAATCCCTGTATTTGCCAATCCATATCTCTCTATGACACAGATGGGGACAGTTTCAGACTAGCGTGTAGCAGATGCACAAGGTAGAGTGGTTCTTGTGCGTTAATTCACCGCTAAAATCAAATTGTGGAAATTTATTACCCAAACTGAGAACCGTACTTTTTCTTGACTGAAAAAAGGTTGATTTCACATTGTGATTTGGGAGGGCAAGTTAAAAAAAAAAAAACGTTCCTCGTGCATTCATAGTTGACACGCTTAGACAGCCCCGCCCTCACCCCCCCCCCCCCCCCCGACCGTATTTTAAGTTTATAAACCAATAAAACGGTATTGAATCAGTTCTACAAGTTAACGGTACACAGGAAACAAGGGAAGTCGCTGCCGTTGACTTCTCTAACTCAAGATCAGAGTCAGGTACCCATTTACAGCTGGTTAGACTGATGCGTGACACTATCAAGCTTTGAACCCGAAACCCGGTAACTTATTGCGGTAGTGGAGTGTTAGAGACTTCACCATACTAGGTCCAGCATCGAGAGGTGGGGAGACCAGTTTCCTTCCTCGCTGTCTTTTCCTTCCCTAACTCAAAGTTAAGTACCCATTTATAGCTAGGTAGGCCCCACCTCTCGATGCTGGACCTAGTATAGTGAAGTCTCTAACACTCCACTACCGCAATAAGTTACCGGGTTTCGGGTTAAAGCTTGGTAGTGTCACGCATCAGTCTAACCAGCCGTAAATGGGTACCTGACTCTGATCTTGAGTTAGAGAAGGCAACGGCAGCGAGGAAGGGAACAGGTGTTACGCATTTATAGCTAGGTAGACTCCCACCTCTCGATGCTGGACCTAGTATAGTGCAGTCTCTAACACTCCACTACCACAATAAGTTACCGGGTTTCGGGTTCAAAGCTTGGTAGTGTCACGCATCAGTCTAACCAGCTGTAAATGGGTACCTGACTCTGATCTTGAGTTAGAGAAGGCAACCGCAGTGAGGAAGGGAACAGGTGTCACGCATTTATAGCTAAGTAGGCCCCACCTCTCGATGCTGGACCTAGTATAGTGAAGTCTCTAACACTCCACTACCGCAATAAGTTACCGGGTTTCGGGTTCAAAGCTTGGTAGTGTCACGCATCAGTCTAACCAGCTGTAAATGGGTACCTGACTCTGATCTTGAGTTAGAGAAGGCAACGGCAGCAGGGAAGGGAACAGGTGTCACGCATCAGTCTAACCAGCTGTAAATGGGTACTTGACTCTGATAGGGACTTGAAAGCTGATGATGATGATGATTATGATGACTTGCAATTCCCTAGACTTAAGGGTCTTTTATATTTGGACATGCGCCCTAATATAACCGACTAGGTTGAATGGGACGCGCCTCACCAAAACGAGACAAAAGTGTTTTTAAAAAAAAATTCGAGTAAGTTGTATTTTTTCCTGATTACAAAAAAAAGAAAGGACAGACGGGGTAAATGTCATAACTCCACGGCCTAGACTGCAATTGGATTCAGGCGAGAAAAAAATAAAAAAATTGTAAGAAAACAAATGTAAGAAATAGTACGGTTCTCGGTTTGGGTAATAAATTGCCACAATACGGTGAATAAACACATAAGACTTGTGTGTTTATTCCCCGGCAGATTACAATAGTGGACATTTCGAAGCCAAACCGATCACCTTACTTTTTCTTACATTTATTTTCATACCTTTTTTTTCTTAAATTATGTGTCTTGGCGCGACTTTGGAGCGGGAAATCTTATCGTGCCATTTGTCATTTGATTGCGGTGTCCAGAGACGTGGAAGATGAATTTACTGGAGGTGACAGATTTTACTCGTAACAAAAAGAACTGTGTGAAATTTTTGCAGGAACGAGGAATTATACACACCGTCCGACTGTGTGCTAACAATCACCAGATGAGTTTGTCCTTGACAGTTCGCCAAGATCGTTAAAGATGTTACATATGTAAACAAGATATACCGCTTCGTTCTGGCACATGGTTACAGGGCGCACGTCTATCTTTCAGGCAGATTATTCTGTTCATTTACTGTTGGAGTAAAGAGTTGACTAGCATTGATTTCTGTAAATCAGAGCTAGGAATTGCCAATCACGCTGTCATTAAATGGAACAGTAACCTCCGTGAGGTTTGTGCTAATGTACTCATTGCAAATCCCGCTGTAATTGGCGGTCCCAATACGACGGTAGAGATCGATGAAAGTGTGTTCACACGCAGAAAAAATAACGTCGGTCGTGTATTTCCACAGCAGTGGGTATTTGGTGGCTTATGTCGTGAAACAAGTGAGTGTTTCATGCTTCCAGTGCCGGACCGCTCAGCGGCTACACTTATGCCCCTTATCATAGCCAACATTCGTCCTGGTACGACAGTTGTTTCTGATCAATCGCGCGCATATAGTACCATTCAGAATTTGCCAGGTTTAACTCACCAAACGGTGAATCATTCTGCAAATTTTGTCGACCCAAATACAGGGGCAAATACGCAACGAATAGAGAGGTTGTGGAAATCTGCGAAAGAACGCAACAAACGTCAGAAAGGAACACACAGACACATGTTAGATTCCTACATGAGTGAATTTTTGTGGCGACATCGGAATAAAGTTTATCAGTCAGACCCGTTCGACAATATCCTGCTTGACATTGCAGATTTTTTGGCCTCCTCTGTAAATTATGCAGCTACGAACGAACATGTGTATGTCCTGATATGTGCCAAGCTTTAGCGATCTTTGATGATCTGTTCCCCTCACGGTCCTTTTCAGGGCCCACAAAACTGCATCTACCACGGTCCTTTTCAGGGCCCACAAAACTGCACCTACCACGGTCCTATTCAGGGCCCACAAAACCCACAAAACTGCACCTACCACGGTCCTATTCAGGGCCCACAAAACCCACAAAACTGCACCTACCACGGTCCTATTCAGGGCCCACAAAACCCACAAAACTGCACCTACCACGGTCCTATTCAGGGCCCACAAAACCCACAAAACTGCACCTACCACGGTCCTATTCAGGGCCCACAAAACCCACAAAACTGCACCTACCACGGTCCTATTCAGGGCCCACAAAACTGCACCTACCACTGTCCTATCCAGGGCCCACAAAACCCACAAAACTGCACCTACCACGGTCCTTTTCAGGGCCCACAAAACTGCACCACGGTCCTGTTTAGGGCCCACAAAACCAACAAAACTGTACCCTGGCAAGAAAGTCTTTATTTGTTTTCACCGCTGGGTGTGGAGGGCTGGGTGGAGAGAGCTGGGTGGGGAGTTGGTCCCCTCCCTCGCTATGCACTGATCCTTGTCAAATATTTACCTAATCAGAGCCGGATTAACGTAGTAGCAAATGTAACATATGCTACGAGCCCCTTTCTTTTAGGGCCCCGCGCCAATAAATATGTACATCATTTTTTGGTCATCTTCTAATACGAGCGTTTAAACCAATGATCTTGTGATGTATGCCATCTTTAGCGCCTTTTCATTTGATGTCACGAAATTGTGAGAGAAAGAGTATAACAGGGTGACTTAGTGTGACTCTTTATTACTTTTATCTTAACTGTTTGCGGACAGAAGCAGTCATTTTCTTTGGATTTGTTAAAAGCCTGTACACCTTCTTTTCTGCTTTTACCTACCGGTGGGGTCTCCTTTCTACTGCATTATGTGCTGGCGGTAGTCATAATAAGTCCCATTTGCCCTTTGTGAAAAGACTGTCAGATACCAGGTGGTCCGCTTGGACAGATGCGAAAAAGCACTTTTACAAGTGTACACAGTTTTCTGCAATAAAACAAGTCTTGGATGATATTTCAGATAACAATGATCAGAAGGCAGAGTGTCGTCAACGGGCTCGTTGTCTACTTTCAACCATGATGAAGCTAGAAACTATAATAATGATCATACTGTGGGATCAAGTATTACACCGTTTTCAAATGACCAGTGCTTCTCTGCAATCTTCTGACCAAGATTTGAATACAGCTTGTGCACTCAATGAATCCCTGCGGGGGTATATTCAAGCTATGCGGTCTACGAGACATGAGAAGGCGCTGAAGATGGATAGGATACACACTGAGCAAACTTGCTTATAGCTTTACCAGGCAGTCCTTCGGGACGCGCCTCGCCAAGACGAGGCAAAAATTTTACATTAAAAATAATAAATAAACAATGACCCATGCTACCACCCCTGCCTGCGAAAATGCATAATAGACTAACCCGCAACCCCTACCTGCCAAATGTACTAACCCCGCCCGTAGGCTAAAAAAAAATTATTGTAAGAAAAAAAAATGTAAGAAATAGTACGGTGCTCGAATTGGGTAATAAATTGCCAAAATATTAATTTGACGGTGAATTAACGCACAAGTACCTAGTATGGTAGCAACAATCATTTTAGTTCAATGTGATCATAATTTTCTTCTACCTTCTTAATTATCATTCGTTTCCCATGATTCGCCTCCATACAATAATTTGGTTGCGAATAAAACTACTAAGTAATAGGTCAAATTATACAGTACTTCAATCCCTTTCATCCTTCCTTATGTTCCTGGTAGGTGTCTCATTCCATTCAAGAAATACTTCTTTAAATACAGTTCTAAACTCATAGACACACTTGGCCATCATTCTCAATATTTTAAATATTTCCGAAGGCAGGCTTTGCCTCTAGAATTACACATGAGCCTGTAAGTTTCACCAGTACACACTGTCCATTCCTAACACATCTATACACGTCTTATCGCACAGATGGATTAATCAATAGAATTACATATATATATATATATATATATATATATATATATATATATATATATATATATATATATATATATATATATATATATATATATTCGTTCTTACCCTCAGGCACACACAGACGAGCCCTTAATGGTTGATTAAGGTCTGCTAACAGGTACAGAAGGCAAACACTTGCATTAACATATGCTCCTTTTTTACCGCTCTCTGTATATTCAAATAATAGTGACTGACCCGAGTTTGTTAGGTAAGTCTATTTATAGTGTGACCTCGGACGTACGAGATGGGAACCCCGAGGAATGTAATCACGATCAGAAAATATGGTTGCCGTTTTGCCTATCGTTCAATGTAGGAAAACTACTTTTTAAATTATCTCCGTTTTTCCTGATGCGATTTTATTTCCACAAAGCTTAAATTATACCTGGAATTAGGCTTTATATATCAATGTAATAATCTTTTAGTTTCCAAATTGCATTTTATGGTATGCACAGTTTAAACTGCTAAATTTAGGACAACCTGAAGCTTCGAATGCATTCAACCCAAGATTTATCCCGTCCTATTTTAGTATTAGTAAAAGTATTATTACTTACGGGTAGAGTAACATCCCTAATATTGGTTTGGTACCCTCTTTCAAGTGGTACTTCTTTCAAAGTGCCGTAGTAAAATCCAGAAGTTAATCAGGTTACACAGATTGGGCCTTGCAATATGTTAAGGTCAAAAGGGAGGTGATCCCTTGTATACGGGTTGGACAGAGTAAATTAAGGGTTACATCACTTGTAGACTTGATTAACGGTGAATTGGGTGAACAAATATATGATAGAGGTCATAGTGTACAGATAGCGTCGTGAGCGCTGTTCTGTATTGTAGAACTGTAAATAGTTCACACGGCTAGTCCGTGAAGGGACTGAGCTGCGTTAAACAGCGAAGTCCCGTGACTGTTTAGGCGGGAGTTTTTGTGACCGCGAGCATTCGGGTGAAGGTGTTGACGGAGTGATGTCAACCCTGGTTTTTTCTAAGTGTGTGTTCCCGACCAGTGTTCGGTGAAGATGTATAGTGTTTGTTTTTCACAATGTGTGTCTCGGTGGAGACTTTTTGCACAGGCCTGTATTTGAAGATTCTTCCTGTATTTGAATATTCTTCCTATATTGAATATTCTTCCATGTGTTAGATTATTTGAAGATGGTATGTACTATAACATTTATAACTGCAGTATGAAGATTATGGAACTATTATGAAGGCCAGGATTTTGTACAGGCCGTATTTGATATAACTGCAGTATGAAGATTATGGAGCTATTATGAAGGCCAGGATTTTATACAGGCCGTATTTGATACAATTGCAGTATGAAGATTATGGAACTATTATGAAGGCCAGGATTTTGTACAGGCCGTATTTGATATAACTGCAATATGAAGATTATGGAGCTATTATGAAGGCCGGGATTTTGTACAGGCCGTATTTGATATAACTGCAGTATGAAGATTATGGAGCTATTATGAAGGCCAGGATTTTGTACAGGCCGTATTTGATATAACTGCAGTATGAAGATTATGGAACTATTATGAAGGCCAGGATTTTGTACAGGCCGTATTTGATATAACTGCAGTGGGAAGATTAATGGATCTATTATGATGCTATTATGAAGGCAGTCTTTGAGGGATTTTGCTATTGTGCACGTCTGATGAGGAGTGCACCACGATTTATTATTGGGCCTTAAGAAGGGATAGCGACGATGATTATTCAACTGCCGGGGAGCAGCCTTTGTTGAGAAGGGGAGACGTAGTCTTTTGAGGAAAATCGTTGATGTGCATCTTCTATAGGAAGTGCACCGCTATTTGATAAATTTAATAGTACTGCGATGTGAGCAGTCTTTCTGAATTAGGCCATATGTATGAGGCCGTATTTACAACTGCGGTGAACGCAGTTCTTTAAGGAACATGCTGGATGTGTATTTCTATGAGGTGTGCGCCACTGGGCGCTGTGATTAAGCTCCGTGGAGTGGTGGAGCTTCATGAATACCTGTACTTGATGTTTTGTACTTTATGCTGTATGTCATCTATGTCAGTGTGATCGTATTGTAACGTAAATAAACTGTGCTTTCAACGTTACCCATCGTTCAACGATCCATGAATCCTATGTGTGTCACTGTGATGGATGAATGCCCCAGTACACACCTACTTTGAACATTCTAGGCATAGTAACAGTAGTGACATATTTACAAATAGCCCTGGGTGGGCGTGGCCTATATAAGGAGAACCCATTTACGCCTCTACCACTTAACCACACAATATCTTATAACTAACTTTATCAACTGAAGGAATCACATTCGGCGGTATCAGTGGTAGTTTCCAGTCATTGAGGGTGTGATACCCAATACAGAAGATGTTACTGCGTAATGGAGCATATAATGCAGTAACATACGTGGTGGCCAAGACTGGTTTTATTTTCTGTTCCAGTCATTTTTGGAGCATAAACCTACAACGTTCGCGTCATGATAAGGTTTTCAGTAAAGTTGGAGTTGACACCCGCAACATTTGCGTTGAAAGGGTAAGATCACAAGGATGCTGTGTTCAGGCATAATATTAGGAACGTAACGTTCACCTATTCATTTATTATAGCTCTGTGTGGGCGTATACATACATATAAAATAGACTCAGGAATATCAGCCGGCAAACTGATATAAACTAACAGTCATTTGTTAATGAACAGCATTATCAGTAGAGTGCCAACTTTTCGGGCTTAAGGCCCATGATTTCACGTGGTAATATTGTTTCTACCAGACCTTGACCTGTTTATTAGTGTGCCCTGTGTGTGGCGTATGCACTAACAAGTTCTCTCATCTGTGACAGTGGTTAGCCATGTGTGGGCAGGGCTTCGATTTAGAATCCAGGTCAGCTTTACCTGTGTTGTTCGTCTTCTATGCCTACGGGCCAGTCTACATATGACAGTAGCAATGAGTGGACTATTATAAGTTAGGAACAGATGATTATGACATTCATCTATAACAAGGATATTTATTTCCAGCCTAAATGAATCGTCGGTAAAACATTTCAAGTCTTATTGACACCTGCATTGCTTACAGACAGTTTGGTGTCGCTCGTGACCGGTAATCGGTGACACGGTGATGGGTCTAATGTTTACATGCTTCCTATAACATATTTGCAGCATTCAAGTTTCCTGTTTGATACTTCGTCAAGTACCAGAGGTGACAGTTGACGACGAGTCCAGTGCTTATGCCTGCGCTTTTCAACATGGGAGTCTGCTTATGCTGTGTCATTTGATGTCCATCAGGGATAGCAAAAAAAGAACGGAACTGTTTTCTATTTACAAGATAAGTAGTTTTTTATGTGAAAACTGTGTCTCTATAGGATGTTGTCAAGCCTTCCAATATTATTATTTATGCTACTGAGTATTTCATATTGATAGCGTATTGTTATGAGATATAATGCATAATTGATTGTTGCTCGTGTGACATAATACTGACTTACTTTATCTTGATTCAAAATTTATACCACATTTTGACATAAACTTGTGATAATTATAATCACTCAGTGATTGAATTAACATGGAGTGTGATATGGCTCCAGACGATATGACGCCGGTGTTGAATTATTTATATGAAGAAGGTAAATGTGATAAATTACGAGGCCCAGCACTTCAGAAATATGTGCTGGATGGTTTTTTGTTTAATGTGGTAGAAGCCTTGTCGGTTTTTGCTAACGATAAGTTTTGTTCAGGTCCTCAATTGATGGCTAGAGATTTGGCGGATGTGTTAGAATATCTGCGTCCGTTTGTGTACAATTATACTGAGGCTAGACACAATTTTATGCATGAGGTTTTACACAACATAATCCGCAATGACATGCAGGATGATCAGAAAAAGGAATTAGAAGAGAAGGAGCGAATAAAAGTAATCAAACACAGTGCTCTTCAGGAAAGAGAAAATGTTGTGCAGGATATTGCTGAAAGGAATAAGTTGCAAGAAACAGTGTCTAAACTCACAAGTGATTTACTTAAATCAAACTTGGAGCTTTCTAGTGTGAAAACATCATTAGACTCTGAATGCAGTAAAGTCAAGGACTTGGAAGTCCAGATAAAAGATAAGCAACGGGTAGTTAGAAGTCTTACTCAAGAGATCCAAGAAAATAAACAAATGTACAACAAATTGAAAGTGGAGACCAATGAACGAGAAAAATTATACATAGAGATGCTACATGATGTATGTTTTGGTACACTTCAAGAGATGAATACTATAATTCCGGAGAAGATTGATGAGCTTGTAGATAGTCATGATAGTGACACTGAGGAACTTCAGATGAACTTAACAAAGTTGAAGGCAAATAAGGAAAAGGATGATAAGCAGAGGTTAGAAGAGTTAACGGTGCAGAAAAAGAAAATGGTTAAGATTGAGAAGTTACTTACAGAAGAGAGACGCAAAGTTATGACATGTGATAACTTAAATAAAAAACTAAACCAAGAGATCTCTCTTAATATTGCTGAGATTACTGAATTGAGGAGAAAAGTGAATGGTTTGGTAGATGTTGTTTTAGGCATCAAAGGATTGTCTACTGTCAATGTTGACAATAGTAGACAGAAGGATGTTTATCAAGAAGTAAAACAAGCAAAGAGCCTGCCCTATACACTCTTAGCGAATACGAAAATCGAACATGATGGACGTAAATCCCGGCGTGGCAAATACAATTTCCCACGTACGGAAGACGCTGCGTCAAAAATTAATGACTATTGGCGTCAGACCAGCAAAGATACTTCATGTGTAATATCCAGTTCTGGTAATAAAAATAACACACATCATGTAGGTAACCATAAGGATTCGATCAGTTCTACTACTGGTCATACCAAATTTAGACAGGGTGATACAGTAAATAAGCATATTACCAAAGAAAAGAAATAAAAACAGTTTTGGTAAAAGAAATAACCATAATGTTAGACAGTACCAAGGAACCCCATTAAATGGTAGTTTTTCCTCTCTAAGAAACCAGAGACAGTCTAACAGATCTCAAAATTTTATTCTGAAGAGTTGAAAAATTATGGTAGGAATAATTACATTAAAGATTACAATCTGATAATAATTGTTCTAGGAGTCAACAAGATTCATTTACCAGATATTTCTATCCTAGAAGAGATGTTAAGCATAACAATGCTAACTACAGTTCTAGGCAGAACAAATGGAATAATAAGGGGAATAGTAATAGAGATAATAACTCTCAAAATATTACTTCACATAACCAGGTCATTGGTAGTAAATAAAGTAACAGTAAGTATTGATGTCTTAAGTACAACTGCTGTTATGTTTTTGGATTACGAGACAGTATGTCGTTGTTGTGAGTGTAACTTTATTTCAGCCTACTACTGGTGTGATGACCGTCATTTTCGGTCAGGTTGACCCAAGCCTCCTGGGTTGTATACTATGGATGAAGGAAGAGTTGGTGACATCATATGGAAACCAGACGTTTTCATAACCACGGTTTAGGTAATTGTGTGGTTAACCTATCCGTTTTTCATTATAATCTTACAGTTGATTAAAATGGAGATTTTCATTTGTATTTTTCAACAGTAGCAGCTATGCGATAAAGGTCAGCGTGCCTGTTTTTCCTTAGCTGTGACAGAAATGTTTGTTACCTTACGACCGTGTGCTCAATCAAGCGTAACCCAGCCAACATGTTGACCCAGTATTATTTGATGTCATCCCGTGCGGTTTATGGGATACTATCAACCGGAGTTGTGACCTATTTATTTATTTTTTCTTTAGGAATTGATTCAAGATTACTACAGTGTTTCTTATACTTAATTTTTTTTTTTAGGATAATGTATTATTGTATAGTATAATATGATTGCATTGTGTAATGTTACATTGGATATTGTGTATGTCAATATTTATGCATTATTTGTACTCTATCTTGTTATTTACATAATTGTATTGTGGATAAACATTGTACGTATTATCATTGCGATGAATTGTAACATTTCATTTTGTAGCGACTTGTCTTTGATTGTTATTTTTTGTTGATGAAATTATGGATTTTTGGTATTTACATACATTAGTCAGAAAACTATTCCACTTAGACCATATTATGTTTGACAATATGTGATTTGTTGTGAAGTTTGTTACATCAAAACATTGATATGATTTTGCAGGACTAATTGTTAGAATAGTTTTTTACATAATGAGATTGCCAGCCCTAAGCACAAACTCTTTAGTTATGACTGTGCGTTAGTCGCTTTCAGAGAATTTTTAGGTTACTAAAGTTGTTTTTCTTTTTCGTATCTGACTCCATGTTTAGTTAATATATTACCTTATACAGAGGTTATATGAAGTAATTGTTGTGTTGTGAAATGTTATTTTGGAACTAAATTATATATGTAGAATTGTCAGAGATAGCAGATACTATTGTTTGTTTGAAGAATTCAGTAGTCTGACTTAAACACTTGTTCATGAAAAATAATGTTATGTTTATATTTCTTAGTTGGTATGATGTTAATAGTGTGGTTTTTATAGGTGTTTATTTGTGTCTACTTAGAGATCACATGTACACTTGCTTATATTTTTTGTCGATGTATTATTATAACCTTAACATAAGCTAATTTTTGTATGAGTATATTAGAGCTTAGCGGACCCCTCATTTTTCTTTGATGTAGTTCTTGTCAAAAAAATGATAAATCATTTTTTTTGTCAAATCATTTTTTTTTTTCAAAGGGAGGTGATCCTTTGTATACGGGTTGGACAGAGTAAATTAAGGGTTACATCACTTGTAGACTTGATTAACGGTGAATTGGGTGAACAAATATATGATAGAGGTCATAGTGTACACATAGCGTCGTGAGCGCTGTTCTGTATTGTAGAACTGTAAATAGTTCACACGGCTAGTCCGTGAAGGGACTGAGCTGCGTTAAACAGCGAAGTCCCGTGACTGTTTAGGCGGGAGTTTTTGTGACCGCGAGCATTCGGGTGAATGTGTTGACGGAGTGAAGTCAATCCTGGTTTTTTCTAAGTGTGTGTTCCCGACCAGTGTTCGGTGAAGATGTATAGTGTTTTTCACAATGTGTGTCTCGGTGGAGACTTTTTGCACAGGTCTGTATTTGAAGATTCTTCCTGTATTTGAATATTCTTCCTATATTGAATATTCTTCCATGTGTTAGATTATTTGAAGATGGTATGTACTATAACATGCAGTATGGAACTATTATGAAGCTTTTGTACAGGCTGTATTTGATATAACTGCAGTATGAAGATTATGGAGCTATTATGAAGGCCAGGATTTTGTACAGGCCGTATTTGATATAAGTGCAGTATGAAGATTATGGAACTATTATGAAGGCCAGGATTTTGTACAGGCCGTATTTGATATAACTGCAGTATGAAGATTATGGAGCTATTATGAAGGCCGGGATTTTGTACAGGCCGTATTTGATATAACTGCAGTATGAAGATTATGGAGCTATTATGAAGGCCAGGATTTTGTACAGGCCGTATTTGATATAACTGCAGTATGAAGATTATGGAACTATTATGAAGGCCAGGATTCTGTACAGGCCGTATTTGATATAACTGCAGTATGAAGATTATGGAACTATTATGAAGGCCAGGATTTTGTACAGGCCGTATTTGATATAACTGCAGTATGAAGATTATGGAACTATTATGAAGGCCAGGATTTTGTACAGGCCGTATTTGATATAACTGCAGTATGAAGATTATGGAACTATTATGAAGGCCAGGATTTTGTACAGGCCGTATTTGATATAACTGCAGTATGAAGATTATGGAGCTATTATGAAGGCCAGGATTTTGTACAGGCCGTATTTGATATAACTGCAGTATGAAGATTATGGAGCTATTATGAAGGCCAGGATTTTGTACAGGCCGTATTTGATATAACTGCAGTATGAAGATTATGGAACTATTATGAAGGCCAGGATTTTGTACAGGCCGTATTTGATATAACTGCAGTGGGAAGATTAATGGAGCTATTATGATGCTATTATGAAGGCAGTCTTTGAGGGATTTTGCTATTGTGCACGTCTGATGAGGAGTGCACCACGATTTATTATTGGGCCTTAAGAAGGGATAGCGACGATGATTATTCAACTGCCGGGGAGCAGCCTTTGTTGAGAAGGGGAGACGTAGTCTTTTGAGGAAAATCGTTGATGTGCATCTTCTATAGGAAGTGCACCGCTATTTGATAAATTTAATAGTACTGCGATGTGAGCAGTCTTTCTGAATTAGGCCATATGTATGAGGCCGTATTTACAACTGCGGTGAACGCAGTTCTTCAAAGAACATGGTGGATGTGTATTTCTATGAGGTGTGCGCCACTGGGCGCTGTGATTAAGCTCCGTGGAGTGGTGGAGCTTCATGAATACCTGTACTTGATGTTTTGTACTTTATGCTGTATGTCATCTATGTCAGTGTGATCGTATTGTAACGTAAATAAACTGTGCTTTCAACGTTACCCATCGTTCAACGATCCATGAATCCTATGTGTGTCACTGTGATGGATGAATGCCCCAGTACACACCCACTTTGAACATTCTAGGCATAGTAACAGTAGTGACATATTTACAAATAGCCCTGGGTGGGCGTGGCCTATATAAGGAGAACCCATTTACGCCTCTACCACTTAACCACACAATATCTTATGACTAACTTTATCAACTGAAGGAATCACATTCGGCGGTATCAGTGGTAGTTTCCAGTCATTGATGGTGTGATACCCAATACAGAAGATGTTACTGCGTAATGGAGCATATAATGCAGTAACACCATCTTTATTTTCCCAGCGGTAGTAAATCATCATCATCAATTGCCATCTCCACAACGAAGGTTGGCTGTAATGGATCTCCAACGTCTTGTCTTTTGTCTTGGTGGTACACTCTGATAGACTCTTTCCTGTCCATCTCTTGATGTTATCTTCCCACTTATAGCGCTGTCTTCCCCTTGCACGTTTGCCTTCAGCTCTCCCCTCTGTTATGGTCTTCTGCAAGGTGTTATGCCTTTTTATGTGGCCAAAGTATTTTAGCTGCCGAACCTTGATCTCGCTCATTCGTTCTCTTTTCATACCTAGATTTTCTAGGACCTCTTTATTTGTTTTCATCTCTTTCCATGAGATACGCCCCATTCTTCTATATATCCACATGTCAAGAGCCTGAATTCTTTCTTCTTTTTTTTTTTTTTTTGGTAGTAAATACAAGACCAAAAAAGTGTTTTCATTGGTTAGTGTATCATATCTGTCTACAATGTATGGCGTGCGGTATGGTCAGAATTATTTAGAATTCGTGATGTGAGACAGACGTCATTTCACGACAACTAGGTCCAGCAAAGTCAGGTACCCATTTACAGCTGGGTAGACTGAAGCATGTCAAAACCGTGAATCAGACCCGGCACCTTTGCTGAGAGAGACCAGTGCTGTAACCACCCTGACAATCGAACGCTCTCTTATGTTTAACATTGGCTTATCATTGTTTCCCCTAATTATAATAGTTTTTTTTTGTCCCACCCGTGTATTATCAGGACGCAAAAGGGGAGTACAGCATAGTAATACTGTAAACTACCAAACACGTTTTAAATGACGACTAAGGAGAGTTGGGCATGGGGCTGTCTGCCCCACTGTGTACAAACTTTAAGCCACAAAAATGGTAGTCAACTAATGAAAATAATTCTTCTTCGTACATTTTCAGACGTTAACTTGAATAAGATTGAAGAAAGCGTTGGTCAGTCTGAGGTTGTTGGCATCTCTATTGATGATGGCCAAGTGTGTTGTCTCTGTTCCTTATATGTTGGGCGTCTTTAAAGTAGATGTTTTTCATTACAAGTATCAAGTCGGATCGCAAGTTCTTCACATTAATTTCAAGTCGTCTCATTAAAAAATAAATAAATTTAAAAAAAAATTATATATATCCACAATTGCATTTATCCGAAAAATCCCACCAATCACTATCAGTAATAATGAATAATAATAATCTCTATTTTTTAGGATTTTATTTACCGGCTGCATTTATTTGATAAAAGAAAGTAAAAGTCGAGTCCCAAATACAAAACTTGTGAGTCGAATCTGGAGTCGGGCCGTAATGGTGACTTAAGTCCGACTCGATTTCGAGTTTGATTGAATCCTGTCGATAACGCTGCTGTATAATATATTACTTTCGTTGTTTTTTTTTTTGGTTTTGTTTATTTGTTGGTTCTTCCAGGCCGTAATTTCTGTTGCATAAGTTATTATATTTTTTTAATGTCTTTAGTGTGTAAGCCGTATCAATTTCCATGATCTTAAATACATCTCCCTACACCCTGTAGTGTGATTGGTGCTTTTATAGATTGATTTCCGGCATTTTTTCGGTTTCGATTATTGTAATTGCAATTATCTTAAATATTGCTGTTTCGTATGTGTCAAAAGTTTAGTATGGTTAATTACGTTAGATGAATTTTTTAACTGAAATTTTACAGTGAATATTATTTTATAAATGCCTCTGTTCATCCTTACACGTTCTCATATGCTCTTGTAACTGTTTCCTGTGTACCATTAACTTGTAAAACTGATTTCATACCATTTTATTTATATATTTGTTTTTACCAGTTTTACAGCAGATTCATTCACTGTTGGTTTTTTAAAGTTTAGTATCTTTTAACTTATTTTTAAAATAGTGTGGCGAATATCATTTATACGTATCTGTTAACCTTAATCGTTTTCATTTGCTCTTGTAGTTGTTAGATGCTACTTCTTGTTATGGCTGGGGCGTACTTAAGTATTTGGCACCCGGAGCGGATCCTACCATTGACACCCCCCCCCCCCCCCCTAATAAAGAAACACGCTTGCCAGTACATTTTAACAGTAAGAACAATAATAAAACTGTCCGAAGGTACCCCTTTCCTAGCTGTCACTCTGGGCGAACCGCCCCATCGCACTCTCTTAGTTCGTCACTGTGTTCTGGTAATATACAATTTTGCTATGTTGTGTAGGTCACTGGGTTGGTCAATTTTTTATTAGCATTGTTTTTAGCAATGGTGAGGATGAATTTTGTGCTTTCATTTATTTTATTTTATTTTTTCGTACGCCCGCTAATACTCGAGGCGAAATCTCAGGTTATTATTAATGTCTAACCTGACATTGATTTTACGTGAGTATCCCTTTTTTTCTTGTACAGAGACAGGTGTCCCTCGCCATTCAGGCAGATACTCGCCGATTTCGGAGGTACCCATTAGAGCTGGGTCGGCTCAGGAGCCGCCAATCCCTGGTCGACGACATTCCTTCAAATGTCATCGCCAGATCTCGAGTTAATCCAGTCCAATTCCCGGTCGACGAAAAATCCTCAAATGCCGTCGCCCGGGTTTGATCCTGGATCACCCGGTCGCAAGAGCGGTGTGGTAACCACTACGCTAGCGCGGCTCCCTATTTCATTTATTCTAGTAGCGGCCTTCTTTATTGTGCACATTTCTAACATGTTAGCACATAGTGTGCTATGGTATTGGTCGTTTTTATGGATTAATATTTGTAACTTAGGACCCAAAGATGCAGCAATAGAGAATGCAGTCAGCGACCCATAGCTTTACTGCTTGCGTCAGGGTCAGCGACCCAGAGCTGACCAAGACCCTACTCCACCTCCACGTGGTGGTCCTGGAAACAGGCTGCATCACTGCAGTCTGGCTGAGAGAGTAGGGATCGAAGAGGGAAGGCAAACCCGGTCCCAAAAAATGCCGTGCTGAAGTCGGATGTGTCGGCCGAAAGGTGCAAATATCGCAGCTCCGGTGTAAACAGACACAACGCAACCAACGTCCTTTTCAGGACGAACGAGGAAGAAGAAGAAGAATTTGTAACTTACTTTTGTTACTTTTTCCAAAAAACCATACTAGTGTGGCGATGATTATTTTATACGTCTTTTTTCAGCCTTAATCGTTCTCATTTGCTCTTGTAGTTATTCTATGCTGATCTTTGCTTTCTTCTTCTCTTCTATGATACTTAGCCGCCGACTGTCAAAGCAGTCAATGGTCTTCACGCCTGATGGCGTCTTGTTGTGCAGCAACAAACTGCTTCCACTTTGCTCGGTCGGAGGTTATCCTTCGTGCAGTGCCCCAGGTCTGGTTCATTCTTTGCATCTCGGTCTCCACAGTTCTCCGCCAAGTTGTCCTTGGTCGGCCTCTCTATCGCTTTCCTTTAGGGGTCCATAGCATAACTGTTCTTGTGATGGCATCAGGGTCTCTTCTGAGGACGTGGCCAACCCAACTCTAGGGTCTGCCAGCCATGATGATGTGCATGTCCACTTGGTTGCTCCGTGTAAGCAGTTCTTGATTGGTGATACTATTCGGCGAAAAGATTCGGAGCATGTTTCTTAGGCAGATTGTGTGGAAAGTGTAAAATTTCGACATTTCCTTCTCTGTTACTCTCCAGCATTCCGCACCATAAAGAAGCAATTTGGTGTTTGTGCTATACTGAGAGGATTTCCTTCTGTTGTTGAGACTAGCAAAGGCTGTTCTCGTTATATTCATTTTGTTGTTGATGTCTTGTTGATCCTTGTTTTGGTAATACAGTATAAAATTTTACTATGTTGTGTAGCTCCCTGGGTAGCTCATTTTTAGCAGTTTCTAGCAATGAGGTGGTGAGTTTTGTGCTTTTAAGTATTCTTTTGTGGTTTTCTTTGCTGCGTATATTTCTTACATGTTAGCAGATAATGAATGTTCTGTGATATTTTTCTAAAGACGTGTTACACAGTAGGGTTCCTCTATCATAAAATCCTGTTCCTAGTTTCAGCCGAATCAGTTTTATTATTATTATTCGAGTATTTTTGGCTCTCTGGATATCTGATATCTTAACAACACAATTTGCTTTCCTAGCTCCGGAACCTGCTAACGGTGGCTGGAGTTTGTTATTGATTAAGGCATATGCGTTTAATTTCCGATACAACTTACCGTGCGCGAAATTTATCGTACTGTTCGGTTTGGTTTTTGAACCCCGCACTTCAAAACTGGTGTTTTTTGTGTACAACCCCATGTGGGTTATAATTTGGGTTCATCATTGCATATAGTGTATTACTTTGTTGTTGTTCGTGTGTGTTGGCTCTTCCAGGCTGTAATGTATCTGCCGTTTGTTGTGGTAATGTTTAATGTCTATGGTGTTTGTAATGTATCTTCTTCCATGATACCATATTGCTCTCTCTCGCCAATGACATCTTTTTATCTGCTGGACTTTAGTTGGTTTCGGATTGGTGTTTGTATTTTTTTGTGTTTTTTTTTTTAAATTATAATTCTTCTACTGATATTGAATGGACTTCTTTTTTTGTTTGTTTATTTTGTTTTTCCTTGTCATTCTAATTTGTTCTAGTTGTTATATGTTGGTTCTTGTTTTGGTAATATACAATTTTATTATATTGTGTATCTCCCTGGGTAGGTCAACTTTCAATACATTTTCCAGTGACAGTGATGTCGAGTTTTGGGTTCTCAAGTACTCCATTAGTGGTTTTCTGTGCTGCTCGTATTTTTTTGCATGTTAACAAATAATGTGCTATGGTGTTTTTCTCCAGACATGGTGCACAATAGGGTTCCGCCACCATGAAATAGCCTGTTCCTAGTTCAAGTCTAATCAGTTTTCTGTTGCATGGTATTTTTGGTTCTCTAGACATCTGCCATGTCCGGGTTGGATGTTTTAGCAGTTTATAGGCGTGTCTAACTTTCTGGCTCTCTTTCCAGTTTTCTTTCCTTACCTTTGTTATAATATTTCTAGTTATACTTTTGATCTCTGTTGTGCTTAACCTGAGTTTATGTGGTTTGGGCTGGTTCTTACTGCTTTTGCTTCCCTGTCGGCCACCTCAGCAGATCAGTAAGATCTAGTGCCCTAGATTCATATTCTATAAATCTAGGGCTCTAGTAAGACCGGATGAATAAGTATTGCGCCTTTTGATTTGGAACACCTTTTTTTTATTTTTGTTTTTATTTTTAAAACCGGATTTCGCCTGAAAGTGTAATTTTTTGAAGAATCATAAGTAAACTCGGATGCAGGATATAATTATCTGTCAGTTTGAAATTATTTGCACTCATTGTCATGAGGCTTGTCAGCAAAGATAAAAGTTCGTATCTGGAGACGAGCAGGGCTAGATCATATAAACGATAAGTGCTTTCACGGCTAAGTGTCTCATACAGTTTTGTACGATGGATTATTGTTAACTTCCGTGGGAAAAATTTGGTCAGGCTTTCTATCCGTTTCAAAAGGAGGGAAACTTTTGACATTGTTATTGTTACACAGAATTGACATCATTGCACCCCGGGCAAACCCATAGGTGCTCAGTCTCCATCAATATATGTCGAAGAGTGTGAATGCTAACTGTTCCTGTAGCTCGCTGGTTGTAACCACGACGGATGCATCCTCTCATACGTCCATCTCTACTAGCCTTACGTTTGATGCCAAATTCCAACAGTCTTAACCTTGATGATTCATCTATTGCAGTGTCATTCTCTAACAGGCGATCATTAATTGCTCTCAGTATATCTCCCTTATCCATATCTAGTGTCCCCACTATGGGTGCTCTTGATGCTAATCTGTCAGCTCTTTTATTACCACATACCCCAGCATGACCAGGACAGTATATCCACACCAGCTCTTGTAGACTGGAAGCTTCTATGAATGTTTTCCATTCATGCCGCAACCAACCACTTTGAACCTTCCGAAGCATGGACTGAGAGTCTGACACAATGATAGCCGTTGTTAATGACGTTTCATTTATCCACCTTAAGGCTGCAGTAACAGCCTCGACCTCCATTCTCATGCTGGAAGTTGTTATCTTGTAAGCCCCGCTATGTTCGGCGACGATTCTGCCCTGCACCCGAGCAGAGAAGCACCAACCAGATTTCCCACCACGGATCACAGACCCATCTGGATACACAACGGCATCATCATCCCAGGAATGATCGTGTATCAGTTGATTAATTTCCAATTCTGATTTCCCATGCCCCCAATTTCTACACTCTCTGCCAAGGCTGCTCTGCCTGTGCCATCCATGACATTTCTCTCTTTATTCTTGCTTCCTTAATGTCATCTATGTTACCATGCAGAGGGTGCCGTTTTCTGTGGATACTCGAATATAGGCTTTTGATTGGACATCATATCTGGATTTAAAAGACAGCACTCCAAGCATATACCTCATTGTCACAATGGGGGTATTTCGCGTACAGCCCAGTATTATGCGCATCCCTTCATTCTGAATGCGTTCTAGTCGTTCACATTGTGTTACTGACAGCATGAGTATTCCCAGCCCATACTCAATGACCGATATGACTAGCTGTTGATAAAGAAGAAATAGTAATCTCTGCTCCAGACGCGCCGCGGCCATTATTTTTAAGGCCGCTAGACCTCTCCTGCATTTCTTTGTGATTTGCTCAACATGGTACTTATACGAGAGCCCGCGATCAAATGTAAATCCGAGGTATTTCAGCTTTTCTTGCCTTTCTGTCTTCAGTCCATTGAGAGTAATATCTGGGAGGCCTGCTTTCACAATGGAGTTGTTCAAGGAGCACATCCCGCAGGCCTTGTTGGGATTGACTTTGGAGCCAGTTTCATCGCACCATTTAGACACCTCCTGTAGTGTCCCATGTATGCTATTAACCATTTCTTGTCGGTCAGAGCCAGTTCTGTAAATGAGTATATCATCAGCAAATGTCAGTGTTCGTCCCAACCTATACGGCTGAATGGTGGCTACTTTTGCTGTATAGATATTAAATAGCACCGGTGATAGTGGAGAACCCTGGGGTAGTCCCGGGCAAATGAGCATTGGATCTGATGTCCATGTTCCCAAGCGAAATGTCACTGACCTCTCAGTTAAGGCAGCTGCTATCCATCTTGTAAGCCAAGGGTTAACACCGCAAGCCATTACACAGTTTATTAATGTTGTAAAGTTCACAATGTTATAAGCGTCCACTAGGTCAATTGCCACCGCAACCGTTTCTCGTTTATCCTGGAACATAGCTGCCGTGAGTAACAGGCAGGATCTGTGCATTTTCTAGGTGATTCATTATTTGTCGGGCTACTATCGTTTCTAGTAGTTTACCATAGACATTCTGCATTGTAATAATTTTGTAGCTGCTGAGAAGCGTGGAGTCTTTACCGGGTTTAGGAAGTGGTCGTAGGCAACTATGCAGCCAGTCTTCTGGCACCAGAGCATTCTGTAAGCTGTTGTTGAAATCACTCACCACACTCTTAATGCATGAGTCATCGAGCTGTTTTATGTGGTGATACTGTACACCATCAGGGCCGGGGGCAGTGTTCCTACTGTGATTCTAAAGGGCACATAACGTCTTCTTCTGTTATGAGGTCGAAATATATGTCGCCTCTTCTGTCGCTTCCTAGGATACGGTTTTTAATTTCTTGGCGGGCAGCTTTATCACCTTTATCTGTCTGAGTAATATAACGCTCGAGTAATGCAAGTACCTTTTCAGCATCGGTCTTCATGTATATTCCTGTCGAGCTGAGAATATTAGGAATTGATTGGCCTGTACATTTCCTACTCATTCTGCGATGTAAGGCCCAGAATTTCTGTAGTGTTTTTTCAGTGCCCACCTGTGTCACAAAGGCCTCCCACACTGTGTCTTTGGCTTCTCTTGCCAAGCCCTTGAAGTTATTGAATGCTCATTGTTTTTTCTCCTTAAAATCTTCCACTTCTTCATAATTCACCATCCTTCTCTTTCGTGCTATTCGCCATAACTTTGTCGCTCTTTCCTTTTCCAGCCATGCTGTCTCCACTGTCTCATTCCACCAGGGCGGTTGTGTAAAAGGTGTACGAGTTGTCTTTTGTTTTGCACTTTGACGCAATATGTGTACAGTGCTACTACTGTTAAGTGGGTTGTTATGATAATGGAAAGTCTGTTTCGGTTTCCTGTGTCTGGTTGTCTTCCCCTTTGCAATGAGGGTTACACAGAGTAGGTGATCGCTTTCTTGAGCTTGCAATACATCCCAGCGTGCAAAGGTGGCGACAGCACTAGACATCAATGACAGATCTATGACACCATCAGTATCCCCTGGTCTAGATGCCAGTCTTGTTGGGCGTCCATCATTTAAAATGGATAGGTTCGAGCTAAGCAAAGCCTTACTCAAGGCAACACCCAGTTTATTTTCCATGGAGTTCCTCCACTCATAGATCTAGCATTAAAATCGCCGGCAATTATGCACATCTTGTTAGGCTCCTCCGACAATTTAGTCAGGAACTTCCAGTTACCTTCTTCCGACAGGCGATCCACATTGGCACATAAATTGAATATTTGCCATTCTTGACCGTTTATACGCAGTACAATCCCCTGTAATTCTGCATCTTCAGCAGAATGGAAACTTGTATCGATCCATGCATGAGGAAGTTCATCTCTGACATATATCGCTTGACCTCGTCTGCCAGACTGTGGTGGGTTTTGATGTTAAAGGAAAGTAGTTAGTATGTGTCTACAGAATGAGGTCAGCTATGCAAGTCCCTGAGTCTAATAGTTGAATATGATGTTCTCAGGGTACCTGACTGCTACCATCCTACGATCTCACTCTGCGATTATTTTTGGGTATTTAGTGTTTGTGATGTGATTTATATGGCTAGATGTCTAGGGTAATGCAAATGTAGTGATAAATGCGTTAAACAAATACAATTTAATTCACTAACATCGAATAAACAAGACTGGGTTTAAAATTATGATATATATATAAGTATATACAATTTAATTTCCTGTCCCTCAAATTTTTTAGGACAGGAATGTTTAACTTAAAATGAAATTATGGTTTTATATCAAAATTAATTTCACAAGAAGGACATTAGTCCAATATATCTCTTAATTTGTCAATGTTTATACACGTTTATTCCCTGGTGGAGACTACTGTTATCTGAAAAGTCACTATTGGGAAAACTGGTATTCATATCATGTCATAACTGTTACTGAATAGGGTGGAGTTCGATCAAATTTTGAGCCAGCATGTAAGCCCTGAAGACTTTGTCTTATCTTAGTGTCCTGGTAGACCCTGGATGACTGGTTGAGAAAAACTGCACACGATCCACTGCCGTGTATTCTGGAGTCTGCTATTTCTTGTATGCTTTTATAAAGAAACAACCGGTAGGTTGCCTCAACTGCTGCAGCTCCGACTTCTGACCAACTTGAACTGGGTGATGTAACCCGCATTCAATGAAATAATCACACACTATGTTAAGGTTTAACAGGCTGTCAATGGTCACTTCTAGACAGCTGCTTCTATAGATGCAACGGCAATTATTTGCTCTGCTTGAACCTTTCTGGTATGACAATCTCTATCAAGTGGCACCCTGCATCTCAAACGCATTAGTTTTATTATCCCCTATGTCTATTCTAACATTTAGCTAATCAGTTTAAACTAACACCGATTTGACTCTTTTTTGAAAAATCCCAACCTTTATTTTTGAAAATAAGTTCGTCAGTCGCTTTCGGAGGGGCAAAACGTCACAGTTATCCCTCTCCCTTCCTCCTTGTAGTGTTTATCAAATGAGGCAAGCTAATGTGCCTTGTTTCCCAGCAACGGCCAGAAAAATGTTACTTATAAATTGAGTTGGGATGTCAGTGTCTGTGTCGTCAATTTTTATTTTATGCGATAACTCAGTCACTTTTGACGCTATCTAAAAGATGAAAAGTGATTATTAATCAGGCTAATGTCCTGCATCTAGCCAGTATATTTTCATCTACGTCGTTATCTAAATTTTCATCTGTGTACTTTTCTCTTTATTTACAAGTCTAGATACGTTTTCATAGGAAATATTATATTATTGAATAACAACATTATTGCTTTTACTTCCATTCTGTCTTTTTCCTTTTTATTCATCCTTCAATAGAATGTATAACATTATCTACGTTTTATATCTTTCTTTAGTCCCATGCGCTCTCCCCTGCACTCCATTGTTCGTTAGTTTCAATTTTCAAATACCCAAGTAGGTTTTTGCCCTTACTCCATACTAACCCCCCATCTCTTCACTGTGTCTCTCGTCTTTTTTTTTTAAAGAAACACGTGTTAGCCGTCTTGCCAAAACGGTTTCATGTTATATTTAAAAAAAATTAGGACGTGGTGACCAAAAAGCCTTTGGTAATCGGGGATGGGTACCCTCGCGTGGCGTTAATAGTTTCAAATCGCATGTCTCTCGTTGGTGGTTTTGAAAATGCGACATTCTGAAAAACAACGTCTAACGGCAACTATCGCATGTTGTAACTAATAATAGATTCTTAGAATATGTAGTTAAAAAAAAATTCAAGTAGTGTCCAATTTTCTCGCGGTTCATTCATAAACACTAAGAAAAGGGGTGGTGTACGGATGTCAGGCGGGGTAAATAATTTCACATTCTTGGCGTAGCGGAAAAAATTTCAATGCAGTTTATCATTTTAATGTGAGCGGGAGGGTTAAAAACGGTGCAATTTACCACACACCTCCCCTCTTAAAAAAGATGCATCCCAAAGCATCTTTATAATCCGTGTTAACAATCCCGATCAAATTAACTCAACTAGGCCTTAGGACTATCCTGGTTTTCTGCAGGTGGGTGCCTACTCAAAAAATCTGCCCCAACATTCTGCGATCCAGGAATGTATTCAATGGTAAACGAATACGGTTGAATGAGCAAAGACCACCTTAATAAACGGGCATTTCCATGTTTTGCCTGGGCCAAAAATACTAGCCCCTTCAGTCATAACTGACTATGGGAATGCGCCCCTGAGGTGACAGCCCTCAACTGCTTACTTTCCTGGTGCTCCTTTCGACGTTTTCTTCTCACCTCTGCTTCTTGTGTGAGCCTCTCTTCGCCCAATCTGAGGTGGTGCCGTAAATAGCATCGCCACTTAGTGCGATCGGCAGCTTCATCCTCCCATGTTGCTGGATCCATGTCCAGTGCCCTCATATCTCTCTTGCACACATCTTTGAACCTCAGCTGTGGTCGCCCAACTGTTCTCTTGCCATCTGCTAATTGTCCGTAGAAGATATCTTTTGGGATGCGACCATCTTCCATGCGGCGAACATGGCCAAGGCAGCGAAGTCTGCGTTGTCTAAGCAGCGTATACATACTTTAAAGGCCAGCACGTGACAACACCTCGACATTTGTCACTTTATCTTTCCACGAGATGCCGAGGATGCAGCGTAGACACCGCAAATGGAAGGTATTGGGCCTTCTTTCTTGCTTAGCTTGGGAGTTATCTACCCTTCCAAGATGGAGGTGAAATTCGTTTCTCACCTTAGACGCCGGAAGAAAAACATCAGGAATGTGTATATTTCGATGGATATCACCATGTTATGTTAAATTATAGAATAAGAGATACACCAGAGTATCTAGTGGTGTAGATATTTTCCTATAACTGACCTCGAAACCCTTGAATCGGGCGGTTGGATCGGAGGGTTGATCAGTGAGTTAACAATTCACTATCGTAAAACAAGCTATTGTTACCGAAACAGAACCAGGCTCGACAGTAAACATGACTCACTCTAATATCTTGGGGGCTAAGGAGATTTCTAAAATTGGATACTGGAATGTAAGAACTATGTATCAAGACGGAAAATTGGAAGAAGTAATTAAAGAAATGGATAATTATAAGTTGGACGTATTGGGTGTCAGCGAGTGTAGATGGACGGGGAAGGGCATAAAATATATTTCAGAAGAAAAAAAGCAAATTATATACTCTGGTAGTAATGATAATCGTCACACAGAGGGAGTAGCCATCCTAATGACACAGAAAGCAGCAGCATCGCTTATCAGCTGGGTACCTATCAATGAGAGGCTAATATTAGCTAGATTTCAGACACGATTTTTCAAGCTCTCAATTGTACAATGTTATGCACCAACTAACGACGCTCTTGATACCACAAAAGATGACTTCTATGAAGCACTTCTAAGTACCATCAACACAATACCCAAGCATGACATAATAGCAGTCATGGGTGATTTTAACGCCAAAGTAGGTGACAACAACGATGGAGTACAAAGATATCTCGGTACTCATGGCATAGGCTGTATGAATCAAAATGGCGAAAGACTTCTAGAACTTTGTGAAATATCAAACCTCGTTGTGGCAGACACCATCTTTCCACATAAGAATATCCACAAGATAACATGGAATTCACCTGATGGCAGAACTAAGAACCAGATAGATCACTTCTGCATAAGCGCTAAATTTCGCTCATCAGTTCAAGACGTCAGAGCATACAGAGGTGCAGAGATCGGAAGCGATCATAACCTCTGCATAGCTAAAATGAGAATTAAACTGAAGAAGTTATACCAACCGAATAAAAATAGAAGAATAGATGTACACAGACTGCAATCAAATGATATAAAGAAGGAATATAATGTCAAAATGAACAACTATTTCGATGCTTTAGGCAAAATTGACAACGATATCACCACCAAGACAATCGATACTAAATGGGAACAACTGAGAACAGCAATGACAGAAGCAGCTGTAGCGACCACCGGATACCTAGTACATAAAAAGAAAAAATGGATGAGAGAAGATACTTGGGATAAAATACAAGAAAGGAAAACAGCAAAACTTAAACTACTAGCGGCAAGTACACATAATGCAGTTGAATCTTGCAAACTAACTTATAACTTGTTAAATAAAGAAGTGAAGACAAAAACTCGAAGAGATAAAAGACATTTCATCAATGAACTGGCCGTAGAAGCTGAAAATGCTGCAAGAACTGGTAATAGTAGGTGCCTTTATCAAATTACAAAACAACTATGTCACCAGCCTACTGCTATGGAAACACCTGTTAAAGGTAAATTAGGGAATTCAATACCAACAGAAAAAGAACAAATGAAGAGATGGGCTGAGCACTTCATGGAGGTGCTAAACAGACCACCACCAACAGTAACACCTGATTTTAATAATGAAACATCCACAACCACTTTGCCAATAACTTGCGATGAATTCACGCTGGACGAGATCAAACAAGCCGTTTAAAGATTAAAAAATTTTAAAGCTGCTGGAGTTGACGAAATTTCAGGGGAAATGATTAAAGCAGTTAATGACAACAACCTCTTGAGAATTTTAGATATTATAAATGAAGTATGGAGAGAAGAACAACCACCACAACAATGGAAAGACAGTATTATTGTAAAGTTACCGAAGAAAGGTGATCTATCAGACTGTAATAACTGGCGTGGTATATCTCTATTATCAGTACCATGGAAAATTATTATGTTGCATGATGTTAGAAAGACTTAAATTGCATGCTGACGAAAAGATCAGAGAAGAACAAGCGGGTTTCAGGCCGAAACGATCATGTATTGATCAAATATTCACACTAAGAACAATTATAGAAGAATCAGTGGAAAGGCAATCGCCACTTATTATCACCTTCGTCGATTTTCAAAAAGCCTTTGATAGTCTACACCGCCCATCATTGTGGAAGATACTTACAATCTATGGTTTTCCAACAAAATATGTGAATATAATCAAAGCGCTATATGACAATGCAAGATGTTGTGTTAGAACAAATAAAGGGAATACAGAATGGTTTACAGTAGAAACAGGGGTGAAACAAGGCTGTATTATGTCACCACTACTTTTTGGAATAGCTATTGATTGGGTTATGAGAAACTATACCCACAATGAACAATTGGGTATAAAATGGACAAATGGAAAATTCCTGGGGACCTGGATTTCGCAGATGATGTAGCATTCTTAAGTTCAACACCAAGACAATCCCAAGAAGCAATAAATAATTTGTGTCATCTCTCGGTTAAAATAGGTCTCCAAATAAATGCCTCTAAAACTAAAGCTATGAACTTTTCTAACGAGACCTTTGATATCATCTTGAACGGGGAAAAACTACAGAAAGTTGAAAGTTTCAATTATTTAGGCAGTAAAATGACTCAGGATGGTGACACAACAAGAGAAATCCATACTAGAATTGCTTTGGCAGCTAGCGCCTTCAATAGATTATCTAACATTTGGAAATTACGATCAATGAATATACATACCAAGCTTCGTCTGTTTAATTCAAATGTTATCTCAGTGTTAACATACGGCTGTGAGAGTTGGAAAATAACAAAATCATTGGAGAACAAGCTGAATACATTCGAGAACAAATGTCTTAGAAAACTCATGAACATCAGTTGGAAAGAATTCAAGACTAAATCGACAAATAAGAGAAGACTCTAGGCAGAAATAATGTCTCCGACTATATAAGGAAAAGACGATGGTCATATATCGGTCATGTCCTACGAATGCAAAACAACAGAATACCACTACAGGCGCTCACTTGGGTTCCTGAGGGTAAGCGGAAAAAAGGAAGACCAAAAGAAACACTCAGAAGAACAATAATAAGAGAAGGAAGAACGTTGGGCCTAAATAATGTGCAAGAGCTAAGAGGAGTGGCGTCACAACGAACAACCTGGAGAGCACTGGTTTCTGCCTTATGCGCCGTGTTTGGCGCTTAAAGAATTTATTATTATTATTATAGGTCGTCCAGGTCTCGCTGCCATATAGGAGTGTGCTGGTGACGCAGGCATTATATACCGCAGCTTTGGTCTCCATTGTGAGTTTAGAGTTTCCCCAAACACGCGATGTGAGGCGGGCAAAGGTAGCTGCAGCTTTGCCAATGCGGCTGTCGATTTCTGTATCCAGTGAGAGTTTGTCATTGATGGTAGACCCTAGGTATGTGAAGTGGTGCACCACTGCCAATTCATAGTTATCGATAGTGATAACTGGTGCAGCACCCACATCCTGACTCAGCACATTCGTTTTCTTTAGACTTATTGTGAGGCCAAAGTCCTTGCATGCTTTAGTGAAGCGATTCATCAAGCTCTGAAGCTCCTGTTGGCTTTGAGTGACGACTGCAGCATCATCAGCGAACAACAAGTCTCTTATAGTGACCCTTCTGATTTTTGTTTTTTGCCTTCAGCCTTGAAAGATTAAACAGACGGCCATCTGACCTAGTGTGAAGGCATATTCCTTCAGTTGCATCTCTGAATGCATGTTTCAAGAGTAAGGCAAAGAAGATTCCGAAGAGGGTCGGAGCCAGAACACAGCCTTGTTTAACGCCACTTCGTATATCAAAGGGCTGTGACGTGCTTCCAGCATATTGGACTGTTCCCTTCATGTCGTCATGGAATGACTTTATCATTTCCAGCATTTTAGAAGGGCAGCCTATTTTCAGGAGGATTTTAAAGAGTCCATCCCTACTAACCAGGTCGAATGCTTTTGTGAGGTCTATAAAGGCGATATATAAAGGCCTTTTCTGCTCTCTTGATTTTTCCTGAAGCTGGCGGAGAGAGAAGATCATGTCTGTTGTTGATCTGCCAGCTCGGAATCCACACTGTGCCTCTGGATATATGCGCTCAGCTAACTTGTGTAGTCGCATTAAGATGTATAATGACTTTAATAAATTTGGTTATGTCCATCCATGATATATATCCATTAGATATGTTGATAGTATAGCATTGTAATTCATGACATTTGTATATTGCTTTAATTATAGTATTTCATAATTTTTGATATGTATCTTGGGGACGCCGGCAACTTAGGTTTCTTTGTTGGTACCTCCCGAGTTTGTTTTGATTAGAGGAAATATTTTCTCTTAGGTTGGGAGATGATTTTATTCTCTCCAGACGCTTTATTTGTGCGTCCATTGTACCTGATATTAGGTTCATCCTTTCATGGGCGCATAATTGATTCTTGTGCTATCTTGCTCAGGGATATATATTTTTTTTTTAAATGTGTCATTTTTTTTAAAGGGGCGGTGCAATAATATGTTGCGGTCATTTTAGACGGAGTTTCACACGTCAATTTATTTGTCGCATTTTTTGTTCACCCTGGTCAAAGTTAGGGAACTATGTCCTAACTTTGCGATGTCAGGTTGATTAGGGGTTATCTTCTCTTTTTGGTTCATTCATTGTGGTTGACCTTTAGGGTCAGAGGTATTCAGTTCTGGGCTATGTGCCATGCGCAGTAGAGAGCGCGAAAATTAGACTTCCGTGAGGGAGATGTGTCCTGGCTTCTGGGACGAGAATGTCCATTGTATTTCCGGGAAGGAAAATCTTCGAAGTGACTGCGTTGTCAGTTTTCCCCATTGATTTCTGTACGTCAGGAAAGACGACAGTGTTGTTATAGTGTTCTGAGGATTCTTTGCAAGGTAACACCGACTTTATCATTACTATGCTTTCGGTGGCAGAATTTGTTAAAGGATTACCTAGCCGTGAGGACAGCTCACAGATCCTGTATGCAGAACTTATATTTTGTGTTCAAGATAGCTATGTAAGACTATTTGTCTTTACATGAACAGAAGTCCAGTGACGAAGTTATATATAAGCTGGTATATTAATACAAACATCATAGCAGGGTTGATGCAACCTGTTTATGAAGAGTACACAGCTGACGTCATATTTAGGCCTGTGTAATGGCCACTATTCTATAGTATGAAAAGAAGTAACTGGCGTGTTATGCCAAGTTAAACGACGGCCCTCGTAATAGGATTACATGAGTGATGGGCTCGTCCGTTGTATGATGGAGTTAGTCGGGTATCTGACGCGTTCAGTCAGGGATACCAAAGCGGCATTATGAACTGTACATTAAGGAATCTACCACTATTAACCATGCCCACATATATGAATGTTTACCAGCTTCAGAATGCCTGACATGTACCCAGTGATTTCAATTAACATGATGTACATGAACCGGTTTATATTGACTGTTCCTGTGTGATTCTACTGTTAGTGCTGTGAATAAATGTATGAACTGTTTCCAGTAGTCACAACCATCATTGGCTTTTGTACGAGTGTGACTGGGTGCATGGTATACCACATATGATCCTAAACACATTCGCGTCTGCATACCCATGTCTCACATCATCAGATCATCGTACAAGGACCATGTATGCTGTCAGCGTGAGTGACCCAGATCTTCACGCACCATTACCCTGTTCAGGTGACATCGACACGCATACCTGGCCAATTACACATCAACATTTGCATCACGCTATAAAAACCAACTAACAATATATATATATATATATATATATATATATATATATATATATATATATATATATATATATATATATATATATATATATATATATATATATATATACTAAAGCACATTAAAAACGCACCACCTGTATAATCCAGGAACAGAGTGTGAAATATAAATATAAGTGTTTACAAGTTTACATATTTGGAATCTTTATTCATTTTCCTATGAATCCATTTCATTCATAACCCTCCACTCCCACAGGAGCATAGGCCTTCAACAAACACATGCCAAGTCCTCCTGTCACGTGCCATCACCTCAAGTTCTTTCCATGTTCTCCTCATCATTTTCACCTCTGTTTCCAACTCTCTTCTCCATGTACTTCTTGGTCTTCCTCTGCCTCTCTTGCCCTGGGGGTTCCAGAACAAGGACTGCCTTGTAATGCTATCAACAGGTTTTTCTCAGTGTGTGTCCTATCCATCGCCATCGTCTTCTTCTCATTTCTTGTTCCACTGGCACTTGTCTAGTTCTTGTCATCAGTTCCACGTTGGTAACCTTGTCATACCATTTTAATCCCTCTATTCTACGCAAGCACCCATTTATGAAAGTCTGTAGCTTTTTGGTTGTTGTCTTTGTTGTTCTCCATGTCTCTGAGCCATACAATAGGACTGACTTCACATTTGAGTTGAAGATTCTTATTTTCGTGTTGGATCCTATTTCTCTTGATCTCCATATATTTCCCAATGCAATGAAAGCTCCTCTTGCCTTTTGTATTCTTATTTTGATATCGCTGTCTGTCCCTCCAACTTTGTCTATATTACTGCCAAGATATGTGTATGATTCTACATCTTGTATTGGTGTTTCTTCAAGTTCAACCCTGTTATCATTACCTGCATTTATTCGCATTATTTTTGTCTTTTCCCTGTGTATTTTCAGACCCAATTGCTGTGACCTCTCATCAAGTGTTTTCAATTTGTCCTGCATCTGATTACGGCTATGGGACAGAAGAGCCAAGTCATCAGCAAAATCCAGATCATCCAACTGCTTAGTCAGAGTCCACTGGATTCCATTTCTGTTGTGTGTTGCCGATGATCTCATGAATCCATGCTGGTCATTAATTTGTACATTTGATTGTTATGAAATTCATTGCATTCTGTACAGGCAAGGGAGAAAACCAAAAATGCAACCAATAAAAAAATTCATTCACACTATCATCAGTATCTGGTATGTCCACCGTGTGCTTGCAAACAAGCTTGGCAGCGGCTCCGCATGGAACGCATAAATCTCTGAAGGAAATTCCGGGGAATCAAGTCCCATTCACGTGTAAGAGCAGCTTCGAGCTCTTGCAGATTAGCTGGAGAACCTTGCCTGTAGACTCTGCGTCCAAGCTCGTCCCACAGATGTTCTATAGGGGACATGTCTGGTGATAGGGCAGGCCAATCAATCGTCACAATGTTCTGCTGCTGCAAGTCTGGATAATTTGTGAACGCAGGAGCAACCAATGCATCCAGAACCTCATCTCGATATGTCACAGCATTAACATTTCCACGGAAGACGTGAAGAGGCAAGCGATGGTGAAAACTGAATCCTCCCCAAATGTGAATACTGCCACCTCCAAATCGGTTGTGCTGACGAACACAGCAATCTGCAAAGCGCTCTCCACACCGTCGCCAAATCCGCATACGTCCATCAGCAAAGGATATGTTGAATCTGCTCTCGTCTGTGAATAGGTCAGCATTCCACTGCAGTCTAGTCCATCTGACATGTTGCTCTGCCCATTGTCTGTGAGTCAAGTTTGGCCAAACATAAGGTCGTCTTGCAGTAAGGCCTGTATCTCTGAGTCGTCGTATGACTGTCATTCGAGAGACTTGCCCACGTCTACCCACTATTGCTCTTGCTGTTTGACTTGCCGGGAGAGAACGATTCCTTAGGTGACTCAGCACAATATGTCGATCTTGCGCACGGGTAGCAACTCGTGTTTGGCCACTCCGAAGTCTATCCCGGACACTGCCAGTGGTTCTGTAACGTTCATTGAGACATACAATAGTGCTGTGGTGGCAATTCATCCATCTGGCAATGGCCCGCGAGCTTATTCCGGTCTCCAACATACCAATGGCTCGTTGGCGGTCGTTTTCAGATAGTCGGGGCATTTCAAGCACATGTACTGGGTGTTTTGTCTCAACGGCCTTTTTATATCGAGTATACTGCCACAACGCGTACATATTTTCAGGGTCATAGCTGTTGGAAATCGTGTTGCACGTGTAACTTTCATTGTTTTCATGTAGTCTGTAACCCGAGGGTTGAATCATGCACTTTCCATTCCAGCAGCCATTCGCTCTCTACCTCATGACTAACACGGGGAAAATCCATTCCCACACTTTTTTTCCAGCTTCTCGGCATCAGTATATATAATAGTGGTGCGTTTTTAATGAGCTTCAGTATATATATATATATATATATATATATATATATATATATATATATATATATATATATATATATATATATATATATATATATATATATATATATATATATATATATATATATATATATATATATATATATATATATATATATTTGTTACTGTGTGTCATCCTTATATGACCACCAGCTAATCACAGTGCTACAATATGCGTGCGTGGAAATGAACCTATGTCTGTGAGGCTAATTAAATCCTCATTGACCTGAAATCATCCACACACTTCCAGGGATGCCCCTTGTGGTGAAACTTGTTGAGAACCCAGCATTGCACATAAAGCGTGGAGAAGTCACTTGAGCCAAGGTTGTAATTCTTTGGCTTTGAGGTGGTTGACTGCATGCAGTAAGTTTCTCACTGTGGACCCAGTGATAGGCAGGGGAAGCTGAGAAGTGGCTCTGTGCAGGACGTGACAGTTCCTTGGGAGAGCCAAGAACCAGAGAACAGTATTTTATCTCTGCATAGTTGGTGAGCCCCCTTGGATGGCGGGGAATGCACAGTATACCACGCACTTCTTACTCCTAGCTTGGGACCAGATGTGACGATGCTTTAAACGGAAGCCAAGCTGGATAAACTGGAGCTCATGACTTCAACTCGACGCGTTTCGGAATGGCAGAAAAGCCACAGGAAAAACCTAGATCTACAGTGTAGATAATACCAAAGAGTCCTAAACTTGGTATGGCTGCTAAAGAGCGAGAAGCTCAGCAGCCATAGTTAAACAACAATATATATATATATATATATATATATTCTTCTTCTTCTTAGATCCTTAACCACCGACCGTCAAAGCAGTCAGTGGCCATCACGCCTAGTGGCGTCTTGTAGGGCAACAACAAATTGATTCCACTTTGCTCGGTCGGTGGCCATCCTTCGTACAGTGCCCAAACTCTGGTTCATTCTTTGCATCTCAGCCTCCACAGTCCTCCGACAAGTTGTTTTTGGTCGGCCTCTCTTTCGTTTTCCTTCAGGGGTAAAAAGCATAGCTGTTCTTGTGATGGCATCGGGGTCTCTTCTGAGGACATGACCAACCCAGCTCCTGCGTCTGCCAGCTATGATGGTGTGCATGTCCTCTTGCTTGCTACGAGTAAGCAGATCTTGGTTGGTGATGGTATTCGGCCAAAAGATTCGGTGAATTTTCCTTAGGCATGTTGTGTGAAAAGAGGACAATTTCGACATTTCCTTCTCTGTAACTCTCCAGCATTCCGCACCATAGAGAAGCACAGAAAGCACACAGCTCTGATATAATCTTAATTTTGTGCTTGTGCTGTATTGGAAGGACTTCCAGATGTTGTTTAAGCTAAAGAAGGCTGTTCTTGCCTTATTCATTCTGATGCTGATGTCTTTGCCTGCCCCACCGTCTGGTGTTACTATGCTTCCTAGGTATGTGAAGGTATCTATCTGTACCAGTTGCTGATTCCTTACTGATATGGGCTCAGGGTTGCTCACATTGAGCGTCATGACCTCAGACTTCTTTAAATTGATGTTCAAGCCCACCTGCTGCTAAACGTATTAAGTCTATCCGTTTTTTCCTGGATGTGTTGATGTGAATGTGCTAGTAGTGCAATGTCATCTGCATATTCCAGATCTTCCAATGTAGAAAATGTAGTCCATCTTATTCCTCTTGGACTGCCCTGTGTTGTCTGGCGCATCACCCAGTCTATGACTGTTAAAAATAGAGTGGTTGATAAGGGGCATCCCTGTCGTACTCCTGTCTTCACCTCGAAGGTTAGGTTGCTCTGCCCAACACTACACGTAAAGTTGGCATAGAGGCTTTTTATGATTGACACTATGCAGCTTGGAATTCCATAAGCCCTTAGTATTTTCCATAAACTGTCCCCATGTATGCTGTCAAAAGCCTTTTCAAAATCAACGAAATTTATGTAAAGCTGTCTTTGCCATTCTGTGCACTGCTCTATAATGTTCCTGAGAGTGAATATATGATCTACACATCTTCTGTTCTTTCTAAATCCTGCTTGTTCTTTCCTCAGTTTGTGGTCTACTGCCTTTGAAATTCTCTGTATAATTATCCTGCCTAGTATTTTGCTGGGAACTGAGAGAAGAGGGATTCCTCTCCAATTATTGCAGTCTGCAAGATCTCCCTTCTTGGGCAATTTGACAATTATTCCTTTGTTCCACTCTGATGGTGTTGTCCCCGTTTTCCAGACTTGTGCAAATAATGGTTCTAATAGTTCTGCTGCTAGCTCAGGGTCTGTCTTAAATAACTCTGCATTTAAGTTATCATGGCCCGGAGCTTTGCCGTTCTTTAACCCTTTGATTGCTGTGATGATTTCTTCTTTTCGTGGAATGTCTGTATTTACATCTAGATCGTTTTCAGCCTCAGGAACATTCAATTGTGTCTCTGGTGGTTCCTTGTTCAGAGTTTCTCTGAAGTGCTCTGCCCATCTTGTTTCCTGTCCCTCTGCTGTCGTGATGAGATTACCTTGCTTATCTCTTACTAATGTAATATTGTTTGCACCTCGTTTTCCGCTGATGAATTTAGTTATTTTGTATACTCTGCTTTGTTCATTTCTCAGTGCTGCCTCCTCTGCCTGTCTTGCAAGATCGTCTAGGAAATTCCTTTTGTTGGCTCGGGTTTGGCGTTTAACTTCCTTGTCCAGCTGACTGTACTGTTCGCTATATAGTTGCTTTAACCTGGGGTACTTCGCTTCTGTTTTCTTTCTTTTCATTTCCTTTCTCATCTTTATGGTGTTTAGTGTTTCTGGTGTTATCCAGTCTTGCTTCTTCCTTTCCTGGAATATATATATATATATATATATATATATATATATATATATATATATATATATATATATATATATATATATATATATATATATATATATATATATATATATATATATATATATATACGGTAGGGAGCGAGTAAGGAGAGTGCGATAAGGAACTTCTCCGTAGCGTCGATTTCAACAGATTTCAAAGTATTTAAATAAAGGTTGAGCAAGATGATTTCATTTATAATGACGTGTGAAATACTTTGCGAGTGACAAAGTATCGTAGATAATGGCACTACGTTGTGGGTGATGTAAGATGTTTAAAGTGTCGTTAGTGTTGTAGTATGTTTGAAGAGCCCTGAGTGATGTAATATTGTGGCAGTGTATGACAGCTTGTCTATTATTTCCTATTTTTCTATTTTGTGATCGTATAGGTTTCGTATCTCTACCTTAAACTGCAGGCAGCTTATTTGTGGTAAGGGAGACTTCTTGCTCTCAAAACAACGACAACAGTTCATGTACTGACAGTTGATGCATGATTTCACGAGTTGATGAATGACTTCACGCTGACAGCAGTAACAGTCAAATGTTGAACTTTATTTACATGATCAAAAATGTTGAAGAAATGATATGCCGAACCTTCCTCATGAGGCTGGCAGACTTTATACAACAAAACTTCAGTAGGTAATAATAAAATGTCATTTTCTTTTATTCTCTCTCTCTCTCTTTCTGTCGCTGCTTCTATATTCATACTGTCTAGTGGTTATGGTGGTCGTGGCTTGAGAACCACTGTTGTCACTATTTATTCTTGTCATAATATTCTTCGTATGTACTCGCTGTTTAATCTATTTGTTCTGACATATTTCTTCTGATTTCTGATTTCTTGACTTGGCGTGTCTTAGTGAGACTGGGCTAACCGCCAGGGATGTTGGTTTATCAAGTTATTCTTCTGCCCGTTAGTCCGTCACTTTTCTACTGTACTTCACTATTTAGCTATGTTACTTAAAATTGTTCAACGTACCTGGGTTGTCGAAATATACACAATGTCTCTCACTGGCCACACTGGCATCTTGTCCACAGAATAAAATAATGAACTGTCATATCTACTTGTGGCGTCCCAAGCGATTGAGTGTCTGAGTGATAGTTATAACTTCTCTGTCACCACAGCATCAACCAAAATCACTTTGGCTTATCACTCGATGAAAACTCCCAATTCAGCTTGTCACTTCTAAATCACTTTACACACTTGGGAGAAAACCAAAACTAGCACCTTGACGCTATCACGTTTCGAATCTGACTGATTTTATTTAGAGCAACGATTTACCACTACAACTATTTCCGATCATTCTAGAACAAACTGTCTCACAAACAGCTCACGCGAAATACAAATTTCCCGTGCAAAGTCTCTTCGCTCACTGAGCTTCCCCAAAACAAAACTGAAAAACTTTAACATTATAATTACTCACCCACTGTCAGCTTAACTAAACACTGCACTAAAGGGACGTCAACTCTACTCTTGTTTCCCCCTTCTTGATCTATTGGTTATTTCATTTAGACTACAAATAAATTTAGTTAATATTCATCATAAAACTTTCATAAAAAATAATTCTACTCGAATATTTTCTCTTAATCACTCTAACTATTACAATATGTTTGAAGAGCACCGAGTGAAGTAATATGTTTGAAGAGCATTGACTGATGTAATATGTTCGTATAGCTCTGAGTGATAATGTGGTTTCGCCCCGTTAGTTCCCGGGGGCTCTCTGATGAGACGAAGAAAGAATAGGAATACTGCTCCCTCAGGCATGTAGTACAAGGCGACAAATACGTTTATGCATTGGGCTGGCAACCTCATCGTGTGAAACGGCTTACAACAGAAACCACTGCTGCAAGAGCATAAGAATGTTGCAAAGGTGTCAATATCCTCCATAAGGTTCGAAAACCTAAAATGATGAAAAGGTGGGTTCATCGTCGCCATTTTTACTTTTATGCTCCTTATGTAGCACAAGCTCTTATTAGTCGCCTCTTGCAATATATCATAGGCAATAGTGGTCTTATTCTTTCTGTGTCTCAACAATACCCCTGGGAATACACGGAGAGTTTTGATCGCTTGATATTGTATAACTAGTGTGACAAGTGAGATTAAATACAGGTAGTGCTTTAATACACCAGTAAGATCCCCAGCACAGATTAAGTAACAAGATTAGCTCATATTCTAGACATCTAGTTCTGTATTTAAACAAAAATTACCTCTTATGTTTCAGACCCCCACTTGTGTTGGTGTTGTCGTTTGCCCAAATACAAGATATATGAGGTATTTTTCGTGCATGAAATACTCTGTTTAAATCATTTGTAAGTTTTAATAACATGAGTGCGGATCCAGGAATTGTCCAAAGGAGGGCGGTACATCAGAATGATATGGCTCCACCCTTCCCTGATCCTTATTTACACATATTTTTAGATAACTTAAAAACAAAATAACGAATTAAAAAAACAGTGACAACTTGTTAGTTTTATTATACAGAAACTCAAACATGTACATTTATATTTTTTAAATATAACTATTTATAACATAATTACAAACAGGTAACGAACAACTACAAAGAGACAATATTTAGTAACAATTGATGCATATTTTATATTATAACAGTTTTTGATTTGGGATTGGCCGCCCGACATAGAAATTATCCACCTCTTGTCACACTGTTTTTGCTGCTTGAGTGAAGTCGCCTTGTGTCGCCTGCCTCGTGTCATCGTTTGTCTCATTGATGTGTGGCGGTTCCCTTTATTGTCTTTCATTATCCCGCCACGTAGAATTACTTGCAAACTACGTTTGTAACCTTTAGGGTTACTGAACCATTGTCCAGTACCAGACATGTTTTAATTCATCCATTGTCCGACCTTTCGATTACTTACATTTAAGTTCCAAGTGGAGGGAAAAATACTGGAGCGGTTGATATGAAATAAAGGTTTTCAAAGTCACAGGGGAGGGGCTATCGCCCCGTCGCCACCCCCTTGGATGTGCCAATGAGATACACAGTTTTCTTTATTATATACTATCTTCCTCCTCATCCTACAGCTCCTCAAGGACTTCTTGTGTTATTCTCCTTGTTTCAGAGTCATAAAATAGAACTGAGATGACATTTTAGTTTAATATATTGTTATTATATATATAGAGGGGTCGACAACCAAGGATCTACTTTAGTAACACTGGGCCCTCTAAAGATCTACCATAGATATATATATATTGTCACAGAATGTCTGGACATGTTCTTTTGTGGGATATGTCACACCTTCAGCCCCACGGCAGTATCATTTCTTTTTCTTCATTTTTCTCACCAATCGCTTTTATTTGGCATAAATCATGCCTTTTCATTCTTTTACTCTCTATGTTGGATCAGTAGGATGAATTCTCTAACACTCCACTCCCCTACGAAAGTATCTGATATGGGACTATCATTATCTGTTTCACGCTTCAAGCAGACTGTTTATATTTCGCCAGGTGAACTGTAACAATAACCGGTAATTAGACCGGTCATCAGAAATACGTTTATCTCTTTGAGTCGCCTAGCCAACCTTTGATAATAGACGATCCTCGTTTGACAACCATATTGTTTGTCTGAGCGGCCGGCGACCCTTTTGTTTGACTGTCTGAAGAAGGCACGAAAACACAGGCGATAAGGAGATAATCGTTTCACGGGACCATCCCGGTGTAAGATTATAACCGAGAATCTGTCTGGAGAGACAATATTGGCGGAATGTAGCATCTGGGCAGGAAATCAGTCACATATTTGTTTGTGTGCAATCGGAAGTCTTACGAATTATTAGATAAAGGTCACGTGTTGGAATATTAAATTTAATATTTTAAACACGTAGGGGATATTTTGAAATTAGACACCCCAACCCAGTGCTAAAGAGCATACCATTGGTTTGAAGTGAGCGCCGGGTATACGTTGAATTTCATTGGAAATTTCGGCGGAAGTACCATCTGTGATTTGAACTTAGAAGTGGGAAATATAATCTAGCAAACTCAGAGACACAGAACAGACAGCTTCGCAACTTCAAACGAGCAACTCCCAAAAAGCCAGATAGAAAAGGGATCGGACCAAGGATTCCATGCTTTTAAGTGACAGATCTAAGTATTTGGGAAACTTAAAACCTTCAAAAGTAAACCCACCTTTATAAATACAGAGACTGAAAAACTTAAGCGAACAGGACTTAAAATACGAAGACTGAAAACCTAGGAATTGGATCACCCGTCATAAGAAAAATTTTCTCAGACCAAGTGTTTCACAGATTCACCCATCATACAAGGGATTCAAAATTTCCAGACCAAGTGGTTCGAGAGCATATAACCTAAATTGCTCGTGTCCATCTTAACCTGCGCGAGGAGAAATGAGTGACAGAAGAGCCGTTCTAATCCTAAACGGTTCTGTAAGTTGTCCTTCATGAAGAACTCTGCATGTCATGTCTTCATGGGTCTTCTTTATTAAGTTAATGATCTTCATGGGAACTCCATAATGCCTCATAAATTTCCAAAGTAATTCTTTGTCTACACTGTCAAATGCCTTTTCATAGTCCACGAATCCGATGTATAGCGGTGAATTCCATTCCAGACTTTGTTCAACTATTGTTCTCAATGTGGCTATCTGGCCTGTACAGGATCTATTTTGTCGAAAACCTGCTTGTTCATCTCTCATTTGCTTGTCTATGGACTCTTTTAATCTCTCCAGGATGATTCTGTTTAATACTTCTTCCTAGCACTGATAGTAACATTATTCCTCTATAATTTGTGCACTCTTGTAAATTTCCCTTCTTAGGCAACTTGACCAGATAACCTTCCTTCCATTCTGCTGGTATTTCCTCTCTCTCTCAGACTTTGCCAAATAGTTTGTATAATATCTCTGTAGAGGTATCAATATCTGTTTTGATGGTCTCTGCTGGAATGCAATCTGGACTAGCTGCTTTTCCATCTTTCAGAAGCTTTATGGCTTTCTTCATTTCTTCTCAACTTGGTCGTTCACAGCTGATTTGTAGCTCCTCTTCTGCTGGCTGGATGTCTGGTTGATTAGTTGGAGATGGTCTATTGAGAAGTTCCTCAAAATGTTCTGTCCATCTCTTCAACATATATTAGGGTGGCCATATTGTTCAACACAAAAAGGAGGACAAATGCCATTTTTTGGACATAAAAAGGAGGACAAGGGAGGACAATATTTTTAAAGAGTAGGACGAAAAGTAGGACACCTTTGTTCAGTAACTACAAGACGCTGAAACATATTTTTTTTTACATCCAAACTGTAAGCTAATAAAATCACATTGATTTTGTGCCTACTTATATTTTTCTGATGATAAAATCTTCAGCAAAGTTGGGCTACGTTTTAAATATGCATAGAAATCAGAGCATGAAAGCTCCTTGAAATTGTACTGCACAGGTAGAGTGCCTTTAATGGAATTTTTCCTTCAGTGCTTCCAAAGCTTCTTCAGTAGAATGCTGTGCAGTCACAGAAATGATAATAGCAGCTGTTTTGGTTTTGGCACATGAGAATTTGCTGGCAATTTCTGAATCTTGGAAAGCATTCTTGAGTAACACTGAAGTACAATCCATTGATCTGAAAGAGTTGTGATGCTTTACAGTATGAAAAGCAAAAGCACCCTCGGCCGCGGCAACTTTAAACATTTCCTCGCTTATTTCTTTATTTAAAAATGTCAGTTTTTATTGCAAATATTCAGACACAAGTGATTTCTTGTGCTTTTATTTTACTATATGTTTTTTTTTTTAAAAACAGTTGCACCTTTATTTGCTACTGATACAAATGTGCTGCCTTTGCATACAAGACAGTCTGCTTCATACTCTTGTCGACCATTGGAAAATCACTGAAATTTTTTTTTTCAATTCATCCGTGAACACACACTTCCGTTTTGGCTTTTTGAGCGGGTATCTGTAACATAAATATAATATAATGCCCCAAATCAATGGTACATTCGATGTTAAAATTATTTGTAAAATGCAACAGACGAGGTTTTAATTTTAACAAAACCATTAGGCCTACTATACTAGTAACTACTCGTGTATTTTTTCATAATAAACAAATTGCAATAAATATAAAAGCAGTACGAACTAAGGTTAATATTATTTGTAATTTGCAATAGACAACGAAGTTATAATTGACTAAATCCAGCCCCAAGTTCTTATTCATGCCGTTTTGTCTGTTATATTTTCCCTTATCAAATGCCAATAAACCTAAACAGCGTTTAACCTGGGTTAAAATATGATAGTAATCTATTATTAACTATTGAACAACATGACAACTTACGGTAGTGTTGGCAATTTGCGCGATCCGTCGATTTTGCAGAGACAAAATTTCTTAATTCTGACACAATTTCTGTACCCAAAAAAAGTAATATAGCCAATCACATAAAAGCCGGATATTTCAACATTTTAAAAAAGTCCGGCCGGGCGCTGAGTTTTGTCGCAAAAGGCCGGACAAATCCGACCAAATCCGGACATCTGGCAACCCTAGCATATATATATATATATATATATATATATATATATATATATATATATATATATATATATATATATATATATATATATATATATATATATATATATATATATATATATATATATATATATATATATATATATATATACGAGGGGCGTTCAGAAAGTAATGCACCACATCGTTTTTCTCAGCGAATAATGAAGATAGAAGCATGAAATTTTGCACACTTTAAATATGGCCTGTGCCAATTGTGTGCACCAAATTGCACTGCAACCGGCCAAATAATACGACTGCCCTAAGCCGTTGAAATGGAGCGTGTTTGCAACTTGCGTTATAAGCAGCGAATTGTGATAGAATTTCTCGTTGCAGAGAAGGAAACTGTTGTGAACATTCACAAGCGTCTATGTGATGTGTATGGAAGTTTTGCAGTCGATAGGAGTACATTCAGTCGATGGGTTCAGAGAATCAAAAAATCAGGAAGTGGAGATACGGAGCTGCTTGATCGGCCGCGCTGTGGACGTCCTGCCACAGCCACCAACGCAGACAAGATAAAATGCGCTGAGGGCATCATTCTTACTGAAAGGCGAATCACTACTCAACAATTGGCCTTACAGCTGTCAGTCAGCATTGGTAGTGCAAATGCAGTTATAAAAACTCTCGGATTTTCTAAGGTTTGCGCAAGATGGGTTCCTCGAAGTCTCACAAATGACCACCGATTGCAAAGGAAAGCAATTTCTTCTGAATTGTTGGAGCGTTTCAATGCTGATGGAGAGAACTTTTTGGCTAAGACCGTTACTGTTGTCGAAACCTGGGCACATCATTTTGAACCTGAGACAAAAAGACAGTCAATGGAGTGGCATCATCCACAATCACCACGAAGAAAGAAATTCAAGACAATTCCTTTCAGCTGGAAAGGTCATGATCACTGTCTTTTGGGACATTGAAGGTGTGATTCCTGTGGACGTTATGCTAAGAGGAGAGACAATCAGTTCTCAAGCTTACATTAAGACATTGAAAAAACTCAATCAACGTTTTCGCAGAGTTCGGCCGCACAAGAATCCAGCAGACCTGCTTCTCCTTCACGACAATGCCCGACCTCACACAAGTCTGGCAACACGGGAAGCAATCACAAAATTGGGTTGGACTGTACTACCCCATCCACCCTATAGTCCCGATTTGGCACCCTCTGATTTTCATCTATTTGGTCCACTTGAAGATGAACTCCGTGCTACAAGGTTTGAAGATGATGAAGGAGTGATTCATGCTGCGAAGAAATGGCTACATGATCAAGACAAAATCTGGTACGGGCTAGTTTTGCATGCGCTTGTTTCGCGCTGGCATAAAGCCGTACAAGTTGATGGGGATTATGTTGAATAATACCGATGTTTACATGACATATCCATGTATATTGTTTATGAATTTCATGCTTTTTGGATAAACAGCTCCTGAGAAAAACGATGTGGTGCATTACTTTCTGAACGCCCCTCGTATATATATATATATATATATATATATATATATATATATATATATATATATATATATATATATATATATATATATATATATATATATATATATATATATATATATATATATATATATATATATATATATATATATATATATATATATATATAAAAGTCTGTTTGACTGGAGATGTAAAAGGTTGTTCAGTGTAAATGCCCAGATGTAACGTACTGTTTTGATGTGTTATGAATGTTAGTACGTGGAGCGTGTCGTGTTGTCCTGGACAGTACCAAGTAGTAGCGAGGAATTAGGTCACTAGCGTGAGGTGCCGCCAGGGTATAGTAGACACATACATAATGTCTGTATTCCTGTAGATTCAGACGTGTAGTACGTGTATAACAATGTGGTTGATTGTGTAGGTGAGTAAATAACAGTGCTGATAACACGAAGGCCGTATAGGTTCTTGGACGTCTTCACATTAACTCACACAACCACAAGTAGAAGCCAGTGAAGTAGGGAATGCTGCTGACGTTTACAATATTTATTCATGACGTACGATAATACGATGATGATGGACGAAACAGTCAATAGTATAATGATCGTGGACATAATATGTGTAGTTACAAAGGTCAGCTTCAGGCATCACAGATCCCAGACATGTAACAATGTCTTGACCAATGTTTACTGTTCATGCAATAGCTCTAATCCTTGACTGAGCCCCGTCAGGTAAGCCCTAGCAAATATATTGCGTAGTACGGGCGATATCAGTTATTTAAACAAAGTCAATGCCATTGTCCTACAATTAGCAAAAGACTTCAGACTGGCCTCACATGCCAGATACTTCATTCTGGTGAAGAATATTGGCCGTAAACACGGACCAATATGATGACAACGAAATCAGGCTACAGGTCGCGGGCCTCGATAATCAGGTCACTCTCAGTTTACACAAGCTTCTGAGATTAAATATACTTTCTGCCAAACCATATTCCGCCTGCATTGCGGATCCATAAAGATGATTCTTAGGCTTATGTATGTAACGGGTCAACTTAGACCTAGTCTTTCAAATATGAAGCCATACTGGGGTACAGTATAATAACTCCTTGTGAGCTTCGCTCCCTATGTCGCCATCAGCGATAAATGTACCTGTAAGATCTAAACGAGACGAAAAGATCGAATAATGTTTCAGTTACCTTCTCAAAGAATCCTTACACTCTAAGGTAACACAACACAGCCAATACTGGCATAAAGAAACACTCAGGGACGGAAGAATGCCAAAACAGTCATTCCCAGAATTTCCAATCCCTATCGAAAACTTGGCAGAGAGAAATCTACGGATCGGTACATCCATTCTAAGCCTCAGGTACACTCTCTCTGAATCAGTCTCTCGGCTTTTGCCCACAAGACCCGCGCATGCCCAAAGAGCATGGACCAGATCGAGGCAAACCCAGACCAGGCGTTTCCGCCCAAACGGGAGATAAAGATATATGATCCTATAAATAGACCTAAGACATGTCAACTATAAGACATTGCCTGAGACAGGACAACATAAGACAGGAGAAGATAATCACCAGTCAAACCTGTCACAGAAAGATAATAAACATTTATCTCTCTTTGATCACATTAAACCAAACATACATTAGGTTCGCGTTTTTTCCCACCGTCAAAGATGACGGCAACAATATCCTATATATAAAATCTCAGCTTTTTCTGTCAGTGCTTAACGCAAGACATTAATTGTATTGTTTCCCTTATATGTACTCTCTAAAAAATAGTAACACTTACCAAAGAAGAATGCGCAAATAACAGTGTGCACAAAAATATATTTATCGAATGTGTGATCCCGTATACACACATTGCGATCCTCGCTGCTGCTACGTGGTTCGTGTACTGTGGTGACGCACAGTGGTTTTTACAAATCCTTTTGAATAAATAAAATTGCCGTTAGGTATTGGTGCTTTTGAATTTAATTCCCGTCTTATGACGGGCTTATGACACTAGTATATACAATAAAAACAACTAAAACCAACAAAGTACTCGTATATAACATTTATCCTATATTTCAGTTGAGATTTTAAAATATAAGTCGTCCACGAGGGAATTGTTAAATATTACAGATAAAGGTAGACTATGGGGATGGAGGTTACAAAATCTATTTTGTACCGATATGTTTAAGCTACACTTCTTTGGAATCAGTTCACTGTTTATGAAAGAAGTAATCCTCACTCGTTTTCTTTTGTGTGACATTACTTATTTTCAAAGATCCACCACCCCTTCCTTAATCGTCACAACATTTTGATCTCCTCTCCCCGTCCTGTGTTTGACTTCGTGACGTCATATGTGGACAACTCCTAAGTGCCGAAAAGATGAACATTGCAAGCACCATGCCGCTTAAATCCAGCTTCTTGATGACCCCAACTCCGACACACAGGATTTGAGGTGTCTAGTTTTCTTGTGACGCTTTAATACATGTTAACTGGTTGTAGAATACCTGTCGCGAGTATTGAAATCGAGAATGTCTGAGTTTAGACAGAATGAGAATGAGTAATGTGAAAAATAGAGAAAATTAAAGTCACTAATGAAAATATGGAGAGAGGTAAGACTTTAGGAAAGAAGAGAGATATAATCAAATATCTTAGGTCTACTTCCCAGCCTTACTCGGACTCTGTTTAAGATGTACCCTCGTCCGCCGTCCAATGCTAAATAGAATAATCTACTATAGTAAGGACTACAACAGTGTCGGATAGAGATTTATGATCAATAAATTTTCTATATTCTTTTCTTTTCTACCCGTGTCCTCTACTTTATTATCGCTCTTTTATCCTTTTCATGTTTTTCGCATTCGTTCGTTTGCGACAAAAATATTATTTTCCCATTCAAACTTTCGCCTGTTTCTTTTCTCATTTAGAAACGCATTTTATTGCATAATATGGCAGTCCCTGAAATAGTGTGGAAATTCGTCTAGTCAGACATGATGGCAGACATATCGTCTAACATTTTCATCTGACACGGCGCTCTACGGTTAGTTTCTCGGCGGGAGGTGTGAACGGCGCCCTCATGCATAGCTCAGAAATGAGGCATGTCGTAGGAGATGTGAAGACGCGTTTTGGCAGTTATGGCCAGCGTCTAAGTAGGTGAAGTGTTAAGAGAGGGAGGAGGGAGAGAGAGAGAGAGAGACCGGCGCTATTTCGGGTTTTCGAAATAGCGTGGGATCCTTTGTCCGTTTTCATATATCTATCCCAGGAGCTGAAACTTGACTTCATTCAGTCCTCCTAAATCTGCAGTAGACAGATCGCTAGTGCTAGAAGGAATATCTTGTGTATTGCGAAGTTCTAGTTTCTCGAAATTTTTGCCGAGTTCTAGACTACCATTATATTGAATGATTCTAGTTCATGGTGTCAATCTGTAGTTCTGTGTGGAGGTAATTATTATATATCTAATTGTGTTGAGTGATCTAGTGATAAATCGCTTATTTCATTTTACTAGTTAGATTTCTGTGCAGAAGAAATTTATTTATAAGTCTGTTATATTCGTTAGTCGACATGTTACTGTGGAAAGCAGAATAAATTATAATTTCTAGCTTAAACTCATTCGGCTATAAACGAATTTAATTAAATTGCTAATAATCAGTCGAGAATATTTTAAACTAACTTATAACTGCACTGATTCATCATTGAGTATTGACGAAACACGTATGTATTTCTAATTTATGACGATTGATTTTATGTATATAACTTATTTCACGGATGATTTAACGATAAGACAAGCTCTACGCTTGCAGTTTATAATGTACATTCAAGTTGATCTGCCTGATGATGATCTCACACACTTCTTGAACGGAAAGAGAGATGCAATCAAGTTTCCGCCTGCCATTGCAAAAGGGCTTTGGGAACAGCTGGACGAAGCCTTGGCAAAAGAGTTGGATAACAACCTGAAGCAGATAACTTTGGAGAAGAAGCTGGAAATCTTCGGCGACATAATATATCTGCACTGTCGCAAAGTGTTCGGAGTGAGGGAGGCAAGGGAAAGTAACCCACCACGAAAAAGTAGAAGACAAATTAAAATAGAAGAAATCAGGAAACAGAAGAAGCATGCCCGAAAACTTTTCAAGAACGCAGTTGCCACAGAGAAGGAAGGGTTACGACAGGTTTGGGAGCACCTGAAAGGCCAACATAATGCCCTTTGTAGAGCAGAAAAGTTGTGCAGGAAGAGAAGGAAGACTAGAAGGGATAGGGAAAGATTCTTCAGGGAGCCCTTCAATTTTGCCAAAGAACTGTTTGAGCAGCCACGGTCGGGTACGCTAAACATCAAGAAAGAAGACCTGGAAGAACATCTTAGAATGACATATTCAGATGGTCGCAGAGATGAGCCGCTCAGCAGCATGGCAGGCCTTAAATGGCCGAGTAAGCCAGGAGCTGAATTTAACACCAAGCCCCCAACGGTGCAAGAGGTAGCAAGCATTGTCCAGAAAGTTCGGTGCAAGTCAGCTCCAGGTCCTAATGGTGTTCCATATGTGGTGTATAAGAGATGCCCTGAAGTGCTCAAATGACTGCTCCGTTTACTGAAGAATGCGTGGAAAATCCAGCTTGTAAGCAAGGAATGGAGAAAAGCGAATGGAGTCTACATCCCGAAGGAGCAAAATTCCACAGACATCAGTCAGTTCAGGCCAATCTCACTACTCAATGTGGAAGGGAAGATATTCTTCTCAGTGATGGCGAAAAGACTCACTACATACCTCCTGGCAAATGGGTACATTGACATTACCATTCAGAAAGGAGGTATCCCAGGTACACCAGTATGTCTAGAGCATGCCACAATGATCTGGGAAGCAATCCAAAAGGCAAAGTCTGACAGAACAAACCTCCATGTAATCTGGTTGGATCTAGCGAATGCTTATGGATCCGTTCCACACCAGATGTTGTGGCAGGCCCTAGATATGTATCATGTTCCACAAGAGTTTGCAGCAATGCTGAAGCTGTATTTCGCAGGGTTTGCTGTCAGATTTTCAACCAGAGAGTACACAACGAAGTGGATTGGCCTTGAAGTTGGAATTGCGATGGGCTGTACCATCTCTTCGATACTATTCGTGATGGCTATGCAGGTAATCCTCAATGCGGCTGAAGGAATGGCTATAGGTCCAAAGCTCGGGGGAATGTGTCACATGCGACCGTTCAAAGCATTCATGGATGACACAACAATTCTGACATCAGATGAACATCAGGCCCGGAGGATGTTAGAACGCCTCGATGAACTAGTCAGCTGGTGCAGAATGAGCTTCAAACCCAAGAAGTCGAGAAGCTTATCAGTCAGGAAAGGGAAGATAGCAGAGGACATATTCATGGTTTCCAACCAAAGAATCCCTACTGTCATTGAGGAACCTGTTAAAAGTCTTGGCATGGTGTACGATGCCTCATTAAAAGACTCGAAGGCAGTGCAACAGACAATAGAAATGTCAGACAGAGGGCTACAGATCATAGACCAAAGCAGACTCCTGGGAAAGTTCAAACTGTGGTGCCTCCAGTTCATGTTGATACCGAAGTTGCTGTGACCACTGCTTATATATGAAATAAGCACAAGTACAGTGGAAGCTATAGAGCAGAAGGTCAACAAGTTTATGAGAAAGTGGCTAGGGGTACCACCAGGTCTGTCAGATGTAGCACTGTACTGCAAAAAGTCAAAACTTCTGCTTCCTTTCAAGTCAGTTGTTGAAGAGTACAAAGTTGGAAAGGCAAGGCTTGCAATGATGCTACGTGAGTCAGCTGATGACGTGGTTAAGTCCATTCAGCCCACACTGAAAACGGGAAGGAAGTGGAGAGTGGAAGAAGCTGTTGATGCTGCACAAGAGTCACTCAAACTGAGGGAGGTAATCGGATACACACAAACGCATAGACGGGGATTTGGTCATGGAGACATCCGCTGGTGGTCCAAGGCATCAAGCAGAGAGCGCAGAGACATGGTAGTTCAGGAGATACGAGGAGCTGAGAATGATAAGAGGTTGCAAAAAGCAGTGCAGCAGGTCCAACAAGGCCAATGGACTACATGGGAAGGAGCCCTGCAGAGATCCTTGACATGGAATGATATATGGCATATGGCACCTCTTAGGCTCAGCTTCGTTGTTAGATCAATGTATGACCTGCTGCCTTCGGCCACCAACCTTGTGAAATGGGGAAAGTCGGATGATGAGTAGTGCCCCCTGTGCCAGGGGAGGCAGACACTCGAACATGGGCTCTCAGCGTGTAAGGTGTCATTAGGGCAAGGGCGATACACTTGGCGCCATAACAAAGTGCTAAATGAGCTTGCTGCGACAATAGACCTGGCAAGGATGAAGGCGAATAGCAAACCCGGGCCGAGCACCACAAATACCTACTTTCTGAGGGCAGGAAAGTCAGCACACCCCAAACCGAGTAAACCTGGTAGCAGTTTACCATCTCTTCTTGACTGTGCAAACGACTGGGAGATGGCGGTAGACCTACCTGGACGAAGGGCATATCCAGAGAGTATCAGAAAATCGCGGAGACGGCCGGATATAGTGCTTCATTCTTCAGCAACGCTTCAGGTCATACTGATTGAACTGACCGTGCCATTTGAATTCAGATTAGACGAGCAACATTCGTTCAAAGCGGCCAAGTATAGTGATCTGGCCGCGGATCTGAGACGCGATGGGTTCACTGCAAGGGTCATGGCTGTTGAAGTGGGCGCAAGAGGGCTTGTGGCTGCATCAGTGTATGATCTATTGAACCTGTTGGGGCTGAAGGGACGGTCGAGAACAAGGGCACTAAAGAGGCTTAGTGAAACTGCCGAAAAGGCATCAGGCTGGCTGTGGAACAACTGCAATGGGCAATGGAAATCGTGACAATAAACGCTGCGGTACAGAAAACACCAGGAATTTTTCTAAGTCCACAATACGCCGAGGTTTTAGGCGTACTAGTGAAAGGGCTGTGGCTGAGAGGCGACAGGCGATGTATACTATAAGGGGTGTCAGGAAGAATTTCAGTGGCGAGCGCGCAGTGTCAAGTCTCGTTAGCTTCGCGCAGGTGACTCAGTGTGTGTCCGTAGTTGTGATGTGCTACGGAGCGAAAGGAATAGTTTGTCTTCTCTTTTTTACTTTAACAATTGCCTCCACGGCTGGCGGAGTTGTGGATTAAAGTTGCTACCATAAGTGAAATGGGTTCATTTTCTATACAAGACAACAGGAGGCTGAGACGCTTGGGAGTCATGACCCAAGTGGGCCCGCCCCCCTTAGAGTGTAAAGGAGTATGTAGGGCCGAAACACTTGTCGGACGGGGGTACTTCTTCTGATGATCAGATTGCTTCCTGTTGTATCGCTCTGTAAAGAGTTTCCTATCATAATGTAAGTTATACCCGAAGGTAATAGTATGTATAGTATTTTATATGTTGTTTTCTCTTTATTCAGTGAAACTGGGGTGGCCCAACTTTACCAGCGTTTTAGTACTGAGAAATATCTGTGAAGAACATAAACAATATTTTCTTAAAGACTTGGGTGTATAAAGTAAAATCTGTCTGGCATTGTGTTGGCATCCAGAACGACAGAGTACCAATTACACGTACTTTTAAGATTAAATGAAGTAACGGGCCTATCGAGCCAGACTTATTTCTACCTGAGAAAAATCTCAAGTACAGTTCAGCCCTTGTGGCCAGTAAAATATTACAATCAGTAACTTTTCCGACATTTTGGACTACTAGTGGTGTGACCAAGAATTTTACCTTTGATCGAAGTTACAAACCTGCCATTTTTTCCTAAGTAGTGGAAACCTCGTGATTCTGACACTGTGAGCCCGCTTAAACCTAATTCTTACCTCGTGATTCAAGTGACACTAACCTTAGTCTGAAAAAAATATTCGCATGAAGAGGACGCTCCCCGGAAAATTGAATGAACCCAAAATGTAAGTAAGTTACTTTCTCTCCTAGGAGAAAAAGCCACTATACTGTTCTACCTAGGTTGAAATTTATAGGCTATGAAGATAAACTCTCTCTGTAACAGTGTCATAATAAATCCTATGCATTCACAATTTCCTGTGGCTGGAGGCCACATTAGCAGGTGGCGGAAATTAAAACGAGTGCAGAAATACTTGCATCCACTGATCTAAATCTATCCAGTTGCCGAGGACTTTTGCTGGCGAGCGAGTATCCAGTAGGCGCGCTGGGGATCCTCTTATGCTGGAAAATGAAGACTTGAACTATAAAACAAGTGACGAGGACAGGCAACTGACTACTGCTCTCGGTCGTTATGTCAGTATACTCAGATATAACCGGCTATCAATGGGTCGGACAGTGTTGCCGAAACTGACTGGATGGCAAAGGCGACGCCCTTATGTGTTGAGATGATGGTTAACTGCAACTGGCGGCAATAGGTGCTGTAGGTAAATAATCCAGGACGCAAGGCTACTGCTTACGTGTATGTAACACAAATCGATGTATAGTGGCATACTCCATGTCAACTGGCTGTTAATGGATCGGACAGTCTTATCGAAAATGACTGAATGGCAAAGGCGACAGCCCGTATGTGCTGTAGCAATAGACACTTTCAACAATAGGCTGTGGTTACGTAATCCACACACCAGCCTTACAACGGAAACCTGGCAGTATGACGCAGATTTTTATTATGTGAAAAATTATAATACCCTGACAGCAGCAAATCACATCAGGAAGCACAGATAAGCGTGCTGACCAAGGCTCGAATACAGAATAATTCTTGCACTAACAACTGTTATCAGCTCTGGCGCAGAATATCACTTTGTCCAGTGGCAGAATTTTCTTGAGAGAGTGATACTGAGTTTGTGTGTGTTTTTTTAAGGCGTTTGTTACTTGTTTTGTAGCACGCCACTTTCAACCATTTACAATATACATGGAGCGGTACTTGTGGCTTTAACACCCATTCTGAAATTCAATGACCACACCGGTTTCCGTACATTTGCCTGCGCGGGGTTAGTCTATTATGCATTTCGCAAGTAGGGGTGGCAGGATAATTGTGTCAACATTTGATAAGGATCAGTGCGTAGCGAGGGGACCCCCTTCCCACCCATCCCTCTCCACCCAGCCCTCCCCACCCAGCGGCGAAAACAAATAAAGGATCAGTGCGTAGCGATTTCTTGTCAGGGTACAGTTTTGTTGGTTTTGTGGGCCCTAAACAGGACCGTGGTGCAGTTTTGTGGACAGTTTTGTTGGTTTTGTGGGCCCTAAACAGGACCGTGGTGCAGTTTTGTGGACAGTTTTGTTGGTTTTGTGGGCCCTAAACAGGACCGTGGTGCAGTTTTGTGGACAGTTTTGTTGGTTTTGTGGGCCCTAAACAGGACAGTGGTGCAGTTTTGTGGACAGATTTATTGGTTTAGTGGGCCCTAAACAGGACCGTGATGCAGTTTTCTGGGCCCTAAAAAGGACCGTGGTACAGTTTTGTGGGTTTTCAGGGCCCTAAAAAGGACCGTGAGGGGAACAGATCACCAAGGATCGCTGAAGCTATGCACATATCAGGACATACACATGTTCGTTCGTAGCAGCACAATTTAAAGAGGAGGCCAAAATTCTGTAATGTCATGCAGGATACTGTCGAACGGGTCTGACTGACAAACTTTATTTTGATGTCGCCACAAAAAGTCACACATGTAGGAATCTAACATATGTCTCTGTGTTCCGTTTTGACGTTTGTTGCGTTCTTTGGCAGCTTTCCACAACCTCTCTATTCATTGTGTGTTTGCTCCTGTATTTGGGTCGACAAAATTTGCAGAATGATTCACCGTTTCGTGAGTTAAACCTGGCAAATTCTGAATGGCACTATATGCGCGCCATTGATCAGACACAACTGTCGTACCAGGACGAATGTTGGCTATGATAAAGGGCATTAGTGTAGCCGCTGAGCGGTCCGGCACTGGAACCATGAAACACTCACTTGTTTCACGACAAATGCCACCGAATACCCACTGCTGTGGAAATACACGACCGACGTTATTTTTTCTGCGCGTGAACACACTTTCATCACTCTCAACCATCGTATTGGGACCGCCAATTACAGCGGGATTAGCATTTAGTGAATTTGCACAAACATCACGGAGGTTGCTGTTCCATTTTATGACAGCTTTATTGGCAATTCCTAGCTCTGATTTACAGAAAGCAATGCTAGTCATCTCTTTACTCCAACAGTAAATGAACAGAATAATCTGCCTGAAGGACAGATGTGTGCCCTCTAACCATGTGCCAGAACGAACAGAAATGTCCTGCTGACATGTGCGGCAACTCCAACGATCTTGGCGAACTGTGAGAGACAAACTCATGACATGATTGTTAGCACACAGTCGGACGGTGTGTATAATTCCTCGTTCCTGCAAAAACTGCACACAATTCTTTTTGTTGCGTGTAAAATCTGACAACTCCAAGAGATTTATCTTCCACGGCCTTGACACGGTGTTTGAATGACACGGTGTTAGATTTGCCGCGCGAATTTAAGAAAAAGTGTGGTGCTTCGTGTGGCTACTAAATTTTAATAATTATAATCTGTGGGTGATAAAAGACACATATACCGTAGGCTGAAAATTAACAGGCGCATTCTCGCTGTCCACCCACCAATGTTAATCTCTCAGAAGAATTAAATTCACGAGTACACAGTGTAGCTCAGGGAAGATGATTAAAAATTACCAACATTCTTCCGGGTATTAAACTGAAAAAATGTGTCTGGACGGCGCGAATAATGAGTTGCATGAGTTACAATTAACAAAGTGCATATATCTCACGAAATGATATACTACATTTGGGGCACTTGTGATGTAATCACCACTCATCACTGCTCCATTCGGAGTCTGGGGTCACCTCTGCTGTCGGTTTTCCGCACGACTAGCCAGAAGAAATCACCAGCGCTTGCTGTAGTGGTTTATGAATACTTACTTACTTATTTGGTCGTTCCCCTTCTACCGTGAGGTGTAGAGGTTTGGAAGAGAGAGCTCCAGACTGTCCTATCGGCTGTCTTCCTCCTGGTCTAGTTCCATTCTAGTCCTCGGTCCTTAAAAGATTGTCTAATGTTGTCCTCCCAGCGGACTCTGGGTCATCCTGGGGGTCTGGATTCCTGGCTCTTTGTTTCCCATGCTTGTCGTGGTAGCCGATCTTCTCCCATTCTGCAGACATGGCCAAACCATCTTAGTTGGGACTGTTCTACATGGATCTGCAGGGACAATGAGAGGGGATATGCCTCTATGGTTTCAACATTGTCGATTGTCACCCTTTTTGAAAATCGGTGTTATGATGGCAATCTCCCAATCCTTTGGTATGGTCTTGTTGCACCATACTGCCTGTAGGCTCCTTGAGAGTAATAGGTCGCCTGCTGCTCCCATGTACTTAACCATTTCTGGTGTTAAACCATCATGCCCTGCTGCTTTGCCCATTTTGATTTTCTCCAGTGCAGCTTTCAGTTCTTCCATCTTTATGTCATCTTCACCACCATTGGTGTTCTCTTATGTGCTAGTGGTTATAATTTCTGATGCTTGACCTTCTCACCATCAAGGAGTTCTGAGAAATATTCTTTCCATCGTTCCATTACTTTCTTCGGGGCGGTAAGCAATTTGTCTTGCTTGTCCTTTATAAATTTAAGAGGGCACTGTTTTTCCTTCCTCATATTGTTTAGGGTCTTATAGAACAATTTCTGGTTTTCTTGCGCATCTTTTTTTAGCATTTCTCCAAATTCTTCCCAGGACTTCTGTTTTGCTTCTAGCACCTTGTTCTTTGCTTCTGTTCTGAGTATTACATATTCTCTATATTTCTCCATTTGTCATACTGTGTTTTAGCTTATAAGTATTGTTTCCATGCCATTTTCTTCTCTCTTATTTTCTCTTTAACTTCCTCTGTCCACCAAGGTGTCCTCTTTCTCTTGTTCCCAAGTCGGACTTCACCATATGCTTCTGCAGCAGCTGTCTTTATGGTGTCCTCGAATTTAATCCAGAGGGTTTCCAAGTCATCAGATTGCTCTTCTGTGTTGCTCAACGCTGCAGCAATAAGCTCCTGATATCTGGTCTTAATTTATGGCTCTCTCAGCTTGTAGGTGTTAATGTTCATTTCTCATGTTCCTTTACTTAGTTTCTTGCGTGATGTCAGGCAGTTCCTAGGCTGGGCAACTCTTTCAGTTGTTCTTTTGATGATCAGCAGGTAGTGATCACTTCCAATCTCTGGCCCCCTCCAGACTGTAGCATACCGGACAAACTTGAATGAGCTCTTCCTAACTATTACATAGTCGATCACTGACTTCTCATTCTTTGTTGGTTCACATCTAGTGTAAGAATGTATGCGCTTATGGGGGAACTTTGTGTTTGTAATGATCAGATTCTGTTCACTGCAGAATCTAAGGAATCGCTTTCCATTGTCATTAAGAGTACCTTTTCCATATCTTCCGATAACTCCACCCCATCTAGCATGGTCATTTCCAACTCTGGCATTGAAATCTCCGAGCATGATAATTTCATCTAGGCAGTCATCCACTGTCCTTTGAAGCAGCTCGAAGTTTATGAATACACTATTTTCATATGTTGAGGTTGCCAGTCTCATTATTAACCACTTAGCAATAAAACATGCTAATTCACATTTGTAGAATAAATGTTCACAACTTACCCCACATTTTTGGGAATACACAATCTTCTCTCACAGTTTTGAATGGACACGAGCAATTTAGGTTATATGCTCTCGATTCACTTGGTCTGGACATTTTGAATTTCTTTAATGACGGGCGAATCTGCGAAACACTTGGTCTGGGAAAGTTTCTCTTATGACGGGTGATTCAATTCCTGAGGTATCCAGTCCTAATATTTAAAGTCCTGGTCCCTTACGTTTTCAGAGTTTGTATTTCAACATGCGGTTTTACTCGTAAGTTTTCAGAGTTACCCAAATACTCGGTCCGTTACTTATAAGTATGGAATTATAGGTACGATCCTTCTTGCTCTGGACTTTGGGAGCTGCTCGTTTGAAGTTGCGAAGCTGCCCGAGCTTTGTGTCTCTGATTTCGCTAGATCTCTCAGTCTCAGTTCAAAACAAAGATGGTACTTCCGCCAAAATTTCCAATGAAATTCAATGTTTATTCCTGATCTCATTTCAATCCAATCGTAAGCTCTTTTGCAATATATGGGTAGGGGTGTTTAAATTCATAATCTCCCACACGTGTTTGCAATATTACATTTAATATTCCAACGCGTGACCTCTTTCAAATCATGTGGTAATATTTCCGCCAACTCACAACAAATCGGGGAACCTATTTGATGTTCTGCCCAATGGGCTGATCACCCGTTGGCTTGTCACACCGATTACGGAAACAACGGCAGATGGATCTATTTGTTGTTGCCCTAAAGACGCCGCTAGGCGTGATGGGAAACTACAACAGAGAAAATCAATCTGCTGTTGCCCTTAAGACGCCACAAGGCGTGATGGCCTCTGACTGCTTGGTCGGTCTTTGGCTAAGGACGGAAGAAGAAGAAGATTTGATGTTCTGATGCTACCTTCAAATATTGACTCGCCAGACAGATTATCTGGGACAATCTTGTCACAGAGATGGTCCCGTGAAAAAATTATCTCATTATCGTCAGTGATCGTGCGTTCTCCAGACAGTCAAACAAAAGGATCGCCAGCCGCTCAGACAAACAATATGGTTTCCTCAGACATACAGACCGCAACCAAGGTGGTAATTGCCTGATTGTCGCTGGCCCCAGAAATGAGTTACGTCAAAGTCGCTATCGCTCTTCACGTTTGCCGTCTGTATCAAAAGGTGGCGAGTCGGCTTTTCATGATAGGAATATCGCTCGCTGAGCGGTTCAATAAACGCGGAGTTATCAAGAGTCACCTGGCGTAACGTAAACAGTCAGGGGGTGATCACAGAAAGAGTGTAGGGCGTAAAATGTGCCAAATAATCCAAATAATAAGATGATCTGTGAGGAACATGAAGAGAAAGAGATGATACTGTCGGAGGACTGAAGGTGTGAGAGAGCACAAAATACATGCACAAACCGTTATGTGACAAGTATTTCCTTTATAATATCTGGCCTGCTACATTCATTTCTGTTTCTGATAGCTAGTACTGTTGAAAGGCAATCAGTGAGGATGGTTACTTTATTTGGTGGGTTTTCTGCAACTATTTCTAAAGCTTTCAGGATTGCCACTAATTCTGCTGTAACGATTGATGTATTACCTGTTACTTTATATCTTTTATAAATTTTCAATTTTGGTATTGCTATTCCTGCTCCTAATTGTCGTTCTTCATCTTTTGACCCATACATATATATAGTTAGGCTATTATGTATATACTGTTCTATATACTCTAGTGTTTTACCTTTTGTTGAGATTGTGTCTTTGGATTTGCTTATGATTTTTGCTAAGTGGGAGTCAGTTTCTGGCACTTTTAGTTCCCATGGTGGGATCTTTATTTTATACTGGGCACTACTGTTTATCATGTTAAATAGGTTTGGACGATGATCCTTCTCTTCCATTGTTTTCCACCCTGACGGGTATCTATGACAGTCTAATGGAATGTAGCCTATAAATTGGTTACCTATATCAAAGGTTTAGTGTGCTGGGTGTGTTGGATCTTTTGCCACTTTTGCCCAGTAGTTGAATCTCAGCTCTTTTCTCCTTAGCTCCAGGGGTATAATGCCAAGCGCTACTTCTAACGCCTTTACTGATGTTGCCTTTGAAGCACCTGCTATTATTGACAGTGCCTGGTTTTGGACTGTGTCCAGTTTTGTCTTATTGCTTGGAGCGGCTGATGCATAGACAGCACTGGCATAGTCAAGTTTGCCCCTAATAAATAATTTATAGAAGATAATCATTGTCTTATTGCAGGCTCCCCAACCACTTCCTTTCATATATTTTAGCATGTTAATAAGTCCCCTGCTGTTTTCTACTAATAAGTCTATGTGTTTGTTCCAGTTCAGTTGCTGGTCTAGTATCATACCCAGAAATCTAGCTATAGATACTTCTTGCTTAAATAGCAAGATATAGTCTGCAGGTGGCTTTTGCACGTGCACTGGATCTAACGAACAAGACATAAGATCTACGGAAATGTTTCCCTGACGACTTAAGATACAGGAAAAAGACGTCATCTGAAGCAACACTAAGCGGTCTTGCGAGCGACCTGAGTTCGAGATTTCTAGACGCAGGCGGATAGATAAACAGTTAAAGTTACTTCCCCTGGTCTACCATTCTCTGTAAATTAAAGAATACGGGGAACTAGCCGTCATCTACTAAAAAGGAAGAGTAAGAGCAAGATGCCGATGTCCACGTGTAAAGGGGTGGGATTAGCCTATCCAAAGTAAGATTGACATGACCAATGCCAGAAATAGTGCTATTAGGAGCTATAAGACAGAAAAGTGGGCATAGACAAAAATTATGAACAAGACAGGGCAGACCACTCTGCTAAAAGTGACAGACGTTTCAATCAAATCATGACAATACCCAAGATCCTTGCCACGAACAAGTAATAATAACTATAGGGATAAAAACAATTTTGAAATAATTTTTGTGTAAAACCTGTGACACTTTGTAAGGGGAAAAAAAGCAAATAGGAATAAAGAAATTAAATAAATATTTATTGTACATAAATATAGTTCAAAATATCTAATATTTGAAAAACAAAGAAAAACTATGTACCAAAAGAAACAGTTCATGCCAAAATTAAAGGCAAGGATCATTATAACAAAATGATTATACTATAAATAGTCAAGAAATAAATAAAACACCTTCTGCTGTACATAATTATCACCACGTACATCAAATTGGAAATAACATTCTGATGTAAATAAAATACCAAATTAAACATAAATTTACACTGAATACCCTAATTCAAACCGAATATTAGGTTGACCAGTTTAGACTCTCCCGAGATTGTGGTTTAAGAGGCAAATGAAACTCATCTGATGCTATCCCACTACTTTCCTGTTTCTTACTTACTTTGTCGGTTCTCTTCTACTCTGTGGTGTAGAGGTTTGGAAGAGAGAGCGCCATACTATTCTATCGGCTGTCTTCCTCCTGGCCTAATTCCAATTTAGTCCTCGGTCCTTCAGAGATTGTTTAATGTTGTACTCCTAGCGAATTCTGGGTCGTCCTGGAGGTCTGGATCCTTGGCTCTTAGTTTCTCATATGTGTCGTGGTAGCCGATTTTCTCCCATTTTGTACACATAGCAAAACCATTGTAATTGGGACTGTTTCACTTGGTTTTACAGGGGCTGGTTTTAAGGACATGACGTTTCGTCTAGTTTCGGCCCCTTGCACAATCTGTCTTAAAAAGAAATCAACTCAACACAAAAATCATAATTTTCAATTGAAATGTCTAGTCAGTATGAAACAAAAACAAAGAAAACAAAGATAATGTCCACAGACAAATCAAGATGCCAACCAAAAATTACCATCAATGATGAGGAAATTGAAAATGTCACAAATTTTGAATATCTTGGCTCCATAATTAACAACAATGGAGACTGCTCAAAAGAGGTCAGAAGGAGACTGGCCATAGCAATGAAGAGGTTAAATAAAATGAAGAACCTATGGCATAACAAATGAATAAAAGTAAAACTTCTGAGAACGTGCATCTTTCCGGTAGCAACATATGGATGTGAATCATGGACCATTACTCAAACATTAAAGAAAAAAATCGAATCTTTCGAAGTAAAGTGTTACAGAAAAATTCTCAGAATATCGTGGACCAAGAAGAAGAAAAATATAGACATCCTACACGACCTGAACATCGAGGAAAACTGGCTCATAAACAATATCATGTCCCGGAAACTGAAATATGTTGGCCACATTAAACGCCATAGTGGCTTAGAGAGAGCAGTGATGGAGGGTATGGTACCTGGAAGGCGAGGCAGGGGCCGACCAAGACGACGGTGGACACAGGACATTGAAGACACCTTGATCATGACATTGGAGGAGGCAGGAGGGCTGGCTAGAGATCGAGAGTCTTTCAGGTGGGCTGTGATGAGAGCGACCTTCTGCAAAGGACATGCTACAAGATGATGATGATGATGAGTTAGTTTGACTCTGAAACATGGAAAACAACAAAAGAAAAAAAAAAAAAACAACCAAAAAGCTATATTTTCATAAATGGGTTTTCCCCCTAGAACAGAAGTATGAAATGATTAATGTGAAACTGATGACATGAACCAGACAAAAAAACGGTGGAACAAGAGATGAGAAAAGCATGTTGGAGATGGATATTGACAAAACCCACAGAAAGCTTTAAGAGACAGTCCCTTGTTCTGGAATCCCCAGGGTAAGAGACATAGAGGAAGTCCAAGAAACACATGGAGAAGAAACCTAGAGACAGACATGAAGGGCATACAAAGACCTGAGACTTGTAGAAGCTGAAGATTGTTGGTGATGAATATAGACAATGTCGGTGATGAATATAGACAATGTCGGTGATGAATATAGACAATGTTGGTGGTGAATATAGACAATGTTGGTGATGAATATAGACAATGTTGGTGATGAATATAGACAATGTTGGTGATGAATATAGACAATGTCGGTGATGAATATAGACAATGTCGGTGATGAATATAGACAATGTCGGTGATGAATATAGACAATGATGGTGATGAATATAGACAATGTTGGTGATGAATATAGACAATGATGGTGATGAATATAGACAATGATGGTGATGAATATAGACAATGTTGGTGATGAATATAGACAATGTTGGTGATGAATATAGACAATGATGGTGATGAATATAGACAATGATGGTGATGAATATAGACAATGATGGTGATGAATATAGACAATGTCGGTGATGAATATAGACAATGTCGGTGATGAATATAGACAATGATGGTGATGAATATAGACAATGTCGGTGATGAATATAGACAATGTCGGTGATGAATATAGACAATGATGGTGATGAATATAGACAATGTTGGTGATGAATATAGACAATGATGGTGATGAATATAGACAATGTTGGTGATGAATATAGACAATGTTGGTGATGAATATAGACAATGTTGGTGATGAATATAGACAATGTTGGTGATGAATATAGACAATGTTGGTGATGAATATAGACAATGTTGGTGATGAATATAGACAATGTTGGTGATGAATATAGACAATGTTGGTGATGAATATAGACAATGATGGTGATGAATATAGACAATGTTGGTGATGAATATAGACAATGTTGGCGATGAATATAGACAATGTTGGTGATGAATATAGACAATGTTGGTGATGAATATAGACAATGATGGCGATGAATATAGACAATGATGGTGATGAATATAGACAATGTTGGCGATGAATATAGACAATGTTGGTGATGAATATAGACAATGTTGGCAATGAATATAGACAATGATGGCAATGAATATAGACAATGATGGTGATGAATATAGACAATGTTGGCGATGAATATAGACAATGATGGTGATGAATATAGACAATGTTGGTGATGAATATAGACAATGTTGGCGATGAATATAGGCAATGTTGGTGATGAATATAGACAATGTTGGTGATAAATATAGACAATGTTGGTTATCACAGTAGAGATATTCGCCAAAATATATTTAGTTGGTTACGCTGTAGAGTGGCAACAGCGTAGAATAGAAAACCCGTTTGGTGAGTCGGGCCAGAACGGAAGAGGATGTAGATTTTTTGGCGCGATTCAGTCTAGGAGATGTCAGCGGTCCTGTACGGACGCTTGTTCCCTTTGTCAGCGGTTTTGCTGGGATTACATGAATGCCATTCTTGTTCATTGCTTGCCGATTGTTTCAGGTGTTCAGGATTATTGTTAGATTACTAGAAGGGTGATGTGATTTCTGGTGGTTCTTTCCTGGATATTATTTACGGTAGAATCTTGCAATTATGTATTGCCTTGTTTCAGTATTGGACGTCGCCTGTGAGCGATAGTCATTCTGTAGTCGCTGGTTAGATTATATCGGTGACTGTTTTGCTATTATGTTGAGCTGGTGATTTTGGCAAGTAGTTTGGCATTTTCATTACATTGTGTATTGCATTTCATGTGTATTGTTAGCCGTGTGTGGCTCATATGTGTGCACCATACTTATTAAAGGGTTATTACCTGATTTAGGTGTTATTGGATTATTCATGTCAGCTACTGTGTACTGTGGTCATACCTTTGAGACAGCGAGCGAAGTGTATAGTGTGAGTGTGCCTTAAATCCATAGTACCAGTAGAGGGGTTTGTTCACACAGCACAAGTAGCCTGGTGTGCTCTGTGTGTGTGTGCTGTGTACCATTAGATACATATAACCTATTCTGACATCTGGGGTAACTCGTGTTTAGGCGTGGAGCCTGTATGATTTAATAGTTTAATTCCCAGCTATCTGGCAGTATTGTTTCATTTTATTTGATAGTACAGCCTTAGAGCCTGCATTGGTGTTGATCAGGCCATTATGGTGCACACAGTATTCTAGAAGGTGGTAGGCCACTGTGTTGGCGCCTTCTTATTTTCTCGTCAACTCACGGGCGTGAGTTGTTTTCGTCCGTCCAGTGAAAGGTTAGTGTGTGTGTCGGTCTGTTAGTGTCTTGTTTACGGTCGTGTTACCTGACCTCGTTTACGGGCTCTGACCTATTTTCAGCGTCCAGCAATGGCTACGTGTCAGTTGATTTTTGCAGTCTATTGTCTATGAAATATTGTACTGTTCAGTTCCAAGTTCTTTGTTATGGTATCTTGGCAGGTCTAAGTACGAGTGTCAAAGTATTAGACTAGTGGTACAGGGGGCGTCAGACGGGTCAGTTTGACACATCTCTGAGTCATTTTGGTGGTTGGCGACAGTGATCCAGGTGGAGCAGCGGAGCTTGAGGTGTTGGTACCATTTAGTTAGGGCCCAGACGGCATGTGGAGATGTCAGATGGGAAATAGCTTGGTCAACCTCGGTATAGGGTGGTAAGAGATGGTGGTTAGGTGTTTGTAGTTGTTAGGAGGTTGATAGATTGGTTGGTACCTCAAGTCATCGAGCTTCTGGTCCTGTACTTGCTACTCAGACGTGCCCAACCAAGGGTGAAGGTCTTTGCTACTCAGACGTGCCCAACCAAGGGTGAAGGTCCTTGCTACTCAGATGTGCCCAACCAGGGGTGGTCTTTTGTGTTTTGTGCCCTGCCGACCTACCGGGCGGGTCCAGTAGATGTCACCGTGTAAGCTGCTGTGATCCGGGAAGTGTGGATATTGTGTGATTAACTTTTGCTATAACACATATATAGAACAGTGCCAAGGAACTTACTCATGTTTCTTTTCGACGTATAGACGGTTGATAGTAGCTGTGCAGCTGATCTTTACAGAAGTAGACTTTGCAGTGTATCATGAACAGTGCTGTGTGAGCACCGTAGATAACAGTATATTCATCGAGGAAAGTATTTGACACTCAGACTTGCATAGCAAACTGTTTCCTGGACTGAGTTTCTTGTGGATTTTACGTTGTCCAGTGTGGAGTTTCGTTTGTTCTGTGATCATCATTCATCGTCAGTGCTGAGGATTCTCCTTACTCAAGCGCCGTTGGAGCTTCAGATAAGTTATTGTTTGTCTGCTTTTGTATTATATATTATATTGATATTTTCTTGTTTTTTCTGTGAATTTAATTTTCTTGTCTGTCCTTCTATCTGTTATTAGTTATCATTTAGCTTAATCTGCATTCTAATATAGTGCTGATTCTTTATTTACTTCTTGGTTTGTTATTGTTTTCTTTCCTTTTGTTTTGTCTTTTCCTTATTGTATGAGTAGGACTTAGTCTGTATGTAGGTATGTTAATTGTTAATTAAAGCTGATCTTGCTGTGTTTTCTTTGTAGTCAGGAAATATTTGGATTGTATATTTTGAATACATTATAATATAATTTTACTGATACTTTACTTAGCTTTCTTTCACTGAAGTGAAGATAGTGCTTGGTGGAAGAGATAGCTTCCAGCACCTCATTGTTGAGTGTGGTTTTTGTGGAGTCTTTGGTGTTATAGTGTGTTGGTGTGTTCAAGGGAGGAAGGGCGGCGAGTTTAATCCAGTCTTGGCCTCTCTTGTGGAAAAGATTGGATTAGACCGATTCTTTTAGGGTGTGGCGGTGTTTGTTTTGTGGTGGAGTCTGGCAGAGGGGATTTCCTGCGACTGCCCTGCTTAACATTACAATGTTGGTGATGAATATAGACAGTGTTGGTGATGAATATAGACAATGTTGGTGATGAATATAGACAATGTTGGTGATGAATATAGACAATGTTGGTGATGAATATAGACAATGTTGGAGGAACAGATATCAAAAGAAGAAAATAAAAGGTCAGTGTTTCATTGTACTTGGGAAATATATGGACATCAAGAGAAGTCAAGCCCAACACAAAAACAAGAATCTTCAACTCAAATGTCAAGTCAGTCCTACTGTATGGGTCTGAAACACGGAGAACAACAAAATCAGCAACAAAGCTACAGACTTTCAAACACGGGTGTTTGTGTTGAGCAGACGGATTGAAATAGTGTGACAAGGTAACTAATATGGAACTGTTGACAAGAACCAGACAAGTGCCAGTGGAACAAGAGTTGAGTAAAAGATGCTGGCGGCCAAGGACAACCTGGTGGAGAACAGTGAAGGCCAATATGCAAAGCTTGAATCAGAGTTGGGGCATGGCCACTGACCGAGCAAAATGGAGACAGTTTGTTACTGCCCTACAAGACGCCACTAGGCATGATGGCCACTGACTGCTTTGTCAGTCAGGAGCTAAGGATCCAAGAAGAAGAAGATACAGACTTTCATAATCAGGTGCCTGCATAGAACAGAAGGACTGAACTGATATAAGAAAAACACAAATTTGGAACCGATGGAAAGATCAAGATAAATACAAGGTCTTGCGAGAAAGGGCAGGCATTGGATATGACACAGAGTGACAAAATCAGCTGATAGCATTACAAGGCAGTCCTTGTTCTGTAGTTCACAGGTAAGGAAAATAGAGGGAAACAGCAAACAACAAGAAAAATAAGAACACACTGAGAAAGGAACAAGACTTGTGTATGATGGGGATAAAGGAGACATGGAAACGTCTTGAGTGGATGGCAAGGTATAGGAAGGTATAGCATGTATTTGTGGAAGGTCTATGCTCCACAGGGAACTATGCAGTAATGAATAACCATTTAGATATCTGACTCCAGGCTTTAAACAGTAATGAATAACCATTTAGATATCTGACTCCAGGCTATAAACAGTAATAAATAACCATTTAGATATCTGACTCCAGGCTATAAACAGTAATGAATAACCATTTAGATATCTGACTCCAGACTATAAACAGTAATGAATAACCATTTAGATATCTGACTCCAGGCTATAAACAGATAAATGGCTGCATCTGTCAATTCATATGTCACTAAAAACATACACACACACAAAGTCATGCTGTGCACATTCTTAGAATTTAATTCTATTTTACAAAAAATTCTAACACCATAACATCACATTAAGACTTCTATATGTATTCTTATATGGCATTGTAAGACATCTTTGTCAGCAAATCCTGCACTACAATCAGCACACTTTTAAGGCTTCTCTACTCTATGTGTTTGTTTATGGCGCACCAGATGGCCTTTCCGAGCAAATGTTACCTCACAAACATCACATCTGTGAGGCCTCTCTCCTGTATGTATCCTTCTATGGTTACTCAAGGTGCCACTCACAGCAAATCCTACACCACAAACATCACAAATAAAAGGCTTTTCTCCTGTATGCCTTCGTTTATGTCGTACTAAATAACATTTCCGAGCAAATGTTACATCACAAACATCACACTTAAAAGGCTTCTCTCCTGTATGTGTTCTATTATGGTATTGCAAATAGCTTTTCTCAGCAAATTCTGCACCACAAACAGCACATTTGTGAGGCTTTTCTCCTGTATGTGTTCGCCTATGGTTATTTAAGATGGCTTTATTAATAAATCCTCTTCCACAAAAATCACACTTGTAAGGCTTTTCACCCGTATGCATTCTTCTATGGTATCGCAAAGGACCTTTCTCAGCAAATCCTACACCACAAAAATCACACTTGTAAGGTTTCTCTCCTGTATGCATTCGTTCATGACGTACTAAATAAGATTTCTGAGCAAATCTTACACTACAAACATCACACTTAAAAGGCTTCTCTCCTGTATGCGTTCTTTTATGAGACTGCAAATAATATTTATGAGCAAATCCTGCATCACAAACATCACATTTGAATGGCTTCTCTCCAGTATGTGTTCTTCTATGAGACTGTAAGTTGTATTTCTGAGCAAATCCTGCACCACAAAACTCACACTTGAAATGATTCTTTCCAGTATGTAATGTTTTATGCCATTTTAAGCGATTGTACTGAGCAAAGCATACACCACAAATATCACATTTGTAAGGCTTCTTTGCGCCTGTATGTATTCTTTTGTGTTTTTGAAGGTGGCTTTTGCAGGTAAATACCAAACGACAATAATCACACATAAAAAGATTTTGTAATTTATGTAATTTTCTATGCATTTGTAACTGAATCTTGCAAGTAAACCTTACACCACAAACATCACACTTGAAATGATTCTCTTCTGTATATCTTTCGTCAAGTTGCTGAAGGTAACTACTAGTACTACAAGTATACCCAACACCACAGTCACCAATGTTAGAAGACTTATCCTCTACACATATTCCTATATGTTCTTGTGGATTATCATTCTGATTTAATACTTTGAAATGTTTGCCAGATTGTTCCCCTGTATTAACTTTGCTTGTTAGAGTTCTTAAATTATCATATAAGTTAATGTCTGTATCATTGATTTTAAGCCAAGCATTTCTTTCACTGTCAAAAAATATCTGACTGAACACTCTGTTACAGTCTCCATTTTGGTTTATTACCTTACAATCAGTCTGACAAACATCTACAAGGGGAACAACTTTATTATCTGCCTCAGTCTCACAAGAGTCCGCATTTATTTCTGGAGAGTGCATGGAATTCACCAATATTTTTTCACCTGCCTGCTTTGACTGTGTCTTCATTCCTACTGATGTTTCTTTTAAACTCACATCTCTTTTGATCTTTACTGTTTCAGTCATTTTACTTATGTTGTACTCGGGCGAAGAAATACCTGAAATAAGAAAACAAAGAGAGTAGATGATTTTGAAATGTACATTACACAAACTGAGTTAAAGCATTAAGATCACTACGCCTAAGTTACAAACTTCTCCAGGACAATGTCTATTTTAAAGTTGATGCATTTAATTAGTGAATTAAGTGTTTTCTACACCCTACCTTTGTCATGTTCACATAAACCCAGCTGTTCTTCTTCTTCAATCTCTGGCATTTTCAAGGAGGCTGCATTCTGTATTGGAATATTCATACACCTAATAAATTGGTAGCATAGTGCAAAGTCAAAAACCTTTTCTACAATCTATTCCATCTTCTACCATCAGTAATATACATATACAAGATACAGACATACTTCCAATGTTAATGATATACATCTACAAACCATTGGTGATATAGAGAATTTGTTTGGTATGGAAGCTGAAGTCTGCATTCGTAAGACCAGAAACATTTGCATCAGATTTTTGTGCAAATGTGCACATGGTGTGCATTACACTGTGCTTTGAGTGAAAATTATCAGCACACCAATGCCTTTCAATCTTTCCGTGGTGCACTGCTCAGTGTGTTAGAAACATTTGCACCAACTTTTCAGAAAAACATGGAAATAGCACACACTATACTATGCTTTGAATGACAGCTGTCTTGAAAATCCATTAGAATCATCCCACATATAGATAAATAATCTTGTTTTTTTTCATGTTTCACAGATCTCTTCCCAAAAAACCCATCAAGAAATGATGCAAAAGTTTTATAATAAAAGAGCCACTCAATAACTTTTCAGGTTTATTTTAACTTTAACACTCTGTTAAAGCTAAAGACATGGAACTGAATATTTAAAAAGAAAGAAAAAAATTATCACAGGCAGGAACTAAGGTGGATGAGTTTTTATTCCACGTATCAGTTCAGAGCCAAATGATACCAGCTTTCCTATCATCTTGACATGTGATCAGTTTCCCGTGATTTTAGCTTTTGCCATGACAATCAACAAAGCATAGCTGTAATCATGTAGATGTAATACCTCCCAGAAGTAGTCCTCACTCTTGGTCAACTTTATGTAGCACTCCCATAAAGGAGGAACCCAGATAATCTTAAAATATATATTCAGTGCACAAGCTATCATGTCAAACATCTAAATGATTACTGTAATTTTTTTAAAATAGTGATCAAAGAGCTAATAAGTAATTAGCCAAATTACACTCTGCATACCCATTCCCATGTCTCAGTCCACTAAATGTGCTACAGATGCTAAAAGTTTAAGATGTTGACTTTAATTCTTCTTCCATCATTGTTTTGACGGGTACATTTGCTCATCATTAATATACGAGGGACGGTCAAAAAGTAATGCCTCGTAATTTTTAATTTCATTCAATAGGCAAGAAAACAGATAAAATTCACATTGAAATGTAGCCCCAAGTCTGAACTTCAAAAATTTATTTCTCAATGTAGTCTCCGTTATTTGTTATAGTTTTTGTCCATCTTCTCACAAGGGCATGTATCCCCGCACGGTAAAAATGTGTGTCCTTTTTCCTAAACCACTGTCGTACAGCGCGTTTAAGGGTCTCGGTGTCCTCAAAGTGATGTCCGCGAAGATCTTCTTTCAGTGGTCCAAACAGATGGAAGTCAGAAGGTGCAAGATCATGACTGTAAGGGGGATGTGGTAATAATGTCCAGCCAAATTCTGCAATCGCATCAATGGTGCGTTTAGCGGTGTGTGGCGTGGCATTATCGTGCAACAGTAGTGCAGTTCTCTGATCTTTTAATGGGTAAAGTCGCCGACGATGACCTCTAAGCTTCTTCAAAGTTTCAATGTAACAGTCTGCATTCACCGTGTTTCCCTGTTCCAAGAAGTCGAGAAGAATCACACCCTTCTCATCCCAAAACACGGAGGCCATAACTTTCCCTACAGATGGTGAACTTTTGAACTTCTTTCTTGTCGGCGATGTTGTGTGATGCCATTCCATTGACTGCCTCTTGGATTCTGGTTCAAAAAAATGAACCCAAGTCTCATCACCTGTCACAATATTCGATAAAAACTCTTCTCCTTCAGTTTCGTAACGGTGCAGGAGGTTGATGGCTATGGTTTTCCTTGTTTCTTTATGTCTGTCTGTCAACATTCTGGGTACCCACCGTGCACAAACTTTTGAATAATCCAGGTCTTTAATGATGTTCTGGACACTGCCTTTACTAATGGACAACATGGAAGAAAGTTCATTCAGTGTTACCCGACGGTCACCACGAATAATGCCATCAACTCGATGAATGTTGTGTGGAGTCACTGCGGTAGACGGACGGCCAATCCGCTTTGCGTCAGCCATTGAGGATTGACCTCCTTCAGCTTCATCACAACGATGTACCCAACGTCGGACAGTGCTAACATCCACTGTTGAATCTCCATAAACATTCTTCAAATGTTCGTGGATGCGAATTGGGGTCTCGCCTTCAGCATTGAGGAATTCTATGACATAACGTTGTTTTAACCGAACGTCTTTGGCAGCCATTTTTAAACTGTTACAGTGGTGCCACCTGTTACTGAAACAGGTTGGTAATGCTATACAGTGCAGAAGAGTGAGGAATCCTGCTAAACTTACAAATTGCACACTGATGCAGTATTTACATACATAAAAAATAGGAGGCATTACTTTTTGACCTTCCCTCGTATATACTGAAGCACATTAAAAGCGCACCACTATTATATATACTGATGCCGAGAAGCTGGAAAAAAAAGTGTGGGAATGGATTTTCCCCATGTTTGTCATGAGGTAGAGAGCGAATGGCTGCTGGAATGGAAAGTGCATGATTTAACCCACGGGTTTGTGTACAGACTACATGAAAACAATGAAAGTTACATGTGCAACACGATTCCCAACAGCTATGACCCTGAAAATGTGTATGCGTTGTGGCAGTATACTCAGTATAAAAAGGCCGTTGAGACAAAACACCCAGTACATGTGCTTAAAATGCCATGACTATCTGAAAATGACCGCCAACGAGCCATTGGTATGTTGGAGACTGGAATGAGCTCGCGGGCCATTGCCAGAAGGAAGAATTGCCACCACAGCATTATTGTACGTCTCAATGAACATTACGGAACCACTGGCAGTGTCCGGGATAGACTTCGGAGTGGCCAACCACGAGTTACTACCCCTGCGCAAGATCGTCATATTATGCTGAGTCACCTAAGGAATCGTTCTCTCCTGGCAAGTCAAACAGCAAGAGCAATAGTGGGTACACGTGGGCAAGTCTCTCGAATGACAGTCATATGACGACTCAGAGGTACAGGCCTTACTGCAAGACGACCTTATGTTGGGCCAAACTTGACTCACAGACATCGTCAGCAGCACCTGCAATGGGCAGAGCAACATGTCAGATGGACTAGACTGCAGTGGAATGCTGTCCTATTCACAGACGAGAGCAGATTCAATATATCCTTTGCTGATGGACGTATGCGGATTTGGCGACGGTGTGGAGAGTGCTTTGCAGATTGCTGTGTTCGTCAGCACAACCGATTTGGAGGTGGCAGTATTCACATTTGGGGAGGATTCAGTTTTCACCATCGCTTGCCTCTTCACGTCTTCCATGGAAATGTTAATGCTGTGACATATCGAGATGAGGTTCTGGATGCATTGGTTGCTCCTGCATTCACAAATTATCCAGACTTGCAGCTTCTCCAGCAGGATAACGCACGTGCACACACCACATGCATTAAGCAGCAATATCTACAGCAGCAGAACATTGTGACGATTGATTGGCCTGCCCTATCACCAGACATGTCCCCTATAGAACATCTGTGGGACGAGCTTGGACACAGAGTCTACAGGCAAGGTTCTCCAGCTAATCTGCAACAGCTCAAAGCTGCTCTTACACGTGAATGGGACTTGATTCCCCGGAATTTCCTTCAGAGACTTGTGCGTTCCATGTAAAGCCGCTGCCAAGCTTGTTTGCAAGCACACGGTGGACATACTAGATACTGAGGATAGTGTGAATGAATTTTTTTTATTGGTTGCATTTTTGGTTTTCTCCCTTGCCTGCACAGAATGCAATGAATTTCATGACAATCAAATGTACAAATTAATAACCAGCATGGATTCATAGGAAAATGAATAAAGATTCCAAATATGTAAACTTGTAAACACTTATATTTACATTTCACACTCTGTTCCTGGATTATACAGGTGGTGCGTTTTTAATGTGCTTCAGTATATATATACATGGACACTAACTACCTTCATGGATACATAAGTACAGACAAGTGCACACTTTGACTAGCAGTAAACATCATGGACCAATATGTACACATACATGCACACTTGACAAGAACTATAACATATAAAAGTATATATGCACTAATAATGGAAGCAATTTTCAATACACACATAACAAGAATTAATACAGGACAAGAAGTGCAGAATTTGTTTACAGAAAAACAAAAGATGATGTGTTAAACACACCTGGTACCCTGTATCCTGGAATGAGAAGGAGAAGACAACAATGAATTGATGAGATATAACTTTTATCTCTGCTAGACAATAAGCTTCCTGCAGTTCCATCAACAACACAGTGTCAACAATTTTTGACATGACAATTTACCTAATGTTGATTTCACAGAAAAGATCACCTTCCTGTCTTATGCAGTTCACAAATCAAGTGAATTTTAGTAAAGTAGCTCATGGCTTTCACTGAGAACGAAGAAGTACCTATAGCCTTGAGGATCTCAGTCTTTTAAGTGCCGACTGGAGAGCTAGTCCAACATTTTAATAGCTTAAAGCATGTTTCCCCCTTAGTCACCTGCAGATCAACCAAATCAACTCGTGACCTACCAGCAGATCAGAATCAAACAGTTACAGATTCAAGCTGTAAGGCGTATGAAGAAGCTGTCAATAGTTAATTTTTCACACAGAAAGCAGGCTTCATTTGGGAATGCTAAAGTTATAAATTAAAGAAAAAGAACTTACTTCACATTCTGGTTTCACATCTTGCTTTAATATTTCATCTAGAATTGTGATCTCCGATTTCACATTTTCTATTGTCTGAAAGAAAATAAACTGGAATAATTCACTTTGCATCTCACGAAAATTAACTCACTTTTCCCATTTAAGACATAACAGCAAAAAGCATGGAACTGCTGATCTATACTGATAACTGGTGATGTATTCTGATAAATGGACAAATGGAAAATTCCTGGGGGATCTGGATTTTGCAGATGATTTAGCATTCTTAAGTTCAACACCCAGACAATCCCAAGAAGCAGTAAATAATCTGTGTCATCTTTCGGTTAAAATAGGTCTCCAAATAAATGCCTCTAAAACTAAAGTTATGAACTTTTCTACCGAGACCTTTGATATCATCCTGAACGGGGAAAAACTACAGAAAGTTGAAAGTTTTAATTATTTAGGCAGTAAAATGACTCAGGATGGTGACACAACAAGAGAAATTCATACTAGAATTGCTTTGGCAGCTAGCGCCTTCAATAGATTATCTAACATTTGGAAATTACGATCACTGAATATACATACCAAGCTTCGTCTGTTTAATTCAAATGTTATCTCAGTGTTAACATACGGCTGTGAGAGTTGGAAAATAAAAAATCATTGGAGAACAAACTGAATACATTCGAGAACAAATGTCTTAGAAAACTCATGAACATCAGTTGGAAAGAATTCAAGACTAATCGACAAATAAGAGAAGACTCTAGGCAGAAATATGTCTCCGACTATATAAGGAAAAGACGATGGTCATATATCGGTCATGTCCTACGAATGCAAAACAACAGAATACCACTGCAGGCGCTCACTTGGGTTCCTGAGGGTAAGAGGAAAAAAGGAAGACCAAAAGAAACACTTAGAAGAACAATAATAAGAGAAGGAAGAACGTTGGGATTAAATAATGTGCAAGAGCAAAGAGGAGTGGCGTCACAACAAATAACCTGGAGAGCACTGATTTCTGCCTTATGCGCCGTGTTTGGTGCTTAAAGAATTTATTATTATTATTATTCTGATAACTGGTGATGTATTCTGATAACTGGTGATGTATTCTAATAACTGGTGATGTATTCTATTAACTGGTGATGTATTCTGCAGGGTTCCTATGAGCTGCTACAGTAGCAATAAAAGCTTACTTTACAACACAGAGAGACAAGTGCTGGCTAATGGGGACCAGCAAGGCAGCAGTAACTTGTTTCACTCAAAGACAAACTACTCTACACCTCAAGGTAGAAGGGGAACAACTAAGTAAGTAAGACAAACTATGGCAGAAATTAAACAGACTGGCGTAAACAGAAATGGACATGGAAACATTAACAGACAAAGAAAACACATGATTCTGGCTGAAGCTAAACATTTTTTACAAGAATAAAATCCACTTCTCTCAATGAAACTCTTGAACTACCATGAGCTTATAAATCAGATCAGCAGGTTGTTCTGTTAGGACGAAGCAGAATTACAGGCTTTTGGTTTTATTTCCTTTACAATGCATATCTGCAACTTTTACAACCAAAGAACATCCTTTTTGATGATAGAACTTCTTTTCTATTATTGTGAGGTTTCGGGATGAAAAAGTGCATTTGTTTACTTGTTAATTTGTGGTTTTTTAGTGTAAATTTTCTCAGTTTGAAATGACCAAGCCCACTAGACCTGGCAGGCCTCGTAGTTTGACTTCAGATCTAGCTAGGAAATTATTTGAAGAAATTCTGCATGATGATACTAATTCAGATTTTCTTTTCCCTCTCAACAACGTTTGTCTATTTTTACAGGCTGTGACCTGTTCTTGTAATATGCAAAAATAATCATTTGCTGAGGATTTCTAAACAAAAACACTGTTTTTTATTTTTAAATTACTAAAAATACTCATGTATGTGATATTTTATTGCTTTTCATTAGATATTAACTTGAAGTGCAGTGTAACAAACCAGTAAGCACAATATTTTCATTATTGCTGCATCACATTCTTCTACTGACCTCCATTTTACCTTGCATTACTAATAATTGTTAATGAAAGCTTTTATATATTAGAGGACAATAATACACACCAGTAATCTCAACACAAATTGACCTACATTTTCATATAAAACAACAAATGTATTTACTAAAGACCACTGTTAACACACATTAGGCTGGCCATTTTTCATTGGGCCAAACCCACATTTTTTAAAGAGATAACAGATATGAGGCAAACAAATGTATAAGCAAGTTTTGCTATTAACTACTAAGTGATATTTGTCATTTTGTTTTTCTGTGTCATAAAAATGTGGTCAGATCAGTGTCTGAATATTATCAAGAAAATTCACATACCTCACAATCTGGCTCTTGTTTTATCAGTCTTGTTTCATCATTACGATTCATGTTTGAAATTGTTCAGCAAGGAAATGTCAAACTGAAGAAATTAAAGAATCTCTTGTATCATTTGTAAAAACTATCCATTTGTAATTGAGCACTGGGTATTTCATTGTAGACAAACTCCGCTAAGAAGGATGCTACCCTCTAAATGTAATCTTCACTCTGTTGTAGTATGAGAGCTCTGAGTCGCAATGACTACAAAAGAGCTACCATAATAGAAAAAGCTCCTAGAAAAGTTTCCAATGCTAATCATTTTTTTAAAAAATATGACCAAAAAACACACTCACTTTTTGGGTATAATGGTTGTGTGTTAGATTAGTGACTCATCATTTAAAAGGAAAAAACAAGTGTACAAACATAAATGTAAATATATGAAAATAAGAGAGCAAATAGACTGTCAGACAGAAATTTATGACATAAACACAGATTTGGCGTTAAAAAAACCTGCTTAGCTCAACTTGTATATGCATCAGACAGAATTAGCTCAACTTGTATATGCATCAGACAGAATTAAGAAAAGAACACTCTGTAACTGTTCACGTTTTTTTTTTTTAAATAAAGTTTTGCCTCGTTTTATTCAGGCGCGTCACATTCAACCTAGTCAGTTATATTAGGGCGCATGTCCAAATATACAAGACCCTTAGGTCTGAGATACAGTAAAATTGTTTCAGCATTATAGGCTTGATAATGTAAAAATAACCTACATAAACAAGCGACATCCAAAATAGTAGACCAACCATGGGAAACATCAGTATCTGAGCTATAAATCTGGTCCTTTTGTGGTACAGCTATTACCACCATCAGGTAATTCTATGAGGAATCAATTTCTGCAGCACTATAAGCTGTCACATAATACAATAGCAGAATTTGCAGATCTAAAATCTCTGGTTAAGCATTCTATCTGTAAACTATATTTTATAAACACACACATATACACTGTAAAGAGAAACTGTAGTTGAATCACAGAACATCCCAAATTTCAATCAAATTGCTATAGATTGGGTGTCCATAAAACTGTACAGGTCGGTTTACATCAAAGAAGGATCTGAAGATTGCAGTGATAAGTGGTCAGTTGTTCATATTTTTTGGGTTGAAATGGAGAACAGTGAGATGAATCCAATTGTATCAAAATGTTAATCAATGTTGGTAGCCAGTTAAGTCACCCCAGTCATTAGGGTTAGGATTAAGGATTCCTATACCTGAAACTAACTCTAATCTCTTGTTACCGCATATCTAAATTCTACTGATAAGAATATATCAATGTGGGAGACTGAGGTCTACTTGGTCGCGCGAATGACACTTTGTTATTCATTTCAATCTTTTATGTTTTTTTTTAATGTTCTTCTTACAGGACTCTTTTAGGAAAAGCTTAAATAGGTCTATAGTTAAGGTCAGTGTTAGCAAATATTTGCCTACATCTGCATCCTAAGCTGACTGTATCAGAGAATGTGACGATACTTGTGGTCTGATCATTAGCACAGGTCAGTTATGCATGAATGCACCCCTATCTGCTCAAATGTATAACCTAAAGACAATTAACTATGGATCTAGAGATAAAGAAATAAGTGGCTAGTTGGTATAAAGTTGTTCTTATTAATCATCCACAGTATTTGTTCCACAATATTTGTGAAATAGATCAAAACAGAATTAGAATTATGGTAAAGGTTTTCGTTAGCAAATATTTGTTTGTATCCTTAGGGCCTATCGAAAGTATAAGCGTAACATTAAATCCTTCAGTACGTTACTAACCGTCACTGTTTCTCGTCAGCTGTAACTGAAGATGAAAAAGAGCACATGACAGCCATTTGGACGTTGCACGATCATGATTCAAGTGAGAGACTATTTTTCATATTTTAAAGCAGCTGTGTCTATCGAGCGATATTGATTTGGCTTAGGCTATGGGCACAATCCCGATTGTTGTTTTTTTTTAAAATAGGATTTTAAGGATAAATGACAAATTCCTATCAGTGTGAATTTTGGTTTCTTTTAAAATGGTAGATTCTTCATACTTGTGCAGCTTATTTAAAAAATAAATAAATAAAATATGAAAATAGTGGATGCGAAATCAATAATGAAGTAGAAGGGGTCTACACGATATAAGTGACGATATATGCGGTCAAAACATGGATAAATAAATTATAACACATAAGGAAGGGAAACCCCAGGCCTGTAAACAGTAAATAAATATTAGACAAACATAAATGTATGTTTTCAGGCACTCGTAAATTATGCTTGGTGCGTGCATGCTAATAGAGATTTATGCCACTATTTACATTTGGATTTCCGTTGTCGCTAACCAAGAGCATGATGGACCTGAAAACGAAAAAGTATGAATGACGAAGGAGAGGTAAGGGAGAGAAGAGAGAGAGAGAAGACGACGAGCTGGCTAGAGAAAATTCAGAAAGAAATCGGATAGGCTGTCACTGAAATATTTTCGAATAGGATACTTGAATTGCCGAAGCGCCAACCAACGGGCAGCAGTTATACAAAAAAATCATCTATGATTTTGAGATCCTTATGATTCAGGAGACAAATTTAAAAGTGACAATTATTAAATTGTCCCGGCTACAAAGGTTATAGTAATCCGTGTGGACCTGGCAGACGAGGGCAAGCTATGCATGTCAGAAATGAACTCCCTCACACATGGCTAGATACGTTCCCACAATAGTGAGGATATAGAATTGCCAGCAGTTGTAGTGAATATAAGCGATCAGGAATGGCGAGTCTGCAATTTGTATGCTCATGTAGACCACCTTCCTGAAGAGGGTTGTTGGGATTTCTTTATAGATTTGTCCGATGAACCTAACATTAGGTGTTTAATTGCTGGTGATTTCAATGCTCCGTCTAAGGAGAGGGGTAACATCACGGACAATAGACCCTTGAATCGGGCATTATTGAACACAAACTTAAATCTTGAATGATGGGACGCCCGACAAGACTGCCAACTAAACCTGGGGACACTGGCGGCGTCATAGATCTGGCATTGATTTCTAATGCTGCCGCAACCCTTGCATGCTGGGATGTACTGTTAGCACAGGAAAGTGATCATCTACCTTGTGTAGTCCTCATTGCTAAGGGGAAGGCAACCAGACAAAGAAAGCCTAAACACACATTTAAGTCCCCTGCAGGCTCACATGACTGTAAATCCTCTACATACATTATTGCGTCAAAATGCCAGAAAGAAAAAAAAAACAACTAGAACACCTTTCACCCACCCACCCTGGTGGAATGAGGATGGAGAAAAAGCACGGATAGAAAAGGAGAGAGCGACGAAAGAATGGAAGAAATAACGAAAGAGAAATATAATGATTAATGGAGGGGTTGAAGAGATGAAGGAGAAACAAAAACAGAAAGCCATTAACAGTTTCAAGAGCGTCGCAAGGGAAGCCACGGACCAAGTGTGGGAGGCCTTCGTGACACAGGTGGGCACGAAAAGACCTTACAGAAATGCTTGTCCTTACATCGACGAATGAATAGGAACAAAATAAGCCAACCCATTCCTAATATTCTGAGCTCCGCGGAAACAAGCCTGAAGACCGATGAAGAGAAAGAACGTGCATTACTCAGTCGGTGTATCACTCAGACGGATAAAGTTGATAAAGCTGCCTGTCAAGAGATTAAGAATCGTGTACTGGAAATTGCATCAGAGGCGAGATATATTTTGACCTCATATCTGACGAGAACGTCATGTATACTTTAAAAACAAGTAGAAACACTGCTCCGGGTCCTGATTGTGTACAGTATCAGCACATCAAGCAGCTTGATAACAGAGATATAAAAAAATATAGTGATGGATTTCAACACCAGTATACAGAATGCTGAGGTGCCGGAAGATTGGCTACATAGCTACCTATGCCCACTTCCTAAACCTGGTAAAGACCCCACAATTCTTAGCAGCTATCGAATCATCACATTACATAATGTATACTGCAAATTACTTGAGAAGATAGAGGCGAGACAATCAATGAACCAATTTGAAAATGCACACATCCTCCCTGAAACCCTGGGCAGTTATAGACCAATAAAAATAACATGGGGTAACGCTGGAACGAAACATTCGCGTACGATGTATATGAGGGTTTCTATGGTAAACAAAAAATGGTGGCTGTGGCAATTAACCTAAAGGATGCTTACAACAGTGTTGGCTTTGCATCCTTGATAGACTGTGTAATGGAATGTAGTGTAAACCCATGGCTAACAAGGTGGATAGCAGCAGTCTTAACTGAGAGAGCAGTTGCATTTTGCTTGGGAACATGGACATCAGAACCAATGCACATTTGCCCGGGATTACCGCAGGATTCTCCATTATGACCGGTGCTGTTTAATATCTAGACAGCAAAAATAGCTACAATCCAACCAACAGGTTTTGGACGAACATTAACTTTTGCCGATGACTTGCTCATTTACAGTACTGGTTCAGATAGAGGCTCCGACCCTCTTTGGAATCTTCTTTGGCTTACTCTTGAAACATGCATTCAGAGATGCAACTGAAGGAATATGCCTTCACACTAGGTCAGATGGCCGTCTGTTTAATCTTTCAAGGCTGAAGGCAAAAACAAAAATTAGAAGGGTCACTATAAGAGACTTGTTGTTCGCTGATGATGCTGCAGTCGTCACTCAAAGCCAACAGGAGCTTCAGAGCTTGATGAATCGCTTCACTAAAGCATGCAAGGACTTTGGCCTCACAATAAGTCTAAAGAAAACGAATGTGCTGAGTCAGGATGTGGGTGCTGCACCAGTTATCACTATCGATAACTATGAATTGGCAGTGGTGCACCACTTCACATACCTAGGGTCTACCATCAATGACAAACTCTCACTGGATACAGAAATCGACAGCCGCATTGGCAAAGCTGCAGCTACCTTTGACCGCCTCACATCGCGTGTTTGGGGAAACTCTAAACTCACAATGAAGACCAAAGCTGCGGTATATAATGCCTGCGTCACCAGCATACTACTATATGGCAGCGAGACCTGGACGACCTATGCTAAGCAAGAAAGAAGGCTCAATACCTTCCATTTATGGTGTCTACGCCGCATCCTCGGCATCTCGTGGAAAGATAAAGTGACAAATGTCGAGGTGTTGTCACGTGCTGGCCTTCAAAGTATGTATACGCTGCTTAGACAGCGCAGACTTCGCTGGCTTGGCCATGTTCGCCGCATGGAAGATGGTCGCATCCCAAAAGATATCTTCTATGGACAATTAGCAGATGGCAAGAGAACAGTTGGGCGACCACAGCTGAGGTTCAAAGATGTGTGCAAGAGAGATATGAGGGCACTGGACATGGATCCAGCAACATGGGAGGATGAAGCTGCCGATCGCACTAAGTGGCGATGCTATTTACGGCACCACCTCAGATTGGGCGAAGAGAGGCTCACACAAGAAGCAGAGGTGAGGAGAAAACGTCGAAAGGAGCACCAGGAAAATAAGCAGTTGAGGGCTGTCACCTCAGGGGCGCATTCCCATAGTCAATTATGACTGAAGGGGCTATTATTATTATTATTATTATCAGATAGACATGAAATGGTCAAAAGTATACAAGCAGTTTCTAAATGGTGCGACGAAACCAGCTCCAAGGTCAATCCCAACAAAGCATGTGTGCTTTGGTGCTCCTTGAATAACTTACTTACTTACTTACTTAGTCGTTCCCCTTCTACCGTGAGGTGTAGAGGTTTGGAAGAGAGAGCGCCAGACCATTCTATCAGCTGTCTTCTTCCTGGCCTGGTTCCATTCTAGTCCTCGGTCCTTCAAAGATTGTCTAATGTTGTCCTCCCAGCGGACTCTGGGTCGTCCTGGAGGTCTGGATCCCTGGCTCTTTGTTTCCCATGCTTGTCGTGGTAGCCGATCTTCTCCCATTCTGCAGACATGGCCAAACCATCTTAGTTGGGACTGTTCTATTTGGGTCTGCAGCGGATGGGATTTTAGGCCTTGACGGATCGTCTGGTTGCGGACCATGTCTCTTCTTGTTACTTCAACCACTTTCCTCAGATACCTCATTTCTGAGGTTTGGATCTGGCTTTTGTGGGTTGTAGTCATTGCCCACGACTCGCATCCATATGTCAAGACTGGGACATAGGTGGAGCGGTATACAGCCATCTTCGTTTTCTTACCAACCTCTTTCTTGCTGAGGAATCCACGATTTATGGCCTGAAAAAGTCTCCCAGCCGCTGCTTTCCGAGTGGCCAACTCTTCTTTGATGCCTCCCTTTCGGTCTATAATAGCTCCGAGATATTTAAAGTGGTCGACCTGCTCCAGGACCTGTTCTCCCAACTTAATCTGATGTTTTCTTTCTTCTCGTGATATCACCATGGATTTTGTTTTAGAGCTGCTTATGACCATCCCTCTCTTCTCCAGCTCTTCCTTCCAGACTTGCAGGTTGGATTGGAGATGTGCCTCTGATTTAGCAATCAGGGCAACATCATCAGCAAATGCCAGCTCCGAAATATAGACCTGTCTCATCTTCCAGTACCCCACTGAATACTTTCTTGTTCTCTCCTTACATGCCTTGATGACATCGTCCATAAGGAGTATGAAGAGGCAAGGTGATAGGATATCACCTTGCCTTACACCAGTGGTGGTCCTGAACTCTTCTGACTTATGGTTTGCTGTCCTCACATAATTTCTGCAAGACTTGTAGAAGCTCTGTATAGCATGAATCAGAGGTGCTGGAATATTCTTCCTTGCCAAACAGTCCCAAAGTTTGCTCCAGGGGACCCTGTCAAACGCCTTTTCCAGATCTATGAAACAAAGATGGATCTCACTCTTATACTCAAGGACCTTTTCACTCAGCTGTCTGAGTGTGAAGATTAGGTCTTGAGTACTTCGGTTTGCTCGGAATCCGCACTGGACCTCATCCAATTGTGGCTCAGCTAGGCGTCGGAGTCTCTGCTCTAGGATTCTAGAGTAGATTTTACCAGCGACACTGAGAAGGGATATGCCTCTATGGTTTCCACATTGTCGATTGTCACCCTTTTTGAAAATTGGTGTTATGATGGCAATCTCCCAATCCTTTGGTATGGTCTTGTTGCACCATGCTGCCTGTAGGACCTTTAAGAGTAATAGGTCGCCTGATGCTCCCATGTACTTAACCATTTCTGGTGTTATACCATCATGCCCTGCTGCTTTGCCCATCTTGATTTTCTCTAGTGCTGCCCTCAGTTCTTCCATCTTTATGTCATCTTCACCATCATTGGTTTCCTCTTCTGTGTTAGTGGTTATCATTTCTGATGCTTCATCATGCTCACCATCCAGGAGTTCTGAGAAATATTCTTTCCATCTTTCCATTACTTCCTTCGGGGCAGTAAGCAATTTGCCTTGCTTGTCCTTTATAAATTTGAGAGGTCATTGTTTTTCTTTCCTCATGTTCTTTAGGGTCTTATAGAACAATTTCTGGTTTTCTTGTGCATCTTTTTCTAGCTTTTCTCCAAATTCTTCCCAGGACTTCTGTTTTGCTGCTAGCACTTTGTTCTTTGCTTCTGTTCTGAGTGTCACATATTCTCTATATTTTTCCATTTGTCCTGTTGTGTTTTTAGCTCCTAAGTATTGTTTCCATGCCATTTTCTTCTCTCTTATTTTCTCTTTGACTTCCTCTGTCCACCAAGGTGTCCTCTTTCTCTGGTTCCCAAGTCGGACTTCACCGCATGCTTCTGCAGCAGCTGTCTTTATGATATCCTTGAATTTATTCCAGAGGGTTTCCAAGTCATCAGGTCGCTCTTCTGTGTTGCTCACTGCTGTAGCAATAAGCCCCTGATATCTGGTCTTAATTTCTGGCTCTCTCAGCTTGTAGGTCCTAATGCTCATTTCTCCTGCTCGTTTACTTGGTTTCTTGCGTGATGTTGGGCAGTTCCTAGTCTGAGCAACTCTTTCAGTTGTTCGTTTGTCCTTGAATAACTCCATATTGAAAGCAGATCTTCCAGACATTACTCTCAGTGGACAGAAAATTGAAAGGCAGAACAAGCTGAAATAGCTTGGAGTAACATTCGATCGTGGGCTATCATATAATCACCATGTTGATCACATCATATAGAAGTGCAAGAGAGGTCTGGTAGCCCCAAAAACAATGGCCGCAGCGCACCTGGAGCATAGACTACTGTTTCTCATATATCATCAGCTGATCTTGTCTGTAATCGAGTATGACATGGTGTCACGTAGGTTTTGATCATTAAATTGCCTTTAGCGTCTTCCTATTTTTTCACCAGAATTCTTTAATTTTGTTATCCCTCTTTATTTCCTTTTCCTGTATATTTTGCATCCATTCGTTTGCGAAATATATTTCCTTCCAAATTCGCAAACTTTACCTGTTTCTTTTCTCAAAACTGAGAATCGCACTAGCATTCTATTACACAGATGTCAGTCGCGCAGGTAGACGAGGATGTGCGAAAAATTCGTTTCGCTGGACATAGAGCAGACTTTATGTCTACATTTGCACCTGTCACGCGCGGGTTTTTCGGCTGAGCGCTCAGGAAAGGCGTGATTACTGACATCTCTACGACGCAGTACGAGACGGTTGTCTGAGAGTTGCTACTGACACGCGTACATCTCGGTCAGTAGGTGGCAGTTACGACACGCGTTAAGCTGACGTAAATGTTGGGAGTAGGGGAGATAATTTCGCTTGGCGAAATAAGTTGGAACCCTTTGTCTGATTTTAAGATATTGGCCCGAGTTTGAAACTTTATTTTCATTCTCACTCAGTAACTTTGCAGTAAAGACAGAACTAGCCTTCGTTCGATTTCTAAATAATCTCTGTTAATAGAGATGGCCTTTAGTTTGGTCGAAGTGGTTTAAGTTCTTAGTACTTCTGTGTTTGAGGTAAAATATTATATACTATATTCTAGTATTTTGTGAAGGGATTAAGTGTTAAATCGCCGATTTCATTTTAAACCAGTTCTGTGGGCAGAGTGATTATTTTAATAGTTTGTTATTTTCTTTAGTCGACGAGTTACAGTGGAGAGCAAGATAAATTATAAATGTCTAGCTAAACCCATTCGGCTATTAAAACCATTTAATGTAACTGCTAACTACTCAGTCGACTATTTTTTTCTAAACTAACTCATAAATGCTAGTTGCGACATCAGTGAATATTGACGGAATACGCAGATATTCCTAATATTGATGATTGATTTAAATATAACTTATTTCACCGGAAGTTTAAATAAAAAGTCAAGCGGTCGGCTTGCTATTTAAAATGTAAGTTATATTGAGTACATAATATGTAAATGATTTATATGTGCTTTTCCTTTTATACAGTGAAATACGGGGGTGACCCGAACTTTACCGGCGTTTAATAAGAGTTTCATATTTGTGAAGAAATAGACAGTCCTTATTTTGAACCACGTGGGTTTCTCAAGTAACACTAGTCTGACAGTGCATATGCCAACAGAGTTAGACAGAAATACTATATCCCACTAACGGGTTTCAAAGACTGTAATGATCAATACGGGGCTTTGAGCCAGATCTTAAATCCTTCCATAAACTCTACGTAAATGTTCTGCCTGGCGGCGTGAATATTACAAGAAATAACATTAACATTGTCCGACTAGATTATTTTTTGTGGAAAAATCTGTGGTGTGACCAAAGTAAATCCTATACTGAGAGAAGGCACCGACCTGACATTCCTATTACTAGAAAACCTAAGCTATTAACACGGTGCTCACTGTAAACTTTCGTGCCTGGACAAGATTTTTTAAATGTGACATAGACAGATATCCTAGAATAAGAAATACCAAGGAAACGTTCCCCGAAGCAGTGAATTCTATCTGACTTTGTGGAGCTGGGGTTTTCTTGGCTACGACTACCTCTGGTGATTCTGTTTGTGAATGTCCTAACAAAATTGTATTTCCAGATATGTCTACCAAAACAGTGAGTATGTGCACGTGTACACGGCTGGATGTCTAGTGTGAATGTAGGACTGAGTGATTTCTCCATTGTTGTAATTTGGTACCCATTTTGCTGTTCTAATTGTCCTTACGCCAGTATTGCTAACCATATTTTCCCTTAGAATAGATCAGAGTATATCTAAGTCTATCCATACCTTTAACAGGGGAAAATCATTTTATTACCGCTAATGTATCATTGATCCTCTTTGGGCCATCATCTTTTTCCTAAACGGGACTGGGGGCTAAACCTAGAGGGCAGATCATAACGGGTCTATCATCCTGGTAGAAATTCATTGATTTTTTTTTGACTATTTGTATGCTTCCTTTATGTATTTTTGGTGTTGTAGATTTTTGAGATGATAATTAAAAAAAATTCTCTTGAACAAAATCAGTGCGTTATTCAGCTCGATCCCAATTATCTGTATAATCATTGTTATAGATTTCCCAAGCCTGTGTGTTTAACTGTCGTCACGTGTATGAGCGTGCCCGTGAGTAGATAGAATTATATGTAATATATAAGTGGTTTAGACTGTCTGACTCTGTAAAAACCGTCGTAGAGGATAGGTGAGAGAGAGAAGAATTATTTTCGCTTTCAGAGACAGCCTTTATACCACAGTCTATCATCTCACCTGTGTGGAAATTCTATTGTTTTTTTTACAAATTCTCACGGTGCTAATCACCTATTCAAATCTATTCAGAAGGGACCAAACTCAGTCTTAATTCTCCTATCGAAAATCTACGACAAATGGGGTCTCGCCCGACGGATTTTTGAACTTAGAATAGGAAGACGAGTACGACAAATGTGGACTCGTCTATCTGGATTTTGAACTTAAGATTCTTTATTCTGAAATAGAGTAAGAGTGTGATGTCTTGTGAGTTGTTATATCTTTAAATAATTTATCCCCTAGACTAACGATCTGTTTACGGGCGTGCTGACTACACAAACTGATACGTTTTTTCCACAGCATTTTGAATAATATACATTTGGTTTACAGGTTGATTTTGTCGGAATACATGTTAATTAATGATTTTGTAATACTAAACGCTGGTAAAGTTTTGTGAGTGTATAACATTCACAAGGGTTCTGAAGCAGGAAGGTGTTTGAACTAAAGTTAAGGAGTGTGTTTCGGACTATTTGTCCAGATTAATTGCCTCCCTCACCCTAACTGTCTTCAGGGGTAAATTTGAGAGTGGATTAAAATTAAGGGATTATTTTTCTCTTTAATTTTTACAATAACTATTTTGTTTCCACTGTAGCAACTTATTTTTCAGAAGTAATCTTAACTACCATTTAGTTGGCGTAGTCGTGTTTTGCATTAGGTGCTTTATTGCCGATTAATAGCAGCGATAGTTAGATTTTTATTTTTGGAGGAGGTATCCCAGGGTTAAATATATCATCTTTTGATTTTTTGGTAATTTTTTTCTCGTAAGTGGTAGGAACCAGTGTATCCTTTTTCCTATTTTCTTTCTCCACTAGTCTCAGTCACTGACATAATATGGTCGAGAGGGCAAAGCTGAGACAACTCCTCAGGGACGAAGCGAGAGAGGAGGGACTGGAAGGAGAGGAAGCGAAAACATTTGTCAGAGACGAACTTGAGAGATATGACGCAGAGAGAAAAGCAGCCGAAGCTTTATAGCAGAAGAAGATGGACGAGGAAATGGAAATTCGCAGGATGCAGCATGAGGAAAGAGAGAAGGAGAGACAGCATGAGGAAAGAGAGAAGGAGAGACAGCATGAGGAAAGAGAGAAGGAAAGACAGCAGGAGAAGGAGAGGGAACAGAGACAGCACGAGTTAGCTCTCAAAACTCTAGAATTCCAAAGTCGTGGTGCTGCCTCTACCTCCAGCAATGGAGAGTCTTCTCCTCATTCTTCCTTAACTGATCCTTCTAACACTCAATCTCTTCAACTCAACGCTATGTCTTTCACTCTTGAGTCTTTCCCTTGTCCTAATGAGAAGATTGACACATGGTTAGAAAAATTTGAGAAAATTGCAACCCTGTACGGTTTAGAGAGGTCGCGTTGGAATATGAAACTTTCCCAGGCCCTAAAAGGTTCTGCTTATGATGTTTATTCTAAGCTGGAAAGTAGCCAACAAGACGACTACGACTTGTTGAAGAAAGCTTTGCTTGAGCGCTTCGAGATGAATGCGCGAAAGTTTTTGCAACTGTTTCGCAACAGCAGGAAGGAGAATTCTGAAACTTTTCAGCAGTTCTCATCTCGTTTGAAGGGATATCTGACAAAGTGCCTAGAGCTCTCGCAGCTCCCCTCTACCTATGAAGGTCTTGAGGAATTTGTGTTAACAGAACAAATAAAGAACACATTGTCTGCAGATACCCGGAGATTTCTAGCTGAGCAGGGTGCAGAAAAACTTAAAGACATCTTAGAGAAGTCTGAGCGTTATCAAAATGCGCTGGCTGAACTACCGGCCACAAAACGAAAACCGACAGAGGAGCATCTTCGAAAAAATAATCTAGAGCAATCTTCTCAGGCTTTTAATCAGAATAACCACAGAGAAACTGGACCTCAAAACCCCCCTCCTGAAAAATCCAAGTTCTACAAAAACAAGTACCCCAACCACCCCAAACAGTCTGATCAACCCGACCGCCCTACATGGCAGCGTGGCCAGAAAGGTCAAGGTGGCAAAGGGAGAACCCCTGAGCACGGGACATATGATCAGACCGAGCACACCGAGCCGAAACGCATCGGATGCTTATTAACAGTCTCGCAAGGCGGAATTATTGACAGTGATTCCCAACCTGTTGGGGATAGACCCTCAACGCGAGGTACTGTTACATTGAACGGTTCTCAAACTTCTTGTTTATTTGACACGGGGCTTTCTTATAATTGCATTGTCGCCAGAAACCTGGTCAAACCCGGTCAAGAGACAGCAGAGACCGTCCAACTTTGTGGAGTTCGTAAGAGTGATGCACCTACAGCGCTTCCCATCGCATTGGTGGAGATACACTCTGACTTTGTCAGAGGCGTGATCAAAGCGGCTGTTATGGATGATCCCATCTACCCAGTCATACTTGGCGGGAGATACGTGTGTATTGAGAAACCGGAAGAGCCGATTGTGGCAGCAGTAACTACAAGAGGGCAAACCAAGAAGGAACGGGAGCCTGCGCCAAATTTGTTACCTATGGAACTTAAAGAAGCGCAATACAAGGACCCTACTTTGGCACCCTGCTTTAGGAAACTGCCCATGGCTAAGGAACCCAAACAGCACGGGGGCATTTTTTCTAAGGATGGCGTACTTTATCGCAGAACGGGCAAGCCTGACCAAGGTTACAACCAGCTCCTAGTACCGAAACAGTACAGAAGCCAAATCCTAGAAATGGGGCACTCTCTTCCCTTCAGCGGACATATGGGACAGAACGCCACAAACCAAAGGATAACCACTCATTATTGGTGGCCAGGAGTAAATATTGATATTATCAGATATGTCAAATCCTGTGCCCAGTGCCAACGTGTGCCACCCAAGCAACGAGCACCCCCAGTCTCTTTGGGTGAAATGCCAATAGTGGGTACACCATTCGAACGGGTTGTGATCGACATTTTAGGGCCTTTCGAAAGGACTAAAAGAAGAAACAGGTTTATCCTGACCTTAGTCGATACATGCACTTATGGGCAGAAGCTATACCGCTAACATGCGCAGATGCCAAGCATGTCGCAGAAGCCCTCGTGCAGATTTTCACTCGGTTGGGATTCCCTCAGCGAGTGTTGACGGATAACGGATCCCCATACCGAAACCTGTTGATGGATGAGATCGTGGAGATCTTGAGGACCCAACACATCCACACTAAGCCATATACTCCGGCCGGAAATGGGCTCGTGGAACGTGTTAATGGAAACCTCAACATGATGCTAAGTAAGCTGGCACGAGTGAAACCTGAAGATTGGGATCTCTGTATTCCTGCAGCATTATTTGGCTACAGAGAATCTCCCCATACTTCCACAGGATTTCCGCCAGCTACAATCTTATTCGGCAGACCCATTAAGGGCCCGCTTGAAGCCTTACTTCAGTCTCTGACAGACGAGAAGGCGGATGAGACAGTTGTCTCAGCAAGTAAATATGTGTCGGTTTTAAAGGAAAGGTTGAAACTAGGGTGGGACCTAGCAACGACTAACTTTAAGCGAGCTCGCACAAAGCACGCTAACCGATACAGGAAAGTCGCGAAAGAGAGAGAATTAGAAGTAGGAGAAAAAGTTTTGGTGTTACTCCCTACCGAGAACAACCAACTGAGGATCGGATGGCAAGGACCGTTCACCGTCCTGAAAAATATTTCTAAGGCTAACTACCAGATCTCTTTTCAAGGAAAGGAGAAGGTTTTTCATTTAAATCTGTTAAAGAGATACTTGGAAAGACCAGTGCCAACCTCCGACTATCTCCTGACGATCGCCAAAGCTGACGAAGATGATGATAGTGGCAGGGATATTCCACCGCAATCACACGAAATCTTTCAAAAATGTCAAAAGCGGCGACGCTCTTTCAAGCGCGCATGGGAGACATTCCAGAGAAAGGAAACTTTGGGAGTAGACTTGAGTAGGAATTGCACAGAGATGGAGGGGGAAGATGAGAGGGAAGAAGACAGACACCCCGAAGCTACGGTTATAGGAAATTTAATTCCATAACGTAGACATGGAGTGCTTCCATATCTTAAGGGGGGACGTCATGTCACGTAGGTTTTGATCATTAAATTGCCTATAGCGTCTTCCTATTCTTTCACCCGAATTCTTTAATTTTGTTATCCCTCTTTATTTCCTTTTCCTGTATATTTTGCATCCATTCGTTTGCGAAATATATTTCCTTCCAAATTCGCAAACTTTACCTGTTTCTTTTCTCAAAACTGAGAATCGCACTAGCATTCTATTACACAGATGTCAGTCGCGCAGGTAGACGAGGATGTGCGAAAAATTCGTTTCGCTGGACATAGAGCAGACTTTATGTCTACATTTGCACCTGTCACGCGCGGGTTTTTCGGCTGAGCGCTCAGGAAAGGCGTGATTACTGACATCTCTACGACGCAGTACGAGACGGTTGTCTGAGAGTTGCTACTGACACGCGTACATCTCGGTCAGTAGGTGGCAGTTACGACACGCGTTAAGCTGACGTAAATGTTGGGAGTAGGGGAGATAATTTCGCTTGGCGAAATAAGTTGGGGCCCTTTGTCTGATTTTAAGATATTGGCCCGAGTTTGAAACTTTATTTTCATTCTCACTCAGTAACTTCGCAGTAAAGACAGAACTAGCCTTCGTTCGATTTCTAAATAATCTCTGTTAATAGAGATGGCCTTTAGTTTGGTCGAAGTGGTTTAAGTTCTTAGTACTTCTGTGTTTGAGGTAAAATATTATATACTATATTCTAGTATTTTGTGAAGGGATTAAGTGTTAAATCGCCGATTTCATTTTAAACCAGTTCTGTGGGCAGAGTGATTATTTTAATAGTTTGTTATTTTCTTTAGTCGACGAGTTACAGTGGAGAGCAAGATAAATTATAAATGTCTAGCTAAACCCATTCGGCTATTAAAACAATTTAATGTAACTGCTAACTACTCAGTCGAGTATTTTTTTCTAAACTAACTCATAAATGCTAGTTGCGACATCAGTGAATATTGACGGAATACGCAGATATTCCTAATTCCTGATGATTGATTTAAATATAACTTGGGAGCCGCGCTAGCGTAGTGGTTACAACACCGCTCTGGCGACCGGGTGATTCAGGATCAAACCCGGGCGACGGCATTTGAGGATTTTTCGTCGACCGGGAATTGGACTGGATTAACTCGAGACCTGGCGATGACATTTGAAGGAGTGTCGTCGACCAGGGTTTGGCGGCTCCTGAGCCGACCCAGCTCTAATGGGTACCTCCGAAATCGGCGAGTATCTGCCTCTGTACAAGAAAAGGGATACTCACGTAAAATCAATGTCAGGTTAGACATTAACAATAACCTGAGATTTCGCCTCGAGTATTAGCGGGCGTACGAAAAAAAAAAAAAAAAAAAAAAAAAAAAAAAATATAACTTATTTCACCGGAAGTTTAAATAATAAGTCAAGCGGTCGGCTTGCTATTTAAAATGTAAGTTATATTGAGTACATAATATGTAAATGATTTATATGTGCTTTTCCTTTTATACAGTGAAATACGGGGGTGTAATGTTATGATGTATGTATTTTTTTATTTTTTTATTTATTTTTTTTTCTTATCCAGCGGCACTTGGGCTTTCAGCCCTTCGGCCCAATGACATGTCATTGCGAGGCTGGGGAACCTGAGGACTTTCCTTCCAACCCGGTCAGGAGCTTCGCTCCTTCCCATCCACAGAGGGTTTATCACAGGAGCCGTTCTGGCTATTCAGTCAAATTTCCGGCCGTAAACATTTCTTCAAACGCCGACGCCCGGGTTTGAACCATGAACACCTGGTCGCCAGTACAACGCCGAAGCCATTACACCAGCGCGGCTCCCATGATGTATGTATATAAGCGTTACCTCGTCATCTTCACAAACACACACATGTCTCAGAAGGCACACAGTAAAGCATGTTCAGTTTGCAGCCATGTTTATTTACAGGATATCGTACATGTGAAGATTCGCATTATATTACAATGTGTGGTTCGTATTTTAATGTATTATATTACATCCCTCCTTTTTTGAAGAAAAAAAAATGTGTGCAAACATTTCCAACGAAATATTTCATGTAAGAAAGGATAAGTATGTGTAATGCTCAGTGTGAGTATATATGTCACTGTCTGTATCGGCTGGGAGGTGTCACTGTACGACCAGAACGAGTGGTGTAAAGTGCTGGTGGTTCTGCGGAAGTCCCTGGTTTAGCTTGAGTTGGTTGTGATTCCGTCCTTGGTGGTTGTTGGTTTTGTGGGGTACCAAGGTCTGGAGTTACTGCATTGCCTGTTGTAAGCGTGGGAATTTTCTTTTCTGTTGTATTCTGTGGGATTTCTCTGATGTCCACCCTGTTTCGCCTCATGAGGTTGTTGCTGCTGTCTGGTCTTAAGGTATAGCTCCTGGGTTCAGGGTTTCTGGAAATGATTGTTGCTTTTGACCATGTGTCATTGTCGTGGTTGTAGGTAGTCACATGCTGACCAGGATGTAATGGTGGTAGGTCTTTAGCACATTTGTCATAGTTGGATTTCTGAACTTGCTGACGATGCTGAAGTTGATCATATGTGCTGTCTCTATGTTGTGGACGGAAGTGGACCTTAGATGGTAGAAGGTCTTTAATTCTTCTATCAAACATAAGTTCTGCTGGACTGTCGATCTTACTGTCTACTGGTGTTGTTCTCCATGCCAAGAGTGCTAGGTGTACATCCTCTGTTCTTGTTTTCTTCATGATTGACTTGATAGTTGTATCTGTCTCTCAATGAAGCAATTAGATTTAGGATATCTAGGTGATGATGTTGTGTGTTTGATCTTCCAGTCCTTAGTGAAATTTCTGTATGCTTGACCTGAGAAATGTGGACCTTTGTCTGATCTAATTTCATCTGGGATGCCAAATATGCTGCAATACTTCTTTGTAATGTCTGCAATAACAGCTGATGGTGAGGGTTGTGGAAGTTTCTCAATGATGGGAAATTTGCTGTAGTAATCAGCAATAATAAGATAGTCATTATTGTCGATGGAGAAAATATCAGTTCCTATAATGCTCCAAGGGCTCAATGGTATGTCTGATGGTATGAGAGGTTCTCTGCACTGCCTATTTGCATGTTCTTGGCAAATTGAACAGTTTTTACATATTGTTTCTATGTCCTTGTTTATCTGTGGCCAGTAAACATCTTTCTTTGCTCTCAGTTGTGTCTTCACAATACCAAGGTGACTATTATGGAGCTGTTTAAGGATGATATCGCGTTGTGTTTCTGGTATAATAATGCGATCTCCTTTAAGGATCAGACCATCTTCGATGCTTAACTCGTCCCTCATAGAGTAGTATGGACGGATGTGCGTTGGAACTTCCCTGATAGAGCTTGGCCATCCATGGTATATCAGTTCTTTGAGCGAGTTAAGGATAGGATCTCTCATTGTGTCTTCTCTGGTGTGTTCAAGCCGATTATCGCTAAACTTGACAAAATCAACTTTGATGTTTGGGGTAAGATCTGCTGTCTTGTTGGGGTTCGGTAGTCTGCTGAGAGCATCTGCAAGACCTATATCCTCTCCTGGGATATACTGAATATTAAAATCATAACCTTGTGTTTCCAATAACAGAGCTTGTAGTCGTGTTGGTGCTGAAGCTATTGGTTTTTTATGAATCATCTCAAGTGGCTTGTGATCTGAGAGAATTGTAAATGGGCGGTTGAAAAGAAATGTGTGGAAGTGTTTGATTCCAAAACGTACAGCTAGCATTTCTCTTTCAATGTTTGCAAGTTTCTTTTCGCCAGAACTTAATGATTTGCTTGCGTAAGCTACAGGACGAAGTTCTTTGGCAAAGTATCCTTCAGGATTTTTGTCTGGTTGCAAAAGTGCTGCTCCTAGGCCTTTCAGACTGGAATCAACCATGAGAAAAGTGGGTGCTTGCATATCATAGTATTTCAAGCATACATCAGATGATATGAGGGTCTTCAAGTGGTTGAATATGTGTTGGTAGTCTTCTGACCATTCATACGGAGTTTCATTCTGTAGTAGAGATCGCAAAGGTTCTGCAGCAGCTGACAAATTTGGTATGAGTTGTGCTAGGAAGTTGACAGCACCTAAGAATTGTTGCAGTTCCTTCTTTGTAGCTGGTGTTGGCATGTCATGAATATCTTCAACCTTTTTATGGTCTGGTTTTACACCATTCTGGGTGTACAGCAATCCAAAAAATTGTATCTCCGTTGCCTTAATTGTACACTTTTTGCTGTTGAATGTTAGCCCATTGGCCTGTGCTACATGCATCAAGTTAATCAAGTTACGGTCATGTTCTTGTTCTGACCTGCCGCATACTACAATGTCGTCCGCAATAGCCACTGTACCAGAACATTGCTCAACAATGTTGTCAATCTTCTGTTGAAAGATGTCTTGTGATACATTCAAACCAAATGGGAGTCTCCTGAAACAATATCTGCCGAATGGTGTTCGAAAGGTTGTAAGGAGTTGACTTTCCTCTGCTATCTCAACACTCCAGTATCCGTGTACAGCATCTAGTTTAGAAAAATATTTCGCATTGTGGAATCTGTGAGTTATCTCTTCCACTGTATGCATTTTGTGTGGACAGCGCTTTAGACTGTTGTTTAAGTGTTTTGGGTCAAGGCAAACCCGAAGAGAGCCATCCTGTTTCAAAACAGTTGTGATACTACTACACCAATCAGAATGCTCTTCAACCTTTCTAATAACGTCATTCTGCACCATCTTTTCTAGTTCTGTGGCAAGTTTCTGTTTAACATGTATAGGATACTTTCTAGGTGGGTCTATCTTTGGTTCAGCGTTGTCTTTTAAAAAAAATCTTGCCTTTCCCGGGAGTTTGCCTATTCTGTCGAACTGTTCTGGGAATCGCTGTTTAAGGTCATCTACTCCAGTGACGTGTAGAGTAAGATGTTCTTTTCTGTCAGCTTTAATGTTGTTAATAGTTACCACAATCAGCTTTTCGCACATCGGTAAACCCAAAATTGCAGGTCTTTCAACATCTACCAAGTAAAATGTTGACGATGTCCATTCAGAGTCTCTGTATGAACATTCAAGTGTTACTGCTCCGAAACAGTCTATACTTGTTCCATTGTAAGCTCTTAGCTTTGTCCTGCCACTCCTACTTTTTACATCCCTTGTGGGAAATCCTTGCTCATCCACCTTGTCAGGCATGATCTGTCTGAATATTCTTAAGGGTAGAGTGTTACCTTGGGCACCTGTGTCTATCTTGAACCGAATGTTTCTTTCTTTGTGCATTTTAATTCCTGGTATTCGGAATTGTACCTTGCAGAAAGCCTGCGTTCTCTTTGGTTCATTACTGAAAGTTAGTATCTTCACAGTATCAAAAGTGGAAGGATCACTTTCTTCACTGGAGTCAAAGTCCTCAGTCATCATAGAGTGTGTTTGTTTTGACGACTTTCTGCTGTGAAGTTTGTGTTGAGCACTGTCTTGTTTCCTCTTGAAACATAATTTTATCCAGTGGCCCCTCTTTCTGCAGTAATGACATGTAGAGTCTTTAGCTGGACAGTGGTTTTGTATGTGGTTTAGGCCACAACATTTACACACAGCACCTCTGCTTGTGTTGTGTTTTCCTTGTTGTTTAGTACCAGTTGCTTTGTTGTGTTTATGTTTATAGCTTTTTACTGCATCCACCTGGGCTGTTACTGTACCTTGCTGAATTTGTTTAAAGTTTAGTGCTTGTGCCTCGTGTTTCCTGCCTTCATCCAGAAGTTGTTGTAAAGTTAGTGTATCACTCTGGCTCAGTAGCCATTTCTGGAACTCTGGCATTGGTGTGCTAAGAAGGATCTGTTCAATAATTCGCTCTTTTTCTTCTTCGTTGCTAAATTTATATACTCTTGTTTTCTCCTTAATGCGAGTGAAGAAATCATCTAAACTGTCATCAGGTTTCTGTCACAGGTGGTGAAGTCCTAATCTTGCCGCTCTAAAGTTCGTGTGCTTTATTATCAGACGTTTTTCAAATTCGTCCAATATGGATGCGGGGTCCGTTGCCGACTCCACGGGCATGGCGGTAGCAAAACTGTTGTAAATTTTCAAACCTTCATCGTCCAATGCTTCTAGGATATATGGAGTTAAGGTTTGTCCTTCCAGATCAGTGGTCTTGGAATATAGATCTATGCGTTGGCGCCATAACAAGAAAGCTTCACTCTTATCATCTTGACCGGCAAATCGCATTTGCGGTGCGCTGCGGTAGTGTTTAGCCGCCATGGTTGACCTCAATGACGAAAATTAGCCGAACAAACTGTACTCACGTGTTATCGTGTAGCTGTTTTGCGTCGGTCCGGTATCGGCCGCTGCCACCATGTAATGTTATGATGTATGTATATAAGCGTTACCTCGTCATCTTCACAAACACACACATGTCTCAGAAGGCACACAGTAAAGCATGGTCAGTTTGCAGCCATGTTTTTTTACAGGATATCGTACATGTGAAGATTCGCATTATATTACAATGTGTGGTTCGTATTTTAATGTATTATATTACAGGGGGTGACCCGAACTTTACCGGCGTTTAATAAGAGTTTCATATTTGTGAAGAAATAGACAGTCCTTATTTTGAACCACGTGGGTTTCTCAAGTAACACTAGTCTGAAAGTGCATATGCCAACAGAGTTAGACAGAAATACTATATCCCACTAACGGGTTTCAAAGACTGTAATGATCAATACGGGGCTTTGAGCCAGATCTTAAATCCTTCCATAAACTCTACGTAAATTTTCTGCCTGGCGGCGTGAATATTACAAGAAATAACATTAACATTGTCCGACTAGATTATTTTTTTGTGGAAAAATCTGTGGTGTGACCAAAGTAAATCCTATACTGAGAGAAGGCACCGACCTGACATTCCTATTACTAGAAAACCTAAGCTATTAACACGGTGCTCACTGTAAACTTTCGTGCCTGGACAAGATTTTTTAAATGTGACATAGACAGATATCCTAGAATAAGAAATACCAAGGAAACGTTCCCCGAAGCAGTGAATTCTATCTGACTTTGTGGAGCTGGGGTTTTCTTGGCTACGACTACCTCTGGTGATTCTGTATGTGAATGTCCTAACAAAATTGTATTTCCAGATATGTCTACCAAAACAGTGAGTATGTGCACGTGTACACGGCTGGATGTCTAGTGTGAATGTAGGACTGAGTGATTTCTCCATTGTTGTAATTTGGTACCCATTTTGCTGTTCTAATTGTCCTTACGCCAGTATTGCTAACCATATTTTCCCTTAGAATAGATCAGAGTATATCTAAGTCTATCCATACCTTTAACAGGGGAAAACCATTTTATTACCGCTAATGTATCATTGATCCTCTTTGGGCCATCATCTTTTTCCTAAACGGGACTGGGGGCTAAACCTAGAGGGCAGATCATAACGGGTCTATCATCCTGGTAGAAATTCATTGATTTTTTTTGACTATTTGTATGCTTCCTTTATGTATTTTTGGTGTTGTGAGATTTTTTTGAGATGATAATTTTAAAAAATTCTCTTGAACAAAATCAGTGCGTTGGTCAGCTCGATCCCAATTATCTGTATAATCATTGTTATAGATTTCCCAAGCCTGTGTGTTTAACTGTCGTCACGTGTATGTGCGTGCCCGTGAGTAGATAGAATTATATGTAATATATAAGTGGTTTAGACTGTCTGACTCTGTAAAAACCGTCGTAGAGGATAGGTGAGAGAGAGAAGAATTCTTTTCGCTTTCAGAGACAGCCTCTATACCACAGTCTATCATCTCACCTGTGTGGAAATTCTATTGTTTTTTTTTTTACAAATTCTCACGGTGCTAATCACCTATTCAAATCTATTCAGAAGGGACCAAACTCAGTCTTAATTCTCCTATCGAAAATCTACGACACATGGGAATACTCACTGTCAATATCACAATGTGAATGACTGGAACACATTCAAAATGAAGGGATGCGTATAATCTTGGGCTGTACGCGAGATGCCTGTGATAATGCGGCACATGCTTGGATTGTTGTCAATTGATGGGTTTTAATTAGGATATATAGTGTTTTCAATTCTAAATAAGACGAATAACTGCCGATATGGGAAAGTATCACCATATCTTTTAAATCATTGTAAATGTGACAAATCAAAATTTCCAATTTTGCTTGAATGAGTTTAAACAAAAACATCAAAAACAAACAATAAAAAACGAAATAAAACAAAACAAAAACTCCAAACAAAAAGAATATTGGGGGAGGGAAAGGGGGGGGGGGGGAATAAAGGCCTGGTGTTCCCAGTTAGATATTTAAATGACTTTCGCTTGCCATAAGTCATGTATTGTAAGAATATCATTAGACCGTCCCCTTCCCAATTACTGTAAATTACTTTGGCTCTTTTTTTTTTCCCTTAACCAGCGGCACTTGGGCTTTCAGCCCTTCGGCCCAATGACATGTCATTGCGAGGCTGGGGAACCTGAGGACTTTCCTTATAACCCGGTCAGGAGCTTCGCTCCTGACCCATCCACAGAGGGTTTATCACAGGAGCCGTTCAGGCTATTCAGTCAAATTTCCGGCCGTAAACATTTCTTCAAACGCTGACGCCCGGGTTTGAACCATGAACACCTGGTCGCCAGTACAACGCCGAAGCCATTACACCAGCGCGGCTCCCTTTGCTCTTGTTAAATAATGTTTGACCGCGGTAGCATAGTGGTTAGTGCACTGGCTTCCTAGCTCAGTGGTCTATGGTTCGATCCCCAGATGAGGTGAGATTTTTGTTAAGGCCGCTAACGGCTCCTGGGTCAACCCAGCCCCAACTGGGTACCAGAGCAACTCCGGGAAGGTTAAGACGGCGGGCGTGATGTTGACCACGTCACCCTTAGTGTGCCGATGGTCAAGAAATTATAAGTCTAACACCATATTCCCAATATGCCTCAATGGGCGTGTAACGGGATCCTAGGTGTGGCATTTCTAGTTAATAAAACATATATAATAACTGACTGGGAATCATTTAGAACAGAAAATTTTGAAGGAATAACTATAACAGTGTCTACTGAGTTAGAAGAAATTAAAATAGTTAACCTTTACTGTTCAAGTGGAAACATAAACGAAAGAGATATCTCAGACGTGAATAAAAGAATACACAACAGAACTATCATAGTGGGAGATTTCAATGCTCATCATACAGCTTGGGGAGGCAATGTAATAGTCAAATCAGGAAAACTACTGTTGGACTTCATTGAAAACAATGAACTAATAATACTGAATGATGGGTCAGTAACAAGAATTAACCCTTATGCAAATCAGCAAGACAGCTATTGATATAAGCATTGTAACACCAAATCTTGCTAATGCAAAATGGGAAGTTATTGGGGATACAAATTCAGATCATTTACCCAATGAAATAACATTAAAAGATAATTACAAACCTAACAAACAGTTAGAAAAACCGAAATTTTACTATCATAAAGCTAATTGGGTAGCTTTTCAAGTAGAAATCTTCTTCTTCTTTGATCCTTAGCCGCCGACCGTCAAAGCAGTCAATGGCCATCACACCTAGTGGCGTCTTGTAGGGCAACAACAAATTGATTCCACTTTGCTCGGTCGGCGGCCATCCTTCGTACAGTGCCCCAACTCTGGTTCATTCTTTGCATCTCAGCCTCCACAGTCCTCCGCCAGGTTGTTTTTGGTCGGCCTCTCTTTATTTCTGCCGTGACCTGTTTTAGTTTACCCGTCTCATTCATTGTCCTGACATTCCACAATCCTATTCTTGTATCATGTTTTGCGGTCAGGACGTCCGTTCTCATGTCAGTGGCTTCCTTTCGGCTTTCACCACTGACAGTCATACGAGCCTCAGACTCCGGATGTCCGTCCCGCAGCAAAGTTTGTTTGTTTGTTACCGTTTCCGTAACTTCAATTTTTTTTACATAGACAGGGGTGTCAGCCCTATGCTAAAACCCCCAACCTGGAGGACCAGGGTGTCTGCTTTCGTCTGACCCCTGCCCGCGCAAACCTGTCCAGCTTGGTAGAACCTTCGAGGAGTAAAACTCCCGCTGGCATAGCTCTGGGGGTAATCAGGGTACGCAAGCCGCCATACCTCGACAAGGTATTGACACCGGTGATGGCAGAAGTAGAAATGGAAGAGATAAAAATGAATAATATAGAAAATGAAAATATAGATGTATTTGCAGATAATATTACAAAAGAAATATTACTAATAGCTGTTAAACATATACCAAATGCATATATGCCAGAACACATAATTCCACACCGCATTAAGGAAACAAAAAAGAATGAACATTGGAACAAAAACCCAGTACTACGGTGGACAGTTAGATATACAGAAATTAAAAAAACAAACAAACAAACAAACAAAAAACAAGCTCTACAAGAATATAGAAAGCATAGATCTGAAGATAATTTAGATATTTATAAGAATATAAGAAATGAATCAAACAGAATAATACTTAAGGCAAAAGAAAATCATTGGAGAAATTTCTGCCAAACACTGAACCCTACAATTAACTCTACAAAAGATGTATCTTCTTCTTCCGTCCTTAGCCACCGACCGTCAAAGCAGTCAGTGGCCATTACGCCTAGTGGCGTCTTAGGGCAACAGCAGATATGTTTTCTTTGCCATTGTTTCCCATCACGCCTATTGGCGTCTTTAGGGCAACGGCAAATCAATCCATTTGCTGTTGTTTCCGTAATCGAAGTGACTGGCAAACGGGTGATCAGCCCGTTGGCACAAAAGATGTGTGGAATAAGTTAAAAGCCATTAAAGGCAGAACTAAATATATGATAATACCTAATATAAAAAGACCTGAAAGGGCGAAGACTGACTGGCAGAAAGCAGAGGTGCTGGCCAGGTACTATCATAGAGTTAGTTCTAAGGAAATTCTAGGACAGGCTGAAGTTAACAGAAGAGCAACACTTCTTTAAAAACTCAGTAAAGAAGTACCTTATAATACTGAAAATTTATCATATCTAAATGCAGATATTACAATGGAAAAAGTTGAAAATACAATAAAGGACATAACAAATACATCAGCAGGGCATGACATCTTGAGCTATGAAATCTTGAAACACATACCAAAAATTACCATAGAAATTATAACATCCCTTTTCAACAAAATTTGGAATACAGGAAAAATTCCCAAAACATGGAAAACAGCAGTAATTATTCCAATACTAAAACCAGAAAAAGATGCCCATGATGCCAGTTCATACAGACCAATTTCTTTAACTTCCCATCTAGGTAAAATATTAGAAACCATAGTAAATAAAAGATTAAAGTTTTATTCGGACAAGAATAATTTATATAATAAAACTCAGTCAGGATTTAGGAAGAACAGATGCACTATGGATCAGATAATTAAATTGGAACATGAAGTAAAATCAGGATTTCAAAAGAAAGAACAAACTGTGGTAGTATTTTTAGATATAGCTAGGGCTTATGATGAATGCTGGACAGAGGGTGCTCTCTTTAAAATGAAGAAGATAGGAGTAACCGGTAAAATATATAATTATTAAGAGAATTTACTGCACGATAAACTGATACTGATAAAGATACTGATAAAGATACTGTTCAGGTAAACAATGATAGATCAGAACTGTATGAACAACAAAATGGAATACCCCAAGGATCAGTAATGTCTCCTTCAATTTTTACAATAATGGTAAATGATTTAGGTGAGGAATTTATTGATATAACAAATAAATTGTCACAGTTTGCAGATGATGTTGTTATATGGAGGACTGGGAGACATCTGCCAAAATTATATAAGGATCTACAGAAGCAAATAAATAAAGTATGTAAATGGATGACGAAATGGGGTTTTCAGCTGAATACAAATAAAACATTGGGTATGATCTTCAGTAAAGGTAGGGTTGTAAAAAATAAAATTATAGACATAAATATCCAAGGGCAAAACATTAATAAGTGCAAACCACTCGATATCTAGGAATGATATTGGACCAACAGCTGAACTGGAATAAACACATAGATAAACTAGTGGAGTCTTGCAGAGGATTGACTAACTTATTAAGATATTTTAAAGGTAATGGATGGGGTGCAAGCACTAAGACAATGCTCACTTTTTATAAATCTTTTATTAGAGGAAAAATAGATTATGGAAGTACACAGTAACAAGATTAGACAGAATTCAGCATCGGGCTTTATGTACAATAGCAGGTGCAATCAGATCAACATCAATGGGAGCTATAGAGGTGGCTTTAGGAATTCTACCCTTAGAATTACGGAGAAAGGAGTTAAGACTAAATTACATGAACAGAGTTATGTTAGATAAGTCTCACCCAGCACATACAGCTTTTACCAGATGCCAACTAACAACTCAGGCCAATCCAATGAATACCACTAGGTACCCTACAGGATGGAAGTGTATGGAGGAAATTGTCCATCTGGGTACATTAATTACATCAATTAAAAACAGTTGTGAATACAAGCCAGTGATTCCGCCCTGGGAGATCAAGAAACCTGACATGGACTACCACCTAGCAGAAATACTTAAGAAAACAAATAATGTAGAAAATATTAAAAACACAGCCAATAAATATATACAAGAAATATCAAAAGACAACATTACTGCGTACACAGATGGATCCAAGGGAGAGGATGGCAAATTGGGGATAGGAATATATATTCCAATTTGGAAAATGGCAAAAAAATATAGCATCACGGAAAATACATCCATTTTCACTGCAGAGATGGTGGCAATACTAAAAGCACTAGAAATATTCTCTAATAACCCTCCCAAAAATTAACAGTTTTAACTGACTCTCTTTCAACAATTAAAGCACTTAGAAACTTACGAAAATGTAGTAGACCTGATATAGCAGAGGAGATATTTCTGGCTACTACATACTTATATTCCAGAGGATGTTCAGTCTTAATTGCTTGGATACCTTCACATGAATACATAGAAGGAAATGAAAAGGCAGATAAGGAAGCCAAGAAAGGTAGATCTGATAAAAATCTAATAAATGTAGTGACGAGTAAATCAGAGATTAAAAAGCCTTTTCCCAGCTGTAGTCTGAGAAGTTTTTTATTACTGGGAATTTTCAATTCCCTAGATATATGACATTTTCTTGTTGGAGCCTTGGACAACTTATACGCATGTCTTCCTTTCAGATTTTTACCTCCTTCTGCTTTCCATGCATCTGTTATTATTTCTTTAATTAAGCTTTTAATCTCTAATTTACTCATCCCTACATATATTAGGTTTTTATCAGATCTATCTTTCTTGGCTTCTTTATCTGCCTTTTCATTTCACTCTATGCCAACATGTGCAGGTATCCAAGCAATTAAGACGGAACATCATCTGGAATATAAGTACGTAGTAGCCAGAAATATTTCCTCTGCTATCAGGTCTACTGCATTCTCGTAAGTTTCTTAGCGCTTGAATTGTTGAGAGTCTGTTAAAATTGTTAGTTTCTTGGGAGGGTTATTAGATAATATTTCTAGTGCTTTTAGTATTTCCACAATCTGTGCAGTGAAATATATGAAATAGGGTTTTGACTGTCGAAACTGTCTTCTGTTGTGAGCTTTACTGATTCTGAGCCCTCTAAAAATTGTTTGCATTATCAGGCTTGCCTCTTTCTTGTTCCAGGTTTTCATTCTTTTAGTGTGCATGATTTTGATGTTTGTGTTTTTTTTCTTCAGGCGATTCAAGGCTTTTTCACCCGACTGTAACTTACCTTCTGATAACACACTTTTTAAGTTTCTTCGAAAAAAAAAAAGTATGCCTTGACTTTAATCTGGTGGGGTTGTTGGAAGTCTGTTGATGTAGATTCCAATTCACCATCAGCGATTTTATTATACTATTTCTGACTGATATTCCTCGTAGGTCGTTAATTATTTTGTCGTTAGTGGCTTCATCTTGACGATGATAGGAAACTAAACAGAGCTATGCAAGAGGACGCAATCTGATCATCAGAAATAGTCCCCCGTAAATCAAGTGTTTCGGCTCTGTAATCTCCTTTACACTCTAATTGGGGGGGGGGGGGGGGGAGGGGGGGGCGGGGGGGGGGGCGCTTGTGTCATGATGTCCAAGTGTCAGCCTCCTGTTGTCTGGTGGAGAGAATTGAACCCACTCCTCCACCTTGGTTACATCTTTCAACTTCACTCCTATTTTCTGCCAGCTGGAGGCAATTGTGAAAGTAACCCCTATGTTGAAAACACATTACTGTCCCGAGTTCCATAGCCCATTGCAGTTGTTCCACAGCCAATACAATGCCTTTTCCACAGTTTCACTGAGCCTCTTAAGCGCCCTTGATCTTGACTGTCCTCTCAACACCAACAGTTTCAGTAGATCATACACTGAAACAGCCACGAAACTTCTTGTACCTACCTCAACAGCCATGACCCTTGCAGTGAACCCATCATGTCTCAAGTCCGTGACCAGATCATTATACTTGGCCACTTTCTCCGAGTGTTGCTCGTCCAATCTGGATTCAGATGGCGTGGTCAGCTCAATCATTATAATCTGGTGCAATGATGAGGAATGCAGCACTATATCTGGTCATCTTTGAGACCTTCTGATACTCTCTGGATATGCCCATAGCCCAGTCATTTGCACAGTCAAGAAGAGATGGTAAACTGCTACTTGATTTACATTAGGATGACCATATGTCTGGATTTGACCGGATTTGTCCGGCTCTCAGTATCAAAATTTTGCGTCCGTTTTAAAAAAAATATTGCAGCTTGTCCGGCTTTTAAACAAAATTAGAGAAAGAAGAAAAAAATCGAAATTTGGTAACGTCTGGTCATGTTGATATCTGTTCAGATTTGACAAAAGGCATCCATCATTATTTATTCTTCATTGAACTATGATACAACTAACCTCAATCTACATCAATCGACTGAAATGTTAGTTTTATTCTTGTTCTTTATTGAGAACGTTAAACTATAATAAATTTTAACATTTTTATATTTCTTGTTAACGCAATGCAGTTATGAAATTCAATAATTATTGTTTTGCAATAGTATTATTTACAATTATAATATCATTTTATAATAATTCAGGGCCTCGGTTTATTATACATTGTATAAGCAGTGTTGTACGGCGCCACCTTTGATTGGACGAAAAGAAGCTCACACAACAAGCAGAAGAGAGGAGAAAACATTGAAAGGAACACCAGGAAAATAAGCAGCTGAGGGTTGTCACCTCAGGGGCGCATTCCCATAGTCAGTTATGACTGAAGGGGCTATTATTATAAGCTATAAGCAGCGTACATTTGTTCAAATTCAATTCATATTTAATTCATTGTCCATGGTTAAAGACTAAATGAATTAAATATAAAAGGAATCAAATAAAAAAGTCAGTATTTATGCCGCTTAAACAAAGAATAGTAAACCGGGGCCATATTTGTAAAGATTTTCTGTTTTTTTAGGTACTGGTTTAATGTGATAACAAATGAATTATTTTAAGTATGAATCCATTCTTTCATTTTTAGTTTACAGAAAGTAATATAGCACATTGGTAAACAGTGCCATGTGCATATTATCATAATCATTCAAGTTTTTTCTATTTATACAGTTTGTAATTTTATCAGTTATAACTTTGTAACCTTCATTAATAACATATGGACTGCATCTGGTTAAAGATTAAATGAATTAAATATAAAAGGGATCAAATAAATGGTCAGTATTTATGCCACTTCAACAAAGAATCGTAAACCGGGGCCATATTTGTAAAGATTTTCTGTTTTTTTAGGTACTGGTTTAATGTGATAACAAATGAATTATTTTAAGTATGAATCCATTCTTTCATTTTTAGTTTACAGAAAGTAATATAGCACATTGGTAAACAGTGCCATGTGCATATTATCATAATCATTCAAGTTTTTTCTATTTATACAGTTTGTAATTTTATCAGTTATAACTTTGTAACCTTCATTAATAACATATGGACTGCATCTGGTTAAAGATTAAATGAATTAAATATAAAAGGGATCAAATAAATGGTCAGTATTTATGCCACTTCAACAAAGAATCGTAAACCGGGGCCATATTTGTAAAGATTTTCTGTTTTTTTAGGTACTGGTTTAATGTGATAACAAATGAATTATTTTAAGTATGAATCCATTCTTTCATTTTTAGTTTACAGAAAGTAATATAGCACATTGGTAAACAGTGCCATGTGCATATTATCATAATCATTCAAGTTTTTTCTATTTATACAGTTTGTAATTTTATCAGTTATAACTTTGTAACCTTCATTAATAACATATGGACTGCATCTGGTTAAAGATTAAATGAATTAAATATAAAAGGGATCAAATAAATGGTCAGTATTTATGCCACTTCAACAAAGAATCGTAAACCGGGGCCATATTTGTAAAGATTTTCTGTTTTTTTAGGTACTGGTTTAATGTGATAACAAATGAATTATTTTAAGTATGAATCCATTCTTTCATTTTTAGTTTACAGAAAGTAATATAGCACATTGGTAAACAGTGCCATGTGCATATTATCATAATCATTCAAGTTTTTTCTATTTATACAGTTTGTAATTTTATCAGTTATAACTTTGTAACCTTCATTAATAACATATGGACTGCATCTGGTTAAAGATTAAATGAATTAAATATAAAAGGGATCAAATAAATGGTCAGTATTTATGCCACTTCAACAAAGAATCGTAAATCGGGGCCATATTTGTAAAGATTTTCTGTTTTTTTAGGTACTGGTTTAATGTGATAACAAATGAATTATTTTAAGTATGAATCCATTCTTTCATTTTTAGTTTACAGAAAGTAATATAGCACATTGGTAAACAGTGCCATGTGCATATTATCATAATCATTCAAGTTTTTTCTATTTATACAGTTCGTAATTTTATCAGTTATAACTTTGTAACCTTCATTAATAACATATGGACTGCATCTGGTTAAAGATTAAATGAATTAAATATAAAAGGGATCAAATAAATGGTCAGTATTTATGCCACTTCAACAAAGAATCGTAAACCGGGGCCATATTTGTAAAGATTTTCTGTTTTTTAATTACTGGTTTTGTGTGATAACAAATGAATTATTTTAAGTATGAATCCATTCTTTCATTTTTAGTTTACAGAAAGGGATTCAAAATTTCCAGACCAAGTGGTTCGAGAACATATAACCTAAATTGCTCATGTCCATCTTACCTTGCGTGAGGAGATTGTGTATTCCCAACACTTTGGGGTAAGTGTATCAATTATTTTACAATTGTAAATTTGACATGTTTTCTTGCTAAGTGGTTATATATGAGGCTGGCAACCTCAACATATGAAACTAGTATATTCATAAACCACTACAGCAAGCGCAGTGATTTCTTCTAGCTAGTCGTGTGGAAAATGGACAGCAGAGGTGACCCCAGACTCTGAATGGAGCAGTTATGATTGATGATTACATCACATGTGCCTAAAGTGTATAATATTTTGTGAGATATATGCACTTTGTTAATTGTAACTCAGGCAACTCATTATTCACACTGTCCAGACACATTTTCCCAGTTAATACCCAGGGGAATATGGTGAATTTTATTCATCTTCCCTGAGCTACACTGTGTACTCGGGAATTTAATTCTTTGGAGAGATTAAAATTGGTGGATGGACAGCGAGAATGCGCCTGTTAATTGGCAGCCCACAAATGTACTTAGCAGAGGCATTTGTTTTCTATTTTGTCTAAATAAGTTCGTGGTACAAGACTACTTGTGGTTACAAGCTAGACGGTTCGAAGTACTGAAGTTACTACGCCACTCGTGTGAGAGAAGTACACACGTCACCAAGAAGTGATGAAAACCCCAGCGACAGGACTCTCCTAGAGTTAAGTTTTCTTGTAAAAAAGGCGAAAACAACGGACTTTGATAAATCCTCACCTGTCTCCATGACGAAAACGTGTATTTACAGCAAAATTCATCATTCCCTCTTTATTTTAACTGTTAAAGACTAATTTATTATTAAATTTGTTACATGTTTTAAAACTAAACAATCATAGTCGATTCAGTTTTTATATGTATAAAAGTGAACGTTTGAGCAAGATATATTTACATCTATAGAGCCATTACTTATAAGAGGAATTTCATTGGATTAGACCAACTGGGGCTTGAACGGGCTAAAAACCATTGCTTAAATCCTTCACAAAAGGTGACGGACAGATATAAGTTAACCATTGCTCAGCCCTATGCCACATGGTTCTTCATTCATTCATAACCCTCCACTCCCAAAGGAGCATAGGCCTTCAACAAACACATGCCAAGTCCTCCTGTCATGTGCCTTCATCTCAAGTTTTTTCCACGTTCTCCTCACCATTTTCACCTCTGTTTCCAGCTCTCTTCTCCATGTGCTTCTTTGTCTACCTCTGCCTCTCTTGCCCTGGGGGTTCCAGAACAAGGACTGCCTTGTAATGCTATCAATAATTCTTCTCAATGTGTGTCCTATCCATCGCCAGCGTCTTCTTCTCAACTCTTGTTCCACTGGCACTTGTCTGGTTCTTGTCATCAATTCCACATTTGTGACTTTGTCATACCATTTCAGTCCTTCTATTTTACGCAAGCACCAGTTTATAAAAGTCTGTAATTTGAAACATCATATCATCATAATAATAGTGTCAATGCTCATTATGTCATAGCGTTCATAACGTTCCCTAAAATAGTAACACTCGACAAAGAAAATTGTGCAAAGCGTGGTGTGCAACGTGAGCAGCGTGGGTGTTCAGACTTTTAACATCAGTTGTAAAACAAATATTTTGGTTCTTTAATACTCTACCAAAAATCATAGCGCTCGACAAAGAAAAGTGCGCAAAGGTTGGTGTGCATAAGCCAATTATATACCAAAGTGAATTGTATCTGATAAAGAGACAATTGCAGCAAAATTGTTTAAATATGTATCTTCGTATACAAGTGTTTAGAGATGTATAAATACCCACACTTGATGTCAAGCTGTATCGGCTACTGCCATTCCTTTGGATCTACCGGCTGCATGGAGAGGGGGAACATGCTGCATGGGCAACAGCTTGATCTCCATATAACTGTGCCCAAGCTCGCACCCTGGAGAGGAGATTCCAGCTTCACCCTATAGGTGTCAGCACAACACGAGAAGTAGCATTTACCAGTTATGAGCATTTTGCCCAACTGGTGTAGGGTATGGCACCAGGGGCTACTTCCGTCAGTGGGAGAGGTTCTGGGATCTCACTGGACAGCTACCGCCTGCTTCAAGCTGGGCAGCCCGCAGATATATGGCGCCATCTCAGATTGGGTGAAAAGAAGCTCGACAGCAAGCAGAAGAGAGGAGAAAACATCGAAAGGAACACCAGGAAAATAAGCAGCTCAGGGCTGTCACCTCATGGGCACATTCCCATAGATGGTTATGACTGAAGGGGCTATTATTATGTCTGCTGACTTTTATTTCCTCCGAGTCATTTTCTGCACCAAGAATAAGGAGGCTTTAGATCTGAATGGTTGCAATTAAGTATTGGTGCTTTGAATTTAATTTCCGTCATATGACGCCAACCGAGTAAAGTGGAAGCAGTTTGTTGCTGCCCTGCAAGACACCATAAGGCATGATGGCCACTGACTGCTGTGACAGTCGGCAGCTAAGGATCAAAGAAGAAGAAGAAGAAGTTATGATGGACTTTTACTCTAGATCTAAAGATCTATTAGAGTTCCGATCACATGATATCTGAAGGTCATAGTTATATTATGAACTATCCGGCCGATTAAAACAACAGAAACACAAGGTGCTCTTCTGATGGACAATAGGATGTTTACACCTATAGCACATTTCACTAGCTTTGCCCAACTTCAAAATGCTATATCTCAGCGAATATATAACGCATATAAGTGAAATTTTGTGTGTGAATTTGAAATGGTATAAACCCTATGAATTAAATTTTTTATTAAAATGTGGCCATTGGTTTCAATTTTCGTTTCTTTGCGATATAATATCAAAATCCTACTTGCCAACACACATCACACACACACATATTGAAATGTCTACAGTAAATTATACGACCTCATTTGCACATTTTTGGTTTATCAAACAATTGACATGATTTTAGCGTGTAATTTTAGTGTGAAATTGCACTTCTTGAACATAAAACAGTTTATATCCGGTGTTACGCACACATTGTCAATCAGTGGCGTGTCTACAAAAAGTATTGTGTGGTTAAGTAGGAAAAATGAGTCTGCGAGTACATTTTATGACATTACAGCAAATCACAAATAGGATTCTTAAGTATTTCTGCAATGAAGCTACTCGAGGAAAACTATATCATTCTATTTCAAACCCACAAAAGAGGACTATTCATGCCTTGGGGATAAGCAAACGATCATAGCACCGCTGGATAGCAACATCTGAAATGTCTAATTCTAGTGTTTTACACATGAAAATTAGACCAAGAGTGGTGGATAATTTTGACAGAGAATTGATTCGCAGAGAAATTTGCAATACGTTTCACAATAATGAGGCAGTGACTTTAAGGAAATTGAAAATTTGGTTAAGAAAGAATAATGACATTGATATTTCCAAATCTACGCTATGGAGGACTATTAGGAGTTTGGGATTCACTTTTAGAAAATATGTTGGTGGCAGAAACCTTATTTGTGAGAAGCCTCATATAGTTGCAATGAGAAGCAAATATTTACGCGAGGTCAGAGAAATGAGAAGAGATTGTTATGATTTTGTGTATTTAGATGAAACTTGGATCAATGCGCACCACAGTAATGAACGAGAATGGCAATCATCTGATGGGACAACTAAGAGACTAGTACCAAGCAGCAAAGGACAGCGCCTAATAATTGCACATGCAGGAAGCCGCCATTACGGGCTTCTAAATAATACTGAACTCATATTTGTTTCAAAATCCACAGATAATAGGGATTATCATACAGAGATGAATGGCAAGATATTTCAAGATTGGATTGTGAATCATGTACTTCCTTCATTGGATAGACCGTCGTGTTTGATAATGGACAATGCTTCATATCACAACGTTGTGGCACCAGAAGATAAAGTTCCTAATTAATCAAGTACTAAAGATGTAATAAAGATTTGGCTGACCAAAAACAACATTCCATTCAACGAAATGTCCCTGAAGCCTGAATTACTTGGAATTGTAAAAAAGACACATCATACAAAGATATTTCACATAGACAAGGCAATCCATGAACATGGTCACAGATGTTTAAGATTGCCTCCTTACCATTTTCACTTAAACCCAATAGAATTAGTCAGGGCTGAAATTAAGGAACAGGTAGCAACAGAAAATAGAACGTTCAAATTAAAAGATGTTGAAATACTTACAAAAGCCGCCATCTCCAATATAGCCAGGGATTATTGGAAGAAATGTGAGAACCATGTGTTACAAGAGGAAGAGGAATATTGGACGAATGATGGTTTGTCCTTTATTCAGCCGAGATTGATTATCAATTTCTCAGAGACATCTGATTATGATTCAGATGAAGTTTAATTTCTTTAAAGATGACCTTACCGTTATTTACAAGCACAGTAGAGGAGCAACGTTCCATTATGATATTTATGAACCGCAAAGTGGTGATACCTATTGAAATAATTAGATCAATGAAGGTCCAGTCTGGTAGCGCACTAAATGTCAATGACAAACAATGTCACGAGTATCTCGCAAGCAGATCATTTAAGAAATCATCTTCAACAGGTATTCATATGCAAACGTGATGGCCACATTATTGTAATAGTAGACACGCCTATGCCTAATCAATTCACAGAATCTGTGACTGAAGTGGTAAAATTTCCTTTCTCGATACACAATAATTAGTATGCCGACAAAGAAGGATTTCATTCATTTATGGGAACTAGACAAGATGCACAGGGTCTAAAGTATATATTTGTTGGGTCTAACCCAATATAACATCATATGTAAAAAATGGCATTAATACGTTGGACGGTTAATCAGATAATTACATTTGTTTGAGGGCAAAGCTAGTGAAACGTGCTATAACAATTTTGTTCTCCAAGTATTTGAATAAATAAAATTTCCATTAAGTATTGGTGCTTTTGAATTTAATTCCCGTCACATGACGGGCTTTTACTTCAGTGGGAATATAAATTCCTATCCACAATTTACTATCATTTCCCTTAGATCCATCTGTGTACACTGTAATACTGTCCTTTGATATTTGTTGAATATATTTCCTGGGTTTGTTTTTGATGGTTGCCATATCAATTGTTTTATTAATTATGTCTGCCAAGTGGTGCCTAAAAAACATGTTTACACTCACATATATTAAACATGCAATAAAGCTAGGCCTAAACAACAACTACAAAAGTAAAATGAATAAAGCTAGGCCTAAAGAAAAGGTACAAAACTATAAAAGTCATAGAAGGCATCGTCTTCCAATATAAAGTCATTTCTTCTACATTAAAAATCTGCTGCTTAGAATAGCCACCCTCTTCTATGATCTTGGCTAGCTCACTTGGGTAACTCTCTGCAGATATAGCATCAGTATTAGCTGCTTCAGCAGACACTTTTATGTTGTGGAGATCACATCTTGTCCTAAACCTATCAAACCAGCCTGTGCTAGTTTCAAACTTATCCTCAGCAGCTGCTTCTCCTCTCTCAGCCTTCACAGTATTAAAGAGACTTAGAACCTTGGCTTGGATAATGGCTTGGCTTATAGGCACAATGTAGCTGGTTTGATCTTTAATCCAAATCAATAAAAGCTTTTCCATATCAGCAATCAGGCTGTCACGCTTCCCAATCACTTTAGTGTTCACTGGTGTAGCACTTTTCATTTACTTTAACACGTTATCCTTAGTATTAACAACTGCACTAACTGTTTGGCAAGCTAGGCCTAGCTTATGGGCTTATTAACAACTGCACTAACTGTTTGGCAAGCTAGGCCTAGCTTGTGGGCTTATTAACAACTGCACTAACTGTTTGTAAAGCTAGGCCTAGCTTATGGGCTATCTCAGCCATTGACAGACATATCTTGCTCCCTTAGTTTAATTAAATGTAACTTTTGGGACCGAATATGCAGCAAACGAGATGAATGCTGTCAGCAACTCATAGCTTGACTGCTTGCGTCAGGGAACCAGAGCTGACCAAGACCCTACTCCACCTCCAAGTGGTGGTCCTGGAAACAGGCTGCATCACTGCAGTCTGGCCAAAACAGTATAGATCGAAGAGGGAAGGCAAACCCAGTCCCAATAATGCCATGCTGAAAACGGATATGTTGGGTCAAAAGGCACAAATATCGCAGCTTCGTTGAAAATGGCGACACAACGTAACAAATGTCCTTTTCAGAACGGACGCAGAAGAAAGAAGAAATGTAACTTTTTTTTAAAGTAAGAGGATGTTTTTTTTAATGACTACACTTAATTTCCTTTATAAATAAACACAAAAATATGACACTACATATACAATAATAAGTAAACATATACAATAATAAGTAAACATATACAATAATAAGTAAACATATACAATAATAAGTAAACATATACAATAATAAGTAAACATATACAATAATAAGTAAACATATACAATAATAAGTAAACATATACAATAATAAGTAAACATATACAATAATAAGTAAACATATACAATAATAAGTAAACAGTGTGTAAAAGTTGAGAAAATTGCCAGTAATACACAGATGCAGAGCAAACAATTTCTGTAAACAGACTGAACGACACAGGTGCTGAACAACCGAGAATCATATGGCGCAGGTGCACTCGCTTCTACTCAACTCAAGTATAACTGAATTTAGTTTATGTTATAAAACAAACGGGGGTATAAAAGATAACTCATGCACAATTAAATTTGTGCAAATGGAACTCTTGCACATGGGGTGTTGAGTGTAGATACCACTTGTCTCACCTTTGGAACTCATTAAGCTGTGCTACAATAGCAGAGATAAACTTTATGACGCTCTTCTTCTTCTTCTTCTTCGATCCTTAACCACCGACCGTCAAAGCAGTCAGTGGCCATCACGCCTAGTGGCGTCTTGTAGGGCAACAACAAATTGATTCCACTTTGCATGGTCGGTGGCCATCCTTCGTACAGTGCCCCAACTCTGGTTCATTCTTTGCATCTCAGCCTCCACAGTCCTCCGCCAAGTTGTTTCTGGTCGGCCTCTCTTTCGCTTTCCTTCAGGGGTCCAAAGCATAGCTGTTCTTGTGATGGCATCGGGGTCTCTTCTGAGGACATGACCAACCCAGCTCCAGCGTCTGCCAGCTATGATGGTATGCATGTCCTCTTGCTTGCTACGAGTAAGCAGATCTTGGTTGGTGATGGTATTCGGCCAAAAGATTCGGTGAATTTTTCTTAGGCATGTTGTGTGAAAAGAGGACAATTTTGACATTTCCTTCTCTGTGACTCTCCAGCATTCCGCACCATAGAGAAGCACAGAAAGCACGCAACTCTGGTATAATCTTAATTTTGTGCTTGTGCTGTATTGGGAGGACTTCCAGATGTTATTTAGGCTAAAGAAGGCTGTTCTTGCCTTATTCATTCTGATGTTGATGTCTTTGCCTGCCCCACCGTCTGGTGTTACTATGCTTCCTAGGTATGTGAAGGTATCTGTCTGTACCAGTTGCTGATTCCTTACTGATATGGGCTCAGGGTTGCTCACATTGAGCGTCATGACCTCAGACTTCTTTAAATTGATGTTCAAGCCCACCTGCTGGCTAAATTTATTAAGTCTATCCGTTTTTTCCTGGATGTGTTGATGTGAGTGTGCCAGCAGTGCAATGTCATCTGCATATTCCAGATCTTCCAATGTTGAAAATGTAGTCCATCTTATTCCTCTTGGACTGCCCTCTGTTGTCTGGCGCATCACCCAGTCTATGACTGTTAAAAAAAGAGTGGTTGATAAGGGGCATCCTTGTCGTACTCCTGTCTTCACCTCGAAGGTTAGGTTGCTCTGCCCAACGCTACACGTAAAGTTGGCATAGAGGCTTTTTATGATTGACACTATGCAGCTTGGAATTCCATACGCCCTCGGTATTTTCCATAAACTGTCTCTATGTATGCTGTCAAAAGTCTTTTCAAAATCAACAAAATTTATGTAAAGCTGTCTTTGCCATTCTGAGCACTGCTCTATAATGTTCCTGAGAGTGAATATATGGTTTACACATCTTCTGTTCTTTCTAAATCCTGCTTGTTCTTTCCTCAGTTTGTAGTCTACTGCCTTTGAAATTCTCTGTATAATTATCCTGCCTAGTATTTTGCTGGGAACTGAGAGAAGAGTGATTCCTCTCCAATTATTGCAGTCTGAAAGATCTCCCTTCTTGGGCAATTTGACAATTATTCCTTTGTTCCACTCTGATGGTGTTGTCCCCGTTTTCCACACTTGTGCAAATAGTGGTTCTAATAGTTCTGCTGCTAGCTCAGGGTCTGTCTTAAATAGCTCTGCATTTAAGTTATCATGGCCCAGAGCTTTACCGTTCTTTAACCCTTTGATTGCTGTGATGATTTCTTCTTTTTGTGGAATGTCTGTATTTACATCTAGATCGTTTTCAGCCTCAGGAACATTCAATTGTGTCTCTGGTATTTCCTTGTTCAGAGTTTCTCTGAAGTGCTCTGCCCATCTTGTTTCCTGTCCCTCTGCTGTCTTGATGAGATTTCCTTGCTTATCTCTTACTAATGTAATATTGTTTGCACCCTGTTTTCCGCTGATGAATTTAGTTATTTTGTATACTGTGCTTTGTTCATTTCTCAGTGCTGCCTCTTCTGCCTGTCTTGCAAGATCATCTAGGAAATTCCTTTTGTTGGCTCGGGTTTGGCATTTAACTTCCCTGTCCAGTTGACTGTACTGTTCGCTATATAGTTGCTTTAACCTGGGGGACTTCGCTTCTGTTTTCTTTCTTTTCATTTCCTTTCTCATCTTTATGGTGTTTAGTGTTTCTGGTGTTATCCAGTCTTGCTTCTTCCTTTCCTGGAATCCTAAGCATGATTTGCTGCTTTCCTTATATATTGTTGAAATGGTGTTGAAATTCTGGTCTATATCTTCAGTCAATGTCTTTTCCTGGCTTTTGGCAAATTGATATCGTTTCTTAATGTCGGCCGCAAAAGCTTTTCTGGTAAGGGGGTCCTTCAATTTGCTGATGTCAAACCTTTTCTGTGTAGTTACAGTTGGTCCAGCCCTTCTTAGTTTCACTTTCAGTTTTGCTACTACTAAATGGTGATCGCTTCCCACATCTGCACCTCTTCTTACCTTCACATCTTGTAATGCATGTCTCCATCTACCGTTAACCATGATGTGGTCTATCTGGTTTCTGTCCCGACCATTTGGTGATTCCCATGTTAACTTGTGAATTTCCTTATGTGGGAAAAGTGTTCCTCCAATGACCAGGTTGTTAATGCTACAGAAACTTATTAGCTTATCCCCATTTTCGTTTGCTATTCCGCTGCCGCATTTCCCCATTGTTCTTTCATTATATGTATTGTGTGTACCAACTTTCGCATTGAGGTCTCCCATTACTATAACAAGATCATATCTAGGTGTGTCCTCCATTTCTTTCTGCAGTTGTTGATAGAATTCATCCTTGACCTCCTCATCGCTATCATTCGTTGGTGCGTAGCATTGTATTATTGTAGTGTTGGTGAATCTCCCTCTCAATCTCAATCGTATCAGTCTGTTGTTGATGGGTTTCCATTCCAGTAATGTCCTTTCTATCCCTTTCTGTAGAATAATGGCTACGCCTTCACTGTGTTGTCCATCCTCTCTTCCAGAGTAAAGTACTGTTTCTCCTGTTGCTGTTTTAACTTTTCCTGCCCCTGTCCATCTGCTCTCACTTATCCCCAGGATGTGTAACCTATAGTTTCTCATTTCTGCCGTGACCTGTCTTAGTTTACCTGTCTCGTACATTGTCCTGACATTCCAAAATCCTATTCTTGTATCCTGTTTTGCGGTCAGGACATCCGTTTTCATGTCAGTGGCTTCCTTTCGGCTTTCACCACTGACAGTCATACGAGCCACAGACTCCGAATGTCCATCCCGCAGCAAAGTTTGTTCATGTGATGTTGTTTCCGTAACTTCATTATTTTTTTTACATAGACAGGGGTGTCAGCCCTATGCTAAAACCCCCAACCTGGAGGACCAGGGTACCAGCTTTTGTCTGACCCCTACCCACACAGACCAGTCCAGCTTGGTTGAACCTACCAGGAGTAAAACTCCCACTGGCATAGCTCTGGGGATTGTCAGGGTACGCAAGCTGCCATACCGTTACAAGGTATAGGTACCATTGATGGCAGATGACGCTCTTAACACAATATAAATGGTGGAATCTCAAATGATGAGGAAGGGACCCAAGACGCATCAAAAGTGAGGAATGCAGTAAGCAACCCATAGCTTGACTGCCTGCGTCAGGGTCAGCTGAACCAGAGCTGACCAAGACCCTATTCCACCTCCACTTGGTGGTCCTGGAAACAGGCTGCACCACTGCAGTCTGGCTGAGTCAAAGAGGGAAGGCAAACCCAGTCCCAAAAAATGCCGTGCGGAAGTCGGATGTGTCGGCCGAAAGGCGCAACTACTGCAGCTTCGCTGTAAATGGACACAATGCAACCAACGTCCTTTTCAGGACGAACGAGGAAGAAGGAAGAAGAAATGATGAGGAAACAAATGATGTCACCTAAAGTTGTGAATTAAAACAACACAAAATTAGAAATTCCCATGTCCTACATACACACACACACAAAAACTCTTTTTTTTTGGTTTAAAATTCTATTTATTTTTTTTAAAGTAATACAGTATGGTTGTTTAAGACAGTGCTCCACAACCAGTGTGCCGGAACACTGGAGTGCTGCAGGTGTGCCGTGACGCCAAGCACAACATACCACATAATGGTATACAGAATTATATGTTGTAGTAAAATATTATGAAGAAATTTCACACGTACAATTTTACAAATAATAAGTTGAAATATCATCCATCAACCAATGATATAAAAATTATTGACCGTTGTCTTATGATTGCAGTGAATTTTGAACATTTAGTATACCCATTGACCTAGCCAAGTTTTAACATTAGGGTGAGTAAACATAGTGAAAAAAAGATGGCACATGAAATCTCAAATAATTAATTAAATACTTTTAATTTATTATACACACATACATTGCACTTAAAATAATAACTTACTTAGTCGTTCCTCTTCTACCGTGAAGTGTAGAGGTAAAATAATAACACTAGAATGATATTGTTTCACAATGTTTTTAATGCATCCATTTGAATTGATTTAAAATTAGGTGCACAGTAATGAGCACATTAGGGTAGATCACATCCTAATTTCAATCAATCAATATTAGGGTTACAAGATGTCTGAATCTGTATGGCTGTTTGTGCCCGATTGGTGCGTCTGGCTGGATGTTTTTTAATGGCGAAAAATCCGGCTTTTATGTGGTAGACTAAATTTCATGAAGGACGCTATTTTGAAAACTCCCCATATGAATTTCAGTTCCGGCGATAGAATTAAAGTCATCATCCCTCACAGAATCAAGCAAATATGTATCAAAAATTGTGGAAAATTTCATCATATTTTAACTCAGGTTTTATAATTATCACTTTGTATGTTTCTCGTCATCTGTTACGAGAAAAAAACAAAACACTTTGAATAATAACAGGTTTACTGTCAGCCTTAGGCTGATTTATCCTATCTTACCAATTGTGCTTGCTCCATTGTAAGACAGACCATTAGAAAAATGTTGATCACTTCCACTACCTCGCAGCCGCAGTACCCCAGGTGATTTAGTTAGCTAATAGGCTGAAGGTATGTACCAAGCCTTCAGAAGGTTTAACCTCTTGTGGAACAGCAGCGGCCAGGGCACCGTCTTCTCCTGCTAGGCTGAAGGTACATATCAAGATTACAGAATATTCCACTGCCAGTGTAAACACATCTTATGGAATGTCAAATACAATGTCAGCATTCAGTTTCACATTTTCCGACCATTATGTTACACATTTTGCATCTTTCTTCATTTTCTTTCTGTCTTACAGTATACAGAAAGTTTCTTCTTAGTACACTTCTCCACATGGGATCCTTTACTTTTTTTTTTATATGGGAATATGGTGTTAGGCCCATATTTTCTCGACAATCGGCACACTAGGGGTGATGTGGTCAGCATCACGCCGGCCACCTTAACCTTCTCAGAGTTGCTCTGGTACCCAATTCATGAGGCTGGGTCGACCCTGGAGCGGTTTGCGGTCTAAAAAATCCCATCTTAACTGGGGATTGAACCAGGGACCACTGAACTAGAAAGCCATTGCACTAACCACTGCGCTTCCGTGGCTCCTATTTTGCTAGGCCAGCAGCCATATGGCGTACTATTTATGATTTCCAACCGCCAAGGGATTTTCAATGTGCGCAACTTGCACACAGGACCTGTTCTTTTATTTTTGCCCTTTTATGAGAAGGCTAGGCATCCAATCTCACTACTCAGATCAGGGGGAATATGACATTATGTGGACCCACTAGTTCTGAAAAAATTTCCATCAAAAATATTTCCTGTACTGGTAACCAAACTCTCTACCTTTAGAATTAGAGGTGGACCATATCTCTTAACCCCAAAACATACCAGATTTAAAATACAAGGTCTGCTTATTTATATCATTGGTTAGCTACCAGAGTTATTTATATAATGACTTTATCCACTATATAATTCTGCCATGTCTTTAACCTTTAGCACGCTGCATTCTTTTTCACAAAACCCCCATTTTTATAGTGGATGACTTGTAAATTCTATATTTTTTTTTTTTTGGCCAATTGCTCTAATTTTTGGACTGTATAGAGATAAATGGATGACGTCACTGATGATGTCATTTTGTTGATGTGATAGGAGAAGAAGACTGGTTGAAAAAAAAAAAAAAATCAACAAAAAAGAGACTTATCTCACTCCTTGTGCAGCCCTTGAGTGCAATCTGCCTTATAATTGAGCAGGGTGTGATAACGCTCAAAGCAGGGATATGGACAGAGAGATACCATACACGAATTGGGTCTGGTGGCGCTTCATGCCCCTGTCTCTGCTGGAACACACATCACGGTCTGGCTGGGAAGGCCTGCCATTAGCCTGACGTTTAGGGTTAGGAATGATGTAGTGTTCCTCCATAACCAATCTTGCTGGTGCAGTGGCAGTGTCAGATAACCTTCCTCTGCGTTGTGTGACCCTAGACTGGTACCCTTCAAGCAGGCCATGAGCAAACCGCAGACGGAATGTTTCCGCCTTGATATGAGACGGATGCTTGGCCCTCCACAGGACAAGCGAATTGACAAAGCAAACTTCCAACAGATAGAAGAATATTTTCTTCCACCATTTGCTGCTCCTGTGTAGAACCATGTAGTATGTCAACTGTTTGTCCACACGATCAATACCTCCCATGTGACAGGAATAGGCTTGGATAGCGCATGGCTTGTCCACGATCTGCACATTGCCAGCATGATGTTTGGATCTGACCTCCTTCCTGAAGATCTGCGCATCGTGTGCAGTTGTCATTAGATTCACTGGCCTCTTGTCAAACCATGACATATAGAGGATATTGCCATCTCTAAAAGTGATGGGAGGGTCATCAGCTTTGGGTTTTGCCAACTTGAGTTCTGGGGGGACCCCTCGGCGGTTGATCCGCAGTGTGCCGCAAGCTCCTGTTTGATTATCCCCAAGCTCCTTGTACAGGGCAGGCGAAGAGGAAAAGTTGTTCTTGTACACAACATGGCGATGCCCATACAGGGGAGCAACAAGGGAGGTGACAACGCGGTGAGCAACCCCTATAGTAGGGTCCACATTGTCTTCCTTCCCAAGGTAGAGCTGCCAATTCCAGAGGTAGCCTGTTTTGGAGTCAGCTAGGCCCCAGGCTTTCATACCCCACTTAGAGGGTTTGTTAGGCATGTACTGCATAAGGCTGGTCCTACCTTTGAAAGCTATCATACTTTCATCAACACTTAGCTCTTTAGATGGTATGTAATGGCTTTGCCATAGAGGGAGAAGAGTGTCAACAAACGATTTGATTTTGAAGGCTTTGCTGTGGTCAGGGTGCCCTCGTGGTGCTGCAGTTGTATTGTCCACGAGGTGTAGAAAAGATAAGACAGCAAGAAACCTGTCCCTACTCATCACATTCCTGAACCCTGCCATCTCAATGAAACAGTCATTTGACCAATACAAATCAAATGACGATCTTTTCGTTACACCCATCAACAGAAGCAAAGCAAGAAACGCCCTCATCTTGTCAGCTGTGGCATCGGTCCACAACTTCACACGGGATGAGGCACCCGCATCTTGCCCTTTCTTTTCGCTAACCTGACTGGCGTAACGATTAGTTTCTGTAACTAATGTGTTTATAACATCATCTGTGATAAACAAACGGAATATATCTACCTCAGACATGTCATCGTCAACGCCCACAGGTCCCACAACTTGATCAAAGTTGCGGAGCCAGTCGTGTTTGTAACCATCAGGTGCCCTAACAATATTCACTTCTTCAAAATCATCATCAACACTCGACACATCACTATTTTCCTCATCACTTCCATCACCCCTATTCTGAGCACGGACCACATTAGCAGTACTAGGCCCAGCAATGTCGTCCTCATCGGAATCAGAATCCATGAAAATTTCAGCTAAAATGGCAGCTTGATCCATGCCGATTGATTTCGATTTGAAAATTGCACAGAAAAAATTTCGCTAACACACCCTTTACAACCGAAAGTCAGAAAAGGAAGTTAAACCTCTTTCACAGAAGAGTCAATTTTGACATCCGGGGTTAAGATCACGTGCACACACATTATAAATCATTTATCCGACAATATCCGCCTGTCGACGTAAGTCGCATAGGTTACCTTCGTCGACATATGTCGACTGCAGCGTGCTAAAGGTTAATGTCTCTTTCAACGGACACAATCACCATCTGCATATTTAATTTTTTAAGTGTAAACTTTGACAGTGTCATTACTGTCCCATGAGATTAGCACTGGTATACAGCCATGTCAAGTATATTGTCAACATGAGCCAAAGTGGTCGCCATCTGTGCTACCTGCTTGTATGTGCATACATTTGTAAACAATGAATATCTAATGGTCAGACATTCAATTTAACAAGGGAGCCTATTACAGGCCCACTGAGGCATATTGGGAATATGGTGTTAGGCCCATATTTTCTTGACCATACGGTACACTAGGGGTGATGTGGTCAGCATCACGCAAGCTGCCTTCAACCTTCTCAACATTGCTCTGGTATCTAATTCATGAGGCTGGGTCGACCTCAGACCATTTGCGGTCCAAAATAAATCACACTTCAACTGGGGATTGAACCATGACCACCAAGCTGGGAAGCCAGTGCACTAACCACTGCTTGCATTCAACTGAACAAATGGGACCTAAAAATTATATTTGTAAACTTCTTCATAAAATGTATTGTTCTGTTATTTCTGAATGTTACATTTACAATTAAATCCCAAACCATTAACCTGACACTCATGAAGAGCATGTATTCATTCGTCACAGAAGCCCTGACAAGCGGCACTCTCAGATTGTATTTATTGTCTCACGTTTCTGACTTAGCTTTCACTTTCTTTCCTGTTTTGACCAAGACTTTGTGGCCACAAAGTAGAGAATTTATTGTCTTGTGCCCCAGTAAGACAAATTACCTTTTTTTTCCTTTATTTATTAATTTTTAAACTGTAACTTCACATTCAAAAGGTTTCTTTCCATTATCTACATATTTGTGTATATGTAACTTAGGTTGGTAAGCGAGCCCTTCGACAAAAACAGAATACTTGAAAGGCTACTGTCTATTGTGCATTTATTTGTCTTGTAGAAAGTTCAAGCAGAAAGGGTCTCTCTCTAGTGTGTTTTCTCTTATGTCTTGGTGACTTCTTCTACTATACCGTAGTCCACAAACATCACACTTTTCAAGTAACTCTCTTATATCCTGCTTGTTTTTCTTTAATTGTCTAGTAGGTGTGCTTTCTGATCTAATTCTACAACAGAACCATCACATTTGAAAGGATCTTTCGTTGAGTGCATTTTACTATGGCGTTGTAAGTGATATTTCTTAGTAAATTCTACACCACAAATATCACACAAGTAAGGCTTCTGTCCTGTGTGTACTTTTTTATGGTCTCGTAAGTTGCCATTCTGAGCAAATCCCACCCCACAAACATCACATCTATAAGGCTTTTCTCCTGTGTGTATTCTTTTATGGCGTTGTAAATCACTTTGCCCAGCAAATCCTACACCACATACATCACACTTGTAAGGCTTCTCTCCTGTGTGTATTCTTTTATGGTCTCGTAAGGTGCCTATCTGAGCAAATCCTTTACCACAAAAATCACACTTGTAAGGTTTTTCCCCAGTGTGTGTTCTTTTATGATGCTGTAAGTGGCCTGTCCGGGCAAATCCTACACCACAAACATCACACTTGAAAGGCTTTTCTCCTGTGTGTGTTCTTTTATGGCGTTGTAAATAACTTTTTTCAGCAAAACATGAGCCACATACATCGCACCTGTAAGGTTTTTCTCCTGTGTGTTTTCTTTCATGAGAATTTAAATCAGCTTTCCGAGCAAATCTTAAACCACAAATATCACATCTGTAAAGCTCCTCTCCTGTGTGTATTCTATTATGGTCTTGTAAGGCGTCTTTCTGAGCAAATCCTAAACCACATATAACACACTTGTAAGGTCTTTCTGCAGAGTGTTTTCTGTCATGACAATTTAAATCTGCTTTGCGAGAAAATCCTACACCACAAACATCACATCTGTAAGGCTTTTCTCCTGTATGTGTTCTCTCGTGATGTTGTAAGTGGCTTTTCCGAGCAAATGTTACACCACAAACATCACACTTGAATGGTTTCTCTCCAGTATGAATTTTAATATGGCGTTCTAAGTTACTTTTCTTAGTAAATCCTGCATCACAAACATCACAATTGAAAGGTTTATTTCCCGTGAGCCTTTTATTATAGTCTAGTAAGCTAACTGTCTTAGCACATCCTAAACCACAATCATCATATTTGTAAGGTTCTTTGTCTGTATTTATTACTTCATGATGCTGTAAGTTGTCTTTCTGAGCAAATTCTACAACACAGGCATCACTTTTGTAAGGCTTCCCTATCTCAAACTTAAACAATTTTTCTTGTTCATGAACTCTAAACATCTTAGTTTTTAAATTAGCATGCCGTTTAATACCTCTATTATTCTGGTTAATTTCAGCAGGTTTTTCACTATCACAGAACATTTCAATGGGCTCCTTGCTGCAGTCTTGATGTTGTAAAGCTGCTTTATAATTAGTCTCAGTATCACAAATGTCTAAAGCGAAGGTGACCTTACAAGCATTCTCAGGCTCCCAAGTGTCTGCTGATTGAGACGCTTCATAATCACTTTCAGTCTCACAAGTATCAGCAGGTAAATTCACATTACAGTTACTCTCCAAATTATCTGCACATAAAACCACTTTATAATCAGGTTTGGTCTCACAATTATCTCCTGTTACTTCATGACTGACTATAACATTTGTTAACATTTTTTTATCTGTTAGTTGTGACTTTGAATTATCTCCTATTTCTGCATCTGGAAAACTTGCATCACTGTCCTTGTGTTCTGTTTCATTCAGTTTATTACTCTTGTCTTCAAGCAATAGTCCCTGAAGATTACCATGTTCTTTAAGTTTGTGGAGCTTATTGTTGCATGACATTTTCATCTGACCATCAAAGGCATCATTGTGAAGGCAGGACTGCTTACATGGGTCATATGTGTACGTGACTGAAATGTTAAAACAAAAGTTCAGATTATTATCAGAATACACATCATACAAGCTCAGCTACAACATGAAGATTTCAATATTTAAGGCTCATAAATTTTTTATCAGGACATTAGATATTTTACAAAATTATGATCTAAATTTGTTTTCTATGGCTACCTTCAGCATGCTCACCTGAATGAGACTGTTCTCCTTTTTCCATTCCAGACATTTTCAAGCAGTCAATGTTCTTTGTTTGAACTTTAGGGCAACTGTTTCCAGAACTAGTCTGCAATATAATGTCAACAACATGTGAAGTGAAAAAGTAGATAAAATAAGTTTTCTACAATCTATTTATATCTCATTCTCCAACTTTCTCACACTATATATTTATATACACACTATATATATATATATATATATATATACACACACACACACACATATATATTTTTTTTGTTGCAGTACCACTTTTCCAACAGGGATATTAAAAATTTCCATGATTAATAATATACAAGTAAATACGTGCAAAAATGTCCATCAACCATAATACATATGTGCAAACATTATGTCAAAAAGATGCATATGTACAAATGCATCAATTTCCACTACCCACAATACAAATGCACAAACATATGCACACTATTTTACTAGTGTTTATAAAAGCCATGCACAAACATGAACACATGTCCACCATCAATATTATGTGCATATAAACATGATCAAAACTCCCCCATCAATATTAAGTGCATATAAACATGCTCACGTCACCATTCCTCCTATTACAGGCTACAGACTGGGTAATGAAAACATCAACCTCGGCTAACAGAAATGAAACTCAGTGGACTCTCACTAAGCAGCTTGACATCTAGATTATGGAGACAACCTTGCTCTGCTGTCTCATAACCATAATCAAATGCAAGACAAAATGACGATGCTTGATATATATTTTCCTGTTCATTTGGACAGCAGAAAAATAATAATAAAAACTGGTGCATTCTAAACTAAACAGAGACTCAGCCACATTACAGTATGCAGCAGGCTCTGGAAACTTAAAATAAACACCCAGAAAACTGTATGCCGCAATTTTTATTAGGAGCATCAATAAATGCAATGAGACATACCAACTTAAACTGTGTGGACAACTACTGTCCAGAGAAGAACATCCAGCTTACTTAGGAGTGGAGCTTGACAGACTGCTACTCCTTAAAGTCCTCATGCAATAAATTAAAGACAAGGCCAGTAGACACCTGAACCAAGATAAACATCTTGCAAGCACTAGCTGGGAAGCAGAAAAAGGAAATCTCAGACAGCCAGACCTGGGATATGTCCAATCAGTCACTGCAGTCAGCAGTGAGTAAAATCACTTAAGCAGAATTGCACAAAGTCCAAAACCCAGCTCTAAGGTTCATATGTGGGTGTATGAGAACCACGCTAACAGCTACCTGTGAAACTGATGCAAACATGGAACCTATGGACTTGCAACATAAAAGTCCTGTTCTGGAAGCAACAAAGAGCTACAGGAGAATAAGATAAGAAAACTCAAACAGACAACTTGTTGAAAACTGGAAGCCCATTAGTAGATTAAAACAAAAATCACCACTATAAGTAGCAACACCTATAGCAGAATGACACCATTTCACACAGACACGAGAAATAGTTGAAAAATACCCAGTCATTTATCCCAGAAAGGCGTTAAGACTACCCATAATAAAAATTACTCACGGATAGCACACTAACAAGAGACACCAACCCAACAAACTTTAGAGACTATACACAGATACCCGTAATCTGCAAAACATGCATACACAAATGGCTTTGCCTTCAAGACCACCATAAATGCTGGACTTTTTTTTAAATGCTGGAGCTTATGTGAAGTACCACGCGGAGAACTCAACACTAGTTACCAAACAGAAAATAAAGCAACAAACATCACCCTCATAGCATAGATAAGCCAATTTGAACAAGAAATGTACAAGATGTAGAATCATACACAAATATAGCTGGCAATATAGACAAAGATGGAGGGACAGACAAAGATATCATAAGAATAACAAAGGCTTGAGGAACTTTCATTGCACTGGGAAATATATGGAGATCAATAAAGTTCAAAACAACAATTCAGAATCTTCAACTCAAATGTCAAGTTAGTCGTACTGTATGGTTGGGAATAATGGCATACAATATAAACAACAATCAAGAAGTCACTAGACTTACACAAATGGGTGCTTGCATAGAACAGAAGAAATGAAATAATATGACAAGATCACCAATGTGGAATTGATGACAAGAACCAGACAAGTGGAGTAAGAGATGACAAGAACCAGACAAGTGGAGTAAGAGATGAGAAGAACCAGACAAGTGGAGTAAGAGATGACAAGAACCAGACAAGTGGAGTAAGAGATGAGAAGAACCAGACAAGTGGAGTAAAAGATGACAAGAAGACACTGGAGATGGACTGGACACACACTAAGGAGACCTGCTGATAGCATTACCAGGCAGTTCTTATTCTGGAATCCTCAAGGCAAGAGAAACAGAGGGAGACCACATCACACATGGAGAAGAGAACTGGAGACAGAAATGAAATGTTTGTTAAAGGCCTATGCTCCACTGGAAGCTCAAGTGTAATGGATGAATGATAAACACACACACTTGCACACATGAAGACAGGCACACACCCATAGCTCTGCCAATAATAATACACTTGTATAAACATGATCAAAGTGTAACCATCAATATATACACACACACACATATCCCTCTGCCAATAATAATACACTTGAAGAAACATGATCAAAGTGTAACCATCAATCCCATGGCCGCTGGTTATGTCATCATAAACACACACACAGACCTCTGCCAATAATAATAATACACTTGTATAAACATGATCAAAGTGTAACCATCAATAAACACACATACACACACCTCTGCCAATAGTACACTTGTATAAACACCCCCACACATAAATAAAAATATCCACAAAGTGTTTAAACAATATTTGTTACACATGAAGATGCACACACACACACACATACCTCTGCCAATAATAATGCACTTGTATAAACATGATCAAAGTGTAACCATCAATACACACACACATACCTCTGCCAAGAATAATACACTTGTATAAACGAACAAAGTGTAACCATCAATACACACACCTCTGCCAATAATAATACACTTGTATAAACATGATCAAAGTGTAACCATCAATATACACACACATACCTCTGCCAATAATAATACACTTGTATAAACATGATCAAAGTGTAAACATGCACACACAGACCTCTGCCAATAATAATACACTCGTATAAACATGATCAAAGTGTAACCATCAATATACACACACATACCTCTGCCAATAATAATACACTTGTATAAACATGATCAAAGTGTAACCATCAATATATACACACACATACCTCTGCCAGTAATAATAATAATAGCCCCTTCAGTCATAACTGACTATGGGAATGCGCCCCGGAGGTGGCAGCCCTCAGCTGCTTATTTTCCTGGTGCTCCTTTCGACGTTTTCTCCTCACCTCTGCTTCTTGTGTTAGCCTCTCTTCGCCCAATCTGAGGTGGTGCCGTAAATAGCATCGCCACTTAGTGCGATCGGCAGCTTCATCCTCCCATGTTGCTGGATCCATGTCCAGTGCCCTCATATCTCTCTTGCACACATCTTTGAACCTCATCTGTGGTCGCCCAACTGTTCTCTTGCCATCTGCTAATTGTCCGTAGAAGATATCTTTTGGGATGCGACCATCTTCCATGCGGCGAACATGGCCAAGCCAGCGAAGTCTGCGCTGTCTAAGCAGCGTATACATACTTTGAAGGCCAGCACGTGACAACACCTCAACATTTGTCACTTTATCTTTCCACGAGATGCCGAGGATGCGGCGTAGACACCGCAAATGGAAGGTATTGAGCCTTCTTTCTTGCTTAACATAGGTCGTCCAGGTCTCGCTGCCATATAGGAGTGTGCTGGTGACGCAGGCATTATATACCACAGCTTTGGTCTTCATTGTGAGTTTAGAGTTTCCCCAAACACGCGATGTGAGGCGGGCAAAGGTAGCTTGGGACCTGTGCTAGTTTGCAGGCGGAGCGTTAACAGGCGTTCTGATCCATTCTCGCCTGGTTCAACCATGTTAGTTAGCGATTTTTTGACCGCAAAACCTACTCCGTGTTCTCTAGCTTTATCAAGATCTTTCCCTTGCCAATAAAATGTGTAGTCCTTCTCGCTCACCATTCCAGAGCCCGCCAGGCGCGTTTCCTGAAGTGCAGCTATATCCACCTGAAGTCGTTTAAGCTCATCATTAATTATGGTTGTCTTCCTTACATCGTTTACATCCTGTAGGTTTTCGGATAGTCCAGTCAACATAGTCCGGACGTTCCAGCATCCCAATCTGAGAGTTTGCTTATTTCTATTTTTTCGATAATTGCTTGGTGCAAAATTTTCTGTCCACAGTTCGGGTTTGACCCTAATCCCCATGCACCCAATGGGGAAAGCAGACAGTGGCGGGACAACACCTTATTGACTGGGGGCTGCCCAGCTTGAAGCAGGCGGTAGCTGTCCAGTGAGATCCTAGAACCTCTCCCACTGTCGGAAGTAGCCCCTGGCGCCATGCCCTACGCCAATTGGGCAAAATGCTTATAACCGGTAACTGCTACTTCCCGTGTTTTGCCGACACCTATAGGGTGAAGCTGGAGTGTCCTCTCCAGGGCGCGAGCTTGGGCACAGTTATATGGAGATCAAGCTGTTGCCCATGCAGCATGTTCCCCCTCTCCACACAGCCGGTAGATCCAAAGGAACGGCAGTAGCCGATACAGTTTGGTACCAGCCATGTCGCAGGAGTTGCCAGAATAATGTCGAATCGACATTAGACTGCCTTAGGGACTCCGACTCCGGATTTATCCTCAGGGTTTACTCCCGAAGCCAATTCCACAAATGGATATTCCCGCAAGGCAGCGGTGGTTTGAATTCAGAGTTCCTTCTCTTAGATAAGCTACCAACCAAGGATCACGAGCCCTATCTGCCCGAAGCTGCTGGTTTTAAGGCGCCAGTCGCTCGCCTTTGCCCCTTCTCCCATCAGTGGAAACAGTTCCGCCGGGCTCAAATTGAGCCACACGTGAAGGCCGGGAGCTGGACTTGGTTGTCAGAGGCTGTTTGAGGCGCGTGCCATAGAAGTATTTTATCTGCAGTGAGAGCTTATCCTCACTACAACTCCCGGCAATAACAACCTTTGGACCCGCCAATAATAATACACTTGTATAAACATGATCAAAGTGTAACCATCAATAATAATACACTGCCAATAATAATAAACATGATCAAACATACACACACATACCTCTGTCAATAATAATAAACTTGTATAAACAAGATCAAAGTGTGACCATCAATATATATACACACACACACACCTCTGCCAATAATAATACACTTGTATAAACATGATCAAAGTGTAACCATTAATACACACACATACCTCTGCGAATAATAATACGCTTGTATAAACATGATCAAAGTGTAACCATCAATATATATACACACACATACAATTGTCAATAATAATACACATGTATAAACAAGATCAAAGTGGAACCAACAATATATATACAAACACACACATACCTCTACCAATAATAATATACTTGTGTAAACATGATCAAAGTGTAACCATCAATATACACACAAGCACACATACCTCTGCCAATAATAATACATTTGTAGAAACATGATCAGAGTGTAACCATCAATAAACACACACAGACCTCTGCCAATAATAATAATACACTTGTATAAACATGATCAAAGTGTAACCATCAATAAACACACATACACACACCTCTGCCAATAGTACACTTGTATAAACACCCACACACATAAATAAAAAATATCCACAAAGTGTTTACACACTCTTTGTTACCTCAACATTGTTAACAGAGATGAGACATCCCTGACAGGTTCCATCAGACTCCTGTTCGAATTCCTCACAACCTAGATGAGAATATGTGCTATCGTTACAGTTAATGATACATTATCATACCTATGATAAGCTTAAATTCTGAACAGAAACATGTACTATCAGTCTGGTTCACAATACATCATCGTGTTTGTTCAAATCTCACAAAAGTTGACTCCTGCATTCACTGGTTATTAATAGGTTGGACACGTGGCTTCATCATGAAGAAACTTTACCTAAAATTGCTTAAACATATTTGAAAAAGTTATCTAAAGCAAATAATCAGATAATTTAACTGCGCCCATTCAAGTAGGAAGACAGTCTTCAGGACACATCCCAGAGAATGCTACAGAGACAAGACAAAGATAATGAGAATACATCCACCAAAAGATAACCAGACTGCATTGAGAAAATTCTGAGTCATACATTTACCTAGGCAACGATATAGACAAAGGTGAAAGATTATTCAGAAAGTGGATACACTGGAGATAATGAAGCACATTTCTGGATGGATTTCTGAAATATTTCTTCAATCACCATCATCAGCATCACCACCATTATCATCATCATCATCATTATCACCATCACCACCATCATCATCATCACTATCATTATCATCATCATCACCACCACCACCATCATCATCACCCCCACCATCATCACCACCTGTCCTGTGCCATCCACTCAAAAACTGTCCACAAAGACTGCCTTTCCTGTTCCATCCACTTAAAAACTTTCCATGTCTACATTATTCATTTCACATCGGCCTCAGTTCCTTTCTTCATGTGCTGTGTGTGTGTCTCTCTCTTTTATTATATAAAAAAGGTAAAGGATCCCGTTACACGCTCATTGAGGCATATTGGGAATATGGTGTTAGGCCCATATTTTCTTGACCATCGGCACACTAAGGGTGATGTGGTCAGCATCACGCCGGCCGCCTTAACCTTCTGAGAGTTGCTCTGGTACCCATTTGGGGCTGGGTCGACCCAGGAGCCGTTTGTGGCCTAAAAAAATCCCACCTCATCTGGGGATCGAACCATAGACCACTGCGCTAGGAAGCCAGTGCACTAACCACTATGCTACCGCGGCTCTTTTATTATATACTCATGGAAAAAAGTAAGTGTGCAGCACTCAAGAGGGCACTGTGCATGTGTTCTTGGGTGAACTCAAATGCAAGCTGGCACACATTTCTGTGTGAGTGTTGTTCACTTACCCGTCCAATTACAATTGGATCGCACTATTCATGGGGAGATAATCACGGTGCAAGATAAATCACGTGAAAAGTGCCGTAGGGGAGAATTTATCACAGATAAAAGGAAGGTAAGTGTGTAGCTCTAATCACAAGCATGTGAAAACATAATCGTTGAAATAGAGAGTAACAAGAGTCCAACAGAAACATCTTTTTTGACAATGCCAAGATTGAACCAACAACAGCGAGCAATAGCTATAGGGATGTTAGCTGCTGGAGCGACTATATTAGCTGTATCACAACATTTCAATGTTCACAGGAACACTATATCACGCATTCAAGCTCGTTTCCACCAAACTGGATCCACTGCTGATCGCCATAGAAGTGGCCGACCACGAGTTACCACCCCTGCACAAGACCGTTACATAGGCCTTATGCACTTGCGTAACAGGTTTATTCAGGTAACATGGACTGCCAGGAACATTCCAGGTTTAAGATTCATGTCGTGCAGAACAGTGCGGAATAGGCAAATCTCTTACCTCACAGACCTGCAGTTAGACCAACACTGACAGTTCGCCATAGACAAGCGCGCTTGGCCTGGGCCAGACACTTTCACTAAAATCAAAGCAATCACTTGGTCTTTTATTCAATATTCAACCACATTGTGTGCCAACTTTTATTTCATTTCGTCCATGAAATCACGCAAAGTGCCCTATAAAGTGTTGCACACTTACTTTGTTCCATGAGTATATATGTCAGCAAGATATAGACAACCTATGCTGAGGGAGACTGAGAGCACCTATGGGTTTGCCTGGAGTGCAATGATGTCGATTCTGAACAACAATAACAATATTCATTCATAACCCTCCACTCGCAAAGGAGCATAGGCCTTCAACAAACACAAGCCAACTTTTCCTGTCACGTGCCATCATCTCAAGTTCTTTCCACATTCTCCTCATCATTTTCACCTCTGTTTCCAACTCTCTTCTCCATGTGCTTCTTGGTCTACCTCTGCCTCTCTTGCCCTGGGGGTTCCAGAACAAGGACTGCCTTGTAATGCTATCAATAGGTCTCCTCAGTGTGTGTCAAATTCATCGGCATCGTAATACTTTTCCTGGCACTGATAGTAACATTATTCCTTTATAATTTGTGCACTCTTGTAAATTTCCCTTCTTAGGCAACTTGACCACATATCCTTCCTTCCATTCTGCTGGTGGTATCTCTTCCTTTTCCCAGTCTGAAAAAAAAAAAAATAACAATATGCTAAGCAAGAAAGGGAGCCGCGGTAGCATAGTGGTTAGTGCACTGGCTTCCTAGCGCAGTAGTCTATGGTTCGATCCCCCGATGAGGCGGGAATTTTTTAGGCCACAAACAGCTCCTGGGTCGACCCAGCCCCAAATGGGTACCAGAGCAACTCTGGGAAGGTTAAGGCGGCCAGCGTGATGCTGACCACATCACCCCTCGTGTGCCGACGGTCAAGATAATATGGGCCTAACACCATATTCCCAATATTCCTCAATGGGCGTGTAACGGGTTCCTTTACTTTTTTTTTTAAGCAAGAAAGAAAGCTCAATATATTCCATCTACGGTGTCTATGCCACATCCTCTGTATTTCATGGAAGGACAAAGTGACAAATGTCAAGGTGCTGGCCTTCAAAGCATGTACACTACTTAGCGCAGACTACACTGGCTTGGTGATGTCCGATACATAAAAGATGGTCTCACCCCTAATGATATCTCCTACGGACAATTGACAAAAGAACTGCCAGGTGACCACAGCTGAAGTTCAAAGTTGAGAGCAAGGGAGACAAGAAGAAACTGGACATAAATCTGGCAACCCGGGAGGAAGAGGCTGCCAATTGCACCAAGTGGTCATACTCCCTAATGGCGCCACCTCAGATGGAGCAACAAGAAGCTCTCACAACAAGCAGAAGAGAAAAGATCATGCTGAAAGGAACACCAGGAAAAAAACAAACCATGTGAGGGCTGTCACCTCAGGGGCATGTTCCCATAGCTAATCATGACTGAAGTGGCTAATTCTACTCACCGAAATGTTCACGATTCAAACATTCCAGTTGCTCAATCTGGACATTTTCCTGGGGGGGGGGGGGGGGGGGGGAGAGAATAAAGTTGTGTGAAGACTTTTTCACTTTCTCTGGGCTGTCTCATTAACTTACTAGCACACGCCTTTCTTCTGTCTTGTATCGTTGAGTGGAGTTATTTTAATTAATTGTTCTGATTAACTTGTCCATGTTGTTGTTGATGTTATTTTGGCTGTAAGTTTCTGAATGACGAGGTTGATGGCTCCATGCTCAACCCTCCTTAGTGACTTATGATGACAGACATGGCAGGACAAAATGTTACAATTCTTCACGGGTGTTTGTAAGAGTAGTTTCATGTTCACTTTTAAAAACGGACACCATTTTCTTGTTTAGCTACAAACATACGATGAAAACAACATAAAATGGAAATGGGTAGTGTGACTGAAGTACAGCAACAAAACAAATTCATTACTTGTGTTGACCATGCTTCTTCACAATCATTGCCTTTCACTCTTATGGCAAGTGAGGCCAAGCTTGTAAACATTCACTACATTGAGGGGCCTACACATTATAGAGGAAGCTTCTAACAGTATTGTGGTATCTTATATTCATAACATACAGTCCTCAAGATACTTCCAGATTTCAGATGTTCAAATTTGAAAATCTCAAGTTATATCTATTAGAGTCTGACAGCATTGGGCTGGCAAGAAGGTAGAAATGTTTCTCTGTTTTGTTTAGTAACAAGGTTTGTGAGAAGATCAGTGGATAAATGAAAAGACAATGAATAGCTGTGTTACTGGTTCTCTAACCCAACTTTGTTCTTGTCAATATACTAGTCACTGGTTTACATTGTTACACAAGATTTTGTTACTGCTAAAATTTATATACATTCTTTCTGTTGTTGTTTTGATCAAACTATTTTTGGCTGAACAGTTTAACGTTTTCCTGTATTTTGCCGAGATAGCTTTGTAAGCAATGTTTGCCTCAACTGTTTTGTCCTTTTCTGCTATATGTCTGGCCTCTGTTACCTGTTCTTCCAGTTCTTTGAGTTCTTCTGTCCAGTACGGCTTATAATCTTTTCTCGCCCCTCGTGGTATTGATTCTAGGGCAGCTTTCAGAACTGCTTTATTAAATCTGTCAGCTATTTCTCCAAAGTCTTAACCTCGACAAAGATGGAAGAAAATTATGGAGGCTTGCCAAAGCCTTAAATGATGAGGAATGTAAAAATAAGGAAATAGCCATACAACAAAATGAGAAAATACTCACAAAGAAAGAAGCAGCTAATGTTTTTGCTCAAAAATTCTCACTTGAGAGCCAGATAAATGTTCCACCGGACAGAAAACAGGAAATTACCAAAGAGCAAGAAATTTACCAAAATATACCAACTGTTCCAGAAGAGCACATGATAGCAAACCTCACAATGAGAGAGCTAGAGGCAGCCATTGTATCCCTTAAACAAAGAAAGTCACCTGGAAAAGACAGGGTAACAAATGACATGCTTAAAGAGCTAGGGCCTAATGCCAAGAAAGTCCTCCTCAAGATTATGAACTATAGCTCGAAGCGTGGAATTGTACCACAAGCCTGGAAAGAAGCAGTACTAGTTCCAATCCTCAAAAAGGACAAAGACCAAATGGACCCCAACAGCTACAGACCCATCAGCCTTCTAAGCTGCCCGGGAAAGCTTATGGAGAGAATGATCAATACCAGATTAAGTTGGCACCTCGAAGAAAAACAAATTTTACAGCACCAACAGGCAGGCTTCAGGCAGCATAGGTCTACAGAGAACCAAGTCACCTACATTGCACAGGAAATCGAAGATGCTTTCCAAGAAGGAAAGCACACTTTAGCAGTCTGGGTAGACATGGAGAAAGCATTTGATAAAGTTTGGAAAGATGGGCTAAGAGTTAAAATGCTTAAATATGGAGTCTGTGGAAGAATGTATAACTGGATCAGCCACTACCTAACAAACAGAACAGCTAGAGTGCAGGTGTACGGACAGTTAAGCAAAAAGACTACAATGGAACATGGAGTTCCACAGGGTGGGGTCCTTTCCCCAACACTCTTCCTCATATATATAAATGATATAACAGAAAACATCCACAAGAATGTCCACAACTCTCTCTATGCTGATGACCTGGCCATGTGGACTTCAGAAGAATACATCACCACAGCAAGAGTGCACATGCAGGATTCGCTGCTAGCCCTTGAAAGTTGGTCGAGAAAGTGGTTGCTCAAAATAAATGAACACAAAACTACACACACTATTTTTACCTTGTCAAATAAACCACAGCAAGCAAAGCTACAACTAAATGGGCAGGCAGTACGAGAAGATGAAACACCAACATACTTAGGAATCACACTAGACCGCCGAATGACGTGGAAATCACAGATAAACAAAATACAGCTAAGGGCAAAACTTCGCATGGCCATCATGAAAAAGTTAGCTGGTACCACATGGGGTGCTCATGAGAATATCCTCAAAAGCTGTACACAGGCAGAGTCAGACCTGCTATGGAATACAGCATCACAGCTTGGTTGACGGCAGCAAAGTCAAATTTTGACAGAGTAAACAGACTACAAAACCAATAAGCACGTATTATAACAGGGGCCCTAAAGTCCACACAAATCAACCATATGGAAAGCATTATAGGGCTACAGTCAATGGAGGATAGATGTGACAGCAGAGTCCTAAAATAAGCTGAAAAATTTAAGAGACTCGAAGGACACCCCATGTTCCAAAGAATGATTAGGCTAGGAAGAGGCAGGCTCAAGTGAACTAACTTTGTAGCCCAAGCAAAAGAAAAAATTAGCAAAAATACCATGCTAGCAAGCTCAGTTGCAAAGAAAATCCCAACAAGCTCAACTATCCCACTGTGGAAAATAAGATGCTTTCCTGAGTTAAAATCTGATATTCCAGGCATTGAAAGTAAGGGAACACAGACAGAAACACAAAGAAAGTGTATAGCAACCAAGTATATTGACCAAAAATTCCCAGCAAAGCTTTGGACACATGCATATACTGATGGTTCAGCGAAAAATGCAGTTGAAAATGGGGGTGCCGGCATCCTCATAAAATTAAAGAATAGAATCCACTCTATGGCAATTGCCACTGGCAAATACTGCAATAACTTCAGTGCTGAAGCAAAAACTGAAACAGGTAGCTGAAACTCTTATTGAATGCAAAGCACAGGCAGAAAAACAGATAGTAATCTTTACAGATGCCCTCTCAGTAATATCAGCGCTGAAGAGCCACCAAACTAAAGGATTGAAAGATCTGATAATCTCCCTTGAAAGACTGGCCAAATGCTTCAACAAGTGCACTATCCAGTGGATACCAGCCCATTGCAACATACCAGGAAATGAGGAGGCAGACAAACTTGCTAAGGAAGGAGGTGCCTTACAACAAAATGATATAGAGACAACTTACGCAACGGCAAAGACTACTATAAAGGCTACATTCAAGTCCAAATGGGAAAGAGAGCACCCGGGCCATTTGAAAAATGATGCATATCATCAACTATTCAGGAAAGAACAGGTCATCATTTTTCGGCTACGCACTGGACACAACAGATTAAGATACCATCTATACCACAAATACAAGATCTCTGCACCTGCGGTACCAGCCCGATGACGGTCGAACACCTCCTGCAGTATTGCCCAACCTACAGTAATGAACGGAGTAGCATATGGCAACAAGCCACTTCTGTCAACGAAAAACTGTTTGGAGATGTCGGGAACCTTGGGTTGACTACTGCCTTTATTAGAGGTCATAAATGTGGAAGTCTGAAGGTGAACGAGGAAGATGAAGAATATACATTCTTTGTCCTCCAGCCATAGATGCATCTGCCACCATTGTTTATATTCATGTCATGATAATGACAAAAATTAAAACAAAAAATACAATAATAATACAGATCTTGTCAAAAGTAATAAACCTTAAAGCACAGATTACATTTTTAGTGATAAAAAATATAATACTACACAGATTATATTTTTAGTAATAAAAAGTATAGTACTACACAGATTATATTTTTAGTGTTAAAAAGTATGGTACTAGTGTTAAAGACTTTATATTCATTGAGGGTCAGATAGATGTTTAAAGCTCTCATATGTACACCTGTTACGGTAGATTAATTGGCATTGTCTGCTAGAGGTTAGCAGCATGCGATTTTAGGGGTTACAACGTTTAATGTAATGTAAAAGTATTATTAGCCTAGTGAACGCTGTGACGTTTCAGCGTTGGTAGTCACGCACGGTGACCAAGAGACGGGACCCTTTCTTGTATGACCGTCAAACGGAGAAGACGTGTCTTTATATTCTTATAGTGTCGGGCATGGAATGCCACACAGTTATATTGTATTTCATTAGGGACATGGGTCAGTCCACTGTTATGATGAAGAAAGATGAAGTTACAGGTTAGTAATTGACTAAACCTTGTCGAGATGAATTAACAGTCCGTTTTAGTTAATACTAGTGCCAGACGCATAATCTCACTGTCGGTCGTTGGATTTACCAACCACGCGTGCATATAGTTATGTCGTTCTGCCTACAGTAATTCAGATGTACGAGACAAAGGACTGATATGCAAGATAGCTAACTCAACATAGGATTCTAAATTATATTTGTGATGTAATTCATGATCAACGTACAATGTCTACAGAATGTATAATAAATTGTTTGTTTGGACTCTAGACATAACTTATCAAGTCTCTGAACGTTGGAAGTTGAATATATTATGATGTTGACAAATATTCTATCCCACCTTCGCGTAATTTACCATCAATAGCACGATACCATAACTGACCAAGAAGGACAAGGGATAAATGGAAGTAAATGTAAATAGAAGAGCCAGTATACACAGTCTGCAACAACAATCATTAAGGACCCCCTCGCAGCAACAGGTGGTCGGCTACAGCAATTGACGGCCACAACACAACGGGCCCTTGTAATCACTGAAGAACCCCTTGGTAACACTGGACTTGTAACACTACTACACACGCCCCGTGTAACACTACTAAACACGCCCGTGTAACAACACCTGGGATTTTCAGACATGCACCTGAGTGCAGCAATGATATTTTTTGAAATGTTATTTGCGTACGACCGTGCACCAGTAATAAACTGTGCATGGCGCGGTATGACGCAGAGATTTGTTTGGATAGAATCAATGTCCTTGACGCAGATCCAGGGATTCATAGTCTTGAGCAGACGTTATTTGTTCCGTGGTCTTATCCCAAGTCTAGGGAAGACACGGCCATGAAGTTAATTATGATCATCTGAGAGATGATGATGTTATTCTTGAGCGAGTTATGCGAAGCTAAGAATCTTTTATCGCCAATAATTAGAAAGAACCGGCTCATTGAAGATACTTATTCTCCTGTAACGTTACTGCAGAGCATCAGCCTGACCAACTATGTCGGCTGTTCATGCATTTAGTCAACGCTAGGAGATATTTTGGATCGTTATTATAAATATATGCTCAATGCTATTAACATGGTAATTTTTGTAAACCCACACATCCTACCAACTCATTGCCATAGAGCTTCCGCTAACCTTGATGTGACAGCAGCTAGTGTGGTTGGTCAACGTCCATAGTGACTGTTATTAACCATGTATATCTTGCCATTACCATGCTGATGAAAATGTCCGTAATACTGATGTCAAAGTCTCGTCAAAAATAAATATGTCTCGTCACTAACTTCTGCAACGAGTCCAGTATATCTTCGTTGCCAGTTGGTCACACTGTTTTGACCCATTCACCATCGTTACCTAGTCTCAGTGCCATTAGCCGGATCATCATACACGACAAAGTAACAGCCCACAATACATCTGCATTATCAGGTCATCATCTAGAAGTGCGTCGGCTACATAAGCAGGCCTGACAGACCAATGTAGTCAATACCATTGACAACATAAGAGACGTTGCGGTAACAACTACACAGATTAAATTTTTAGTATGAAAAAGTATAGTACTACAAAAATAATATTTTTAGCGTTAAAAAACATAGTACTACACAGATTACTCAGCATGTTCTCCTCAAGAGGGTAAGTAGTGCATTTACTTCTAGCTTGATCAACATTACCTTCTTCCTCATCATCTATTGTTTCTCTCTTCACTGTAATTCCCTGGAAACAAAATATTGCATAAATTCAAGGTTAAGATAAATGTTTCATTCATGAATGTTTCCAAATTTCTCCCCCCCCCCCCCCCCCCCCAAAAAAAAAACCCTGCACAGAGTATATTTTTTAACTCTTTCTTTCACTCTTGTATGAACTCAAATATTATGCCAAGCCCCTTTACTCCTCCCCACTAGCCAAATCTAGTTTGTTATAACTGCTATAGAAGAGATACCTGTAATTCTGGCTTAGATATACTATAATGTAGAGTTCTTCAAGAAGAACAACTTACAGAACTATTTGAGATATGAACAATCATGCCACCATTTCTCTTCTTATTGACTGTAAAGTGGGATATGACGAACATTGACTTTATCCAACAGGATCTGTGATGAAATGGATGACCTCTATCGATCTTTGGTTCTCTCTGGCAGTATCGATTAATTGGGGTTCTGATATTTATTATGTGCTGTCAATTATCGCACTTTTCTTTCTCTCTTTCTTTCTTTCCTCATTATTTTCTGCTAAGTAGCAGGTATTTCAATTCAATACCCTTTAGCTCCCCGAAAAGCATAGGCCTTCAGCAAACACATACCAAGTCTTCCTGTCCTGTGCCATCCGCTCAAGTTCTTTCCATGTTTTCCTCATCATTTTCACATCTGTATTCAGTTCTCTTCTCCATGTGTTTTTTGGTCTACCTCTGCCTCTCTTTCCCTGTGGATCCCAGAACATGGACTGCCTTGTAATGCTATCAACAGGTTTCCTCAATGTGTGTCCTATCCATCGCCAGCGTCTTCTTCTCATCTCTTGTTCCACTGGCACTTGTCTAGTTCTTGTCATCAGTTCCACATTTGTGACTTTGTCATACCATTTCAGTCCTTCTATTCTACGCAAGCACCCGTTTATAAAAGTCTGTAGCTTTTTGGTTGTTGTTTTTTTTTTGTTCGCCATGTCTCAAAGCCATACAATAGGACTGACTTAGCATTTGAGTTGAAGATTCTTATTTTTGTGTTGGACTTGATTTCTCTTGTTCTCCATATGTTTCCCAATGCAATGAAAGCTCCTCTTGCTTTTTGTATTCTTGTTTTGATATCACTGTCTGTCCCTTCAACTTTGTCTATATTACTTCCAAGATATGTGTACGATTCTACATCTTTTAGTGGTGCTTCTTGAAGTTCAACCTTGTTATCATTTCTTGCATTTATTCTCATAATCTTTTTCTTTTCCCTGTGTATTTTCAGGCCCACTTGTTGTGACCTCTCATCAAGAATTTTCATTTTCTCTTGCATCTGATTATGGTTATGGGACAGAAGAGCCAAGTCATCTGCAAAATCCAGATCATCAAGCTGTTTAGTCAGATTCACCTGGATTCCATTTCTGTTGTGTGATGTCGATGTTTTCATAACCCAATCTATTGCTAGTAAGAAAAGAAATGGAGACAAGAGGCATCCCTGTCTCACTCCCGTTCTAATCCTAAACAGTTCTGTAAGTTGTCCTTCATGAAGAACTCTGCATGTCATGTTTTCATAGTTCTTTATTAAGTTAATGATCTTCATGGGAACTCCATAATGCCTCATTAATTTCCAAAGCAATTCTCTGTCTACACTGTCAAATGCCTTTTCATAGTCCACGAATCCAAAGTATAGTGGTGAATTCCATTCCAGACTTTGTTCAACTATTATTCTCAATGTGGCTATCTGGTCTGTACAGGATCTATTTTGTCGAAAACCTTCTTGTTCATCTCTCAGTTGCTTGTCTATGGACTCTTTTAATCTCTCAAGGATGATTCTGTTTAATACTTTTCCTGGCACTGATAGTAACATTATTCCTCTATAATTTGTGCACTCTTGTAAACTTCCCTTCTTAGGCAACTTGACCAGATAACCTTCCTTCTATTCAGCTGGTATTTCCTCTCTCTCCCAGACTTTGCCAAGTAGTTTGTATAATATCTCTGTAGAGGTATCAATATCTGTTTTGATGGCCTCTGCTGGAATGCCATCTGGACCAGCTGCTTTTCCATCTTTCAGAAGCTTTGTATCTTTCTTTATTTCTTCTCTACTTGGTCGTTCACAGCTGATTTGTAGCTCCTCTTCTGCTGGCTGGATGTCTGGGGGATTAGTTGGAGATGGTCTATTGAGAAGTTCCTCAAAATGTTCTGTCCATCTCTTCATTTGTTGTTGTATATTACTAAGCAATTTTCCATTCTTATCTTTTATGAGGCCATTTGCTTGTTTATATTTCCGTTAGCTTCTTTGTGTTGTTGTACAGGTCCCTCATATTTCCTTTGGCTGCAGCTTCCTCTGCTTCCCTTGCCAAATCATCAATATATTTCATTTTTTTATGTTTCTTCTTACTTCTTTGTTTGCTTCTATGTACACTTCATGAGCCTTGGCTGTGGAGTTTCTGGTTTTGCTTCTGTTTAAATCTGCTTTCTTGTTTTTCCCATCTTCTATCTTACTAATGGTTTCTGTTGTTATCCATGGTTTTTGCTGATGTTCTCTTTTTCTCAGTACTTCTTCACATGTCTTGTTCCATATATTTTTTACTTGTTGCCAGTGGTCTTCCGTATCTGTTTGATCTTCCAGCTGTTGGAGTACTTGGTATTTGTTGGATACTGTGATTGACAATTTTTCTCTTATTTCCTGATTTCGTAGATATCCCACATTATACTGTTGTCTATAGCTATATGCTGTTGTAAATTTCTTGAGTTTTAATTTTGTTTTAGCCAACAGAAGATGGTGGTCTGATACAACATCTGCTCTTCTACATACTTTCACATCATGCAATGATGACCTAAACTTCTTACTTATGCATATGTGATCAATCTGATTCTCAGTTCTGTAGTCTGGTGATATCCATGTTGCTTTATGTATTCCCTTATGTGGAAATATGCTTCCTCCTATAGCTAGTTGATTTGAAGCACAGAAGTTTGCTAATAGTTCCCCATTCTCCTTCATCATACCTAATCCATGCTTTCCCATGATTTCTTCAAAGCCAGTGTAGTCTGTTCCTATTTTCGCATTTAGGTCCCCCATCAAAATTGTGATGTCCTTTCTTTTCTTACTGTCCAAGACATTTTGTAGTCTGGTGTAAAAGTCTTCTTTCACAGATTCTTCTTTATCGTTTGTTGGTGCATAACACTGAATGATGTTTATATTTACTTTCTTTTTGGCTGATTTAAACCTTGCTGTTATAATTCGGGGTCCCAGTGCCTCCCATTCTATGTGCCTTCTGTGCTTCCTTGGACAGCATTAGAGCCACCCTTCACTGTGGTGGGCTCTTTCCTCCTCATGTCCTGAGGACAACACCATTTCTCCTGTGATCAATCTCATCTTCTCCATGCCTTTCCACCATGTCTCGCAGAGACCCAGGATATTAATCCTGTAATGTGTCATTTCTGCTGCTACCTGTGCAGTTTTTCCTTGTTCACACAGAGTGCGAACATTCCAGGTGCCAATCCTGGAGATTTTCCTAGACAAAAAAAGGTTATTAGGCAACCCAGCTTCCTTTCAGCTTTCTCTAGGTTGCTTCATGCGCCTCCTTTCCAGAGTACCTTCTTCTGTCTTGGGCGGCTGAGTTGATTTATATTTTTTATTTGACTTGTTCATGTTTGTTGAAGATTTTGTGGTAAAATGTTTTTTACGGGATGGGGTAACCAGCCCCATGCTCAACCCTCCTTATTCGCTTTTTATGACATGCCTGTTAGGGTACAGTGTTACTATTCTTTGCTCCCCTTTCGGGCCCCAGTAACACACGGGTAAGCAGATATTTGAGTTTAACCAAATCACCCTGTAGGTGATAAATATCACATTTGCAGGAGCGGCTGATATGACACATGAGTTTGTGCACGCATATGACAGATAATGAGATTACTGGCTTCCGGTCACCTGGTTAAAAGTAATAATGGATTTATTACATTTTAGACAATATGAGTCTACAAATGTGTTTGTGAGAGTGTATGCAAGGCATCAGATGTCCATATATGGTAATACGTGACCTTTGCAGGCATGCACCTTATTTCACGTGGGACTATTTTGAAATATCACACCCTATCTGCATGATTTGAAATGATTGGATCTTTCTGATTAGATTCATAACAACATTGAGGGAGAATATATGCTGACCATTTCGCAGTTTTATTTCACTGTGAATTTCAAGCCACCGAGACAACCTCGGACCTCGCCAGAATGAAGACTAACTTCATAATTCCTTTTTGTTAACCGGATATTTTATTGGAGAAACAGATAAGACTTAAAAAAGCACAGGAAATCTCTACATTTTAATAAGGAACACTGGGACTAGGAAACTGAAGAAACACGTGTAAAAGAACAATTCATCTCTTTTATTCCTCTGAGCAAAAAACTTCTGTAGCCAAGATTGGTGTAAGTAGTGCATTTTCATTCTGTTTTATTACTAACATGAGAACTAACATATATCTATATATATATTACCATGTGAATTTTAATGTGTGAAAACTGCTATTGGATGTCAAAGTCATTTGAGGCTGGCAACATCAGCGTATAGAATGATGATTCATGAACCACCACTGCACTGGCTGGTGATTGCTTTATTGATAGTTTTGTAAAGAGAACTAAAAGCATAAAGTAGTTCCAGGTTCTCTATGGAGCAGGGAGGGAAAGATGAAAAGAAATGATGTACATTCTATGAATAATACTTACATTTTCAAAGCAGTGTAAATGTCCCTATAAACATATTCACTTCAAAATTAATGTAAGTTTTCAAGCTTTAAACCAGTGTAAATGTCTATGTGAAAATATTCATTTTAATTTAATAGAAGTTTCAAACTTTTCCACAAGTGTAAATATAAAGGAAACATAAATGAATTTATATTGTGAACACTTTTCAAACAGTGGAGGTGTAAATGTAAAACACATATCTATACGTTTAACCTTTTAATTTAAATGTAATGTAAAGCTAAAGTTATTCAGTTTAAATGTAAAGGAAGTTTTATCCCGAGGGATTAAATTTAATTTTCATCAAGGGTAAATTCTGACATGGGATGGTAGAATAGAAGAGGGGGGCACATAAATGTGGTGGAAAATGCGATACTCAGAAGAGCATTTCGTTTCTATTTCTATTACCAGTTATTGGTGGTACCAGCAGAAAGTACTATCTCTAGAACCAAGTGAGGGTAGAAGTGGACTGATGTTTTGCGAGACGCCATCATAAGAGGGTCTTATAGACAGACGCAGAACCAACTTAGCCGTTACTCCTTGACGTTCTGGGAACGTGTGGCGCCTGAACTTTGACCAGAGACAAGCGAGAGCAGAGTGAAAGGAACTAACCCAGCGGGAGAAGAAACTACCTTTGGCAGCTAAGTGAAAATATCCGCTTCCAAAAGTGACCTCCTTTATTCAGTTAAATCCCATTCAAGTGATGAAATCCTTTTCATAACTATTCAAATTATTTCTTTTAAGGGGAGGAGCTACCCTGAAATGCTATTTTCGTTATTAATTGCTGGATTTCAATGAAAATGCACAGACTTAACCTATATCAATACTAGATACGAAAAATGAAGAGTTTTATGGCACTGCACTACTGGTTGCCATAGAAACGGCGGCCATATTGGATTCTATTGTTCTATTTCAATTTGCTAAGGCTTTTTTTATTTATTAAGCTATGAATACCAAATATGAACACAACGTTTGTCATTATATTTTAAAACTTTTCGATTGGTGGATTTTTGATAACTTTAATACAAAAAAAGTTGTAGGACTTTGAATATAGTGTCTAAAAAAAGTAACAAATTTTGATAAATTTTACATTACTTTTTGCAATAAATCAAAAGTTTGATCAGATACTCAAAATCCAGCAATGTGAAAGTTTTAAAAGATTTTGGGCAACATATGTGCCAATTTTTATGTCAATTAACACATAAGTGTGGAAGTTTTAAGGAAATTAGGATGAGAAAATTAGATTTTGAGAAAATCGCATTTTTCTCCATAAATAGACTACAATTAAATAAGTCTGTAATATTGCCCCTGAAAAATTGCTTACTTGTCATTTAGAACATACTGGTAGCATAGCCAGCTTCCTCTGCAGCTTCCTATCTGGCTTTCTGTTGAAATTTGTGCCTAATTTCCTTCCTTGTCTTAGCGCAGTTTTCTGCCGTTTTAGAGCTGAGCAATATTGGATTCTTTGTTCTATTTCAATTTGCTAAAGCTTTTTTATTTATTAAGCTATGAATACCAAATATGAACACAGTGTTTATCATTATATGTTAAAACTTTTCCAGTGATGGATTTTTGATATTTTTTATACAAAATAAAGTTGTAGGACTTTGAAAATAGCGTCTAAAATAGTAACAAATTTTACATTACTTTTGTCAATTAACCAAAAGTTTGATCAGATACTTAAAATCCATCACATAAACAGTTTTAAAAGATTATGGGCAATATATGTGCCAATTCTTATGTCAATTAATACGTAAGTGTGGAAGTTATAAGAAAATTAGTATGAGAATAATGATTTCTTTAAAATCACATTTTTTGTTATAATTAGAATATAATTAAATAAGTATGTAATACTGCAGCAAAATATAATAACTTACTAGTCATGCAAAACATACCGGCAGCATATCCAGCTTCCTCTGCAGTTTCTTGTCTGGTTTTCTGTTGAGATTTGTGCTAAATGTCCTTCATTTTCTTAGTGCAGTTTTCTGCCATTTTAGAGCTGAGCACCAGACGTTAAACGCTTTCTTGCTCCTGCCAGTCGACAAGCCTTTTCCACTGTTCAGCCCCAGGACTTTCTTGAAAAATATAGCAGCCTCAGGTCCTTGATTAAATTCAGCAATATTAGGGCCATATGGTTTAATTGCTATGATCTGATTGAATGCTTTGCTATCACAATCACTTTACACGTTGTAGCGAAATTTCTTTCGCGTCAGAGAACAGCTTCACAAATCACTACCTGCCTCAGCTTCCATGACACTTGAACTTCCTAGAAAGAGGCAAATGTTTACATTAGTAAAATTTCAAATAAAGATGTAAACAAGCATTAATAAACTGTGCCTTAAAGTACAATGGAAGCAAAACAATACATGTAAGTAATGAAATATGTTTCTAAACTTGATATTTATGGAGATCAAAATAAATTACATGAATGTCTATGCTTAGGCAAGGGGAAACATAAAGTAAGTTTCAAAAGTAAGTACCTTCAAAATGTATATGACAGCCTTGCTTCACTTTCCACTTGATGAAGTTTCCAATCTTTCTTCTGGTACCAATAACCAGCTGTTGCACATGTCTGGCAGGCATTTTTTAAATAACACATAAGCATCTGTGACATGTCAATAAAAATACACAAGAAACAAACATTAAATTGAGGAAACAAATATGCACTATGCTTACAGGAATCATGATAATGTACTGAGTTATGAGAAGTCACCCGTTATTCTGTAAACTCAGGAAAACGTGATGATTTTTAATTGACTGTCTACTACTCGTAATAGCTAGTTCATGTAACTCCCTGGTGGTTGAAATGAAGCACAGTGGGCCGCCTTCTTTGATGTCATTCCAGTAAGTAGCCAACGTCGTAAGGTTTAGGGTTAGGTTAAGATTCTTAAACCTGGTTGAAATGAGTCACTGTGGGCCGTCTTCTTAGATGTCATCCCAGTAAGTCGCCAACGTCGTTAAGGTTAGGTTTAGGATACATTAACGTAACCATTAGCCCTTTTTACTGCATCTCTGAATTCTAATTTAAGGAACTATCGTACAGACGGTCCTGTCTGCTTCATTTCAACCACTAAGCCTAACCCTTACTCCTGTTTACTGCGTCTCTAAATTCTTGTCAAAGGCCGCATCGAACAAACGGTCCGCTGTGCTTTATTTCAACCTTCATTGCCTGAGTACCAATGTCCCAGTTTTTACCATTATATCGTCACAATAAGTACGTTTTACCTGCAGTGTTGGATAAGTCTTGCTTCCATCTCTAACTCTGGCCTATTCCAGTTGGAGGTAACGAGAGCATCTCGTTTTTTTAGGCATTGTCACATCAATAACAAAGCAAAACTGAGATTCCGTAAACACGCGGCCATTTTGTCATTGCCGGTCACGTGAACGCGCACAGCCAATTAAAAATTTAGAATCGAGGGGAAACCCTAAATGTTGACTTTAAAATTATAAATTTCCTATCTGGCATTTGGAATCCCGAAATAAGTGACCTGCTTACAGTAAAGTGTAGATTTGGACGAATCCAACGATGCATAATATGTAGGGGTGTAAGCTTGGTTGCTATGAAAGAAACCAGGTCTAAATTGGACATATTTTGTCGAGTTTGAGAAAATCTGTCTGTACCATACCTTTTTCAAAGTCAAAATACATATTGTTAGAATGCATTTGGACATTTAATTCTGTTATATTTAGATTCGGGAGATGCTAAAGTATCAGAAAATGGACTAATCCCAAATTCTTAATTTTTTTTATTTCAACCGAGAAATGCCTGGCGCTCCTCCCCTTAAACTGTTAAAACTTAACGTGATTATTAAATTTTGTTATTTGTAATGTTACAAATTTAACTTCGATATAATCCTTTTAAATTTACTACATGTTTGTCTCAGTCAAAGGTACTAAACACACACTCCAAACAGAGCTATATATATATATATATATATGTGCATTACTTTCTGAACGCCCCTCGTATTGCAAAGGAAAGCAATTTCTTCTGAATTGTTGGAGCGTTTCAATGCTGATGGAGAGAACTTTTTGGCTAAGATCGTTACAGGTGACGAAACCTGGGCACATCATTTTGAACCTGAGATAAAAAGACAGTCAATGGAGTGGCATCATCCGCAATCACCAAGAAGAAAGAAATTCAAGACAATTCCTTCAGCTGGAAAGGTCATGATCACTGTCTTTTGGGACATTGAAGGTGTGATTCATGTGGACATTATGTCAAGAGGAGAGACAATCAATTCGCAAGCTTACATTAAGACATTGAAACAACTCAATCAACATTTTCGCAGAGTTCGGCCGCACAAGAATCCAGCAGACCTGCTTCTCCTTCATATCAAACATTCATCCTGTGACCTGTTTGCCGATGACTGTACTGTTTACATTAGTGACAAAAGTTGCACTGCACTAGAACTATCTTTACAAACTGACACACATAATATTTTTAAGTGGAGCAATGAGAATCGAATGCAAATAAATATTAGTAAAACGAAATGTATGTTAATATCAACCAGACAAAAACTACAAAACTCGCAGAAAACAACACTTCAGCTCTACATTGGAACATCACTAATTGAAAACGTAAATGAACATAAAACTCTAGGTCTAACTGTTGACCAGCACCTAAGTTGGAACTCACATGTAAGTGCACTCACAAAGCTAACGGCACAAAAAGTTTACCAATTAGCCAAAATCAAACACTTCCTGGATGAGGGAGCAAGGAAAATGTTCTACACATCTCACATACAAACATACCTAGACTATGGTTCCACAATCTGGGATGGTTGTTCCATATCCAACACAAAAAGGCTTCATTCACTTTAAAAACGTGCAGTGCGCCTAGTTGCTGATAAACACCAAACACATTGTATAGATCTATATAACTATCTTAAAATATTACCCCTTAGAAAGCGCTTCCTATTTAACAAAGCTAAATTTGCTCACAAAATCTTGTAACATAATGCTCCAACGTATCTGTGGCCACTTTTAAAATTCAATGAAAAACGTAGTCAGTGCTTAAACCAGTTAGAGGTACCCAAGCCGAGGCTAGATTTGTACAAGAAGAGCTTGGCTTACTCAGCTGCTCATCTTTGGAACAATCTTCCACATGACCTGAAAAACATGCACAGTCCCTACTCATATAATTGTAGGCTGTTCAAATACATTATGAGTGCGGATTATATGCCGCCCTAAGGGATTATGTTTCGAATTATTATTATCTAATATACTGTATGGAGGGTCTGATGATCTTGTTTTTCATTTTAATATACCTTACTTCTTAATTGTAATCAGATACTGTAAATGTATGCTTTTATACTACTTATAATGTTGCATCGCCGTTGAACTAATACCTTAAGTATGTTGGAGAATGTCTGGATACCTAGCAATAAAGATGAGTAAGAGGAAGGGCAAAATGCAAGACGGGCCTATATGTACGATTCTCATCTATCAGTCAATACCCTTTACCTCCCTAAGGAGCATAGGTCATAAAACTGGATCTCATGTAGTGGAGGCATCGACAATTCACTCCCTGTGGCAGTATCTGCTTGGGACTCAAAGTTGCTCACCTGTGAGAACATTTTCCGCATGCGCTGACAACACATGAAGTCCCAGCTAATTCAGCAGATTTCCAAAATGTCACGAGTTCTTATTATATGCCACCATTATCTGATTACGTTTCAAATTATGTCTTATTTACTGTATGAATGGTTTAGATTGTGTTTGTTATATATTTTTTTTTTTAATAATTTAAAAAAAAAATTTTTTAAGGTATTAATTTTTGTTAATGTATTTTAATTAATAATTCCCCCCCCCAATTTGATTATGTCTGGATGTTACAAATGTATGTTATTATTTTACCTCGATAATGTTGTAATGTTGTAATCCATAATGGCTAATCTGAATACTACACAAAGATCTGGTGGTGAGGCCCCCAGGCCAGGCAGATCATATTTAACTGGGGAAGAGATCGTTGGCAGCGTCAGTACAGGTAATCGTGATGACGGCCAAAAGCCTGACTGTGTTACCACGGAAAACCATGCCACCGGTCTTAGAAAAATAATCAAAATAGGAACATGGAACGTCAGAAGCTTATACCAAGGAAAACAGTACATAGTGAAGAACGAGATGGAAAGACTAAACATCGATATCCTGGGCATCTCAGAGCACAGATGGTCGGGCCAGGGACACTTTTCGATTCCATCAGGAGGAACATTCATATACTCAGGCAAAGAGAGAGGAGGTCAGAGTGGCGTCGGCTTCTACCTGTCTAAAAGGACAGCTGCCTCCCTATTAGGATATAATCCCATAAATGACCGCATTGTCACAATCAGACTGAAAGGAAAAAGAAAGAACATCACAATTATACAAACATATGCGCCAACAGCAGCTGCTGAAGAACAGGAAATTGAAGATTTTTACAATGAACTGCAACACGCATTAGAGAAAGCAAATAAGCAAGATATTAGGATAATAATGGGAGATTTTAATGCTAAAGTTGGAAACGAAAGATTAGAACATGAAAAAAGAGTGAAAGGAAGTTATGGATTGGGTCAGAGAAATGAGAGAGGAGAACGCTTGACAACATTCTGCCTAGAAAACAACCTAGTCATCACAAATACTCTTTTCATGCAACACCCTAGAAGACTATATACATGGACGTCACCGGACGGAAAAAAGCAAGAACCAAATAGATTACATCTTAATACAACAAAGATGGCGATCTTGTATCTCATCCATCAAGACGCTCCCAGGAGCAGACTGTGACTCCGACCATGAACTTCTTGCTGCAAACTTCAAGATCAAATTGAAAAAAGTCGTTACAAGCGACAAAGTAATACGTTATGACACAAGCGCCATACCAGAAGAGTACAGTGTCGATATTCAGAACAAATTTGACATTCTTATGGCAGTACAGGAGGAAATGACACCAGATGAACTTGCCAATAACATCAGAGATGTTTATATTACAAATGCACAGAGGTTAATTCCTAAAAGAAGTATAAAGAGACGAGAATACATCTCAGACGAAACACTGAAGTTGGTGGTAGAGAGAAGAAAAATGAAGTCCAAAAAAGATACAGAAAATCAGGAGTTGTACAAGGAATACACAAAGCAGATTAAAAAAACGAGTCAGACAAGACAAACAACAATACATAAACGACACCTGCAGGAAAATAGAGGAAATGCGCGAACAGGGATTGAGTAAGAATATGTTTTCTGAAGTAAGAACATTGAAGAACAGCAACTTTAAATCATCACCTCGAGCAATAAACGACAAGAAAGGCGACACTCTAACAGAACGTAAAGATATTCTGAACAGATGGAAGGAGTACTGTCAAGAAATGTATACGGAAATAAACAAAGCGGCAGATGACAACGTCATGAATGAAGCGGAACGTGAACCAGAACCTACCATAGAGGAAGTCCGGAACGCAATCAAACACTTAAAAAGTGGAAAATCTCCTGGTTGTGATGAAATAACAGCTGAAATGATACAGGCAGGAGGAGAAGGCAGCGCTCGTATATACCATGCATTATGCTGCAAGATCTGGCAAAGCGGAATTTGGCCCAAGGAATGGAAAAGATCAATTTACATACCCTTGCCAAAAAAGGGCAACCTGAAACTGTGCACAAACTACAGAACTATAGCTCTTATAAGCCATGCCAGCAAAATACTATTACAAATCATAATGAAAAGGATGCAACAAAAGCTAGAAACAGAAATAAACGAAGTACAGGCGGGTTTTCGACCAGGTAGAGGCACTAGAGATCATATATTCAACATGAGGATCATCATAGAAAAGTGTAGAGAATTCAACGTTGACCTACATACTTGTTTCATTGATTACACCAAAGCTTTCGATTGTGTACAACATCAGCAGTTATGGGCTATTATGAAAAATATGGGATTTCCAAACCACCTTATACAACTCATCGCACTGCTGTACCAAGAACAACAGGCAGCCGTAAGAATAGAGGGTGAAACATCAGAATGGTTTGAAGTACAGAAAGGAGTAAGACAAGGCTGTACCCTTTCCCCTTACCTGTTTAACATTTATGCCGAGAATATCATGAGAAATGTAAGAGATGACCAAGAACACACAGAGTTTGACTCATTTAACATCGGCGGGTACCAGATCCCGGAAATCAGATATGCTGACGACACAGTCCTCCTATCGACCAACCCAGAAGGACTTGAACAATTACTTCTGTCCACCAAAAAACACAGCGAGGCCCAGAATCTATACCTAAACACCAAGAAGACTAAAGTATTGACAACAGACAAAGTAAAGACCAAACCAGAAATTAAAATTGATAACGAAGAACTGGAAAGTGTTAATGAATTCGAATACTTAGGATCAATCATCAACAGCTCTGGCGACTGTGCAGTAGAAATTAAAAGAAGACTTGCAATTGCTTCACATAAACTAATACAGATGAAAAACCTATGGCAAGGCACAAGCAAAGAAACAAAGTTACAACTGATCAGAGCATGTATATTCCCAGTGGCAACATACGGCTGCGAGACTTGGACACTCAATAAAACAGTTGCAAAAAAGATTACATCATTCGAAATGAAATGCTACAGAAGGATGTTGAGAATACCCTGGACAGAAAAAAAAGACCAACAGAGAAGTACTGCACTCACTAAACGTACAGGAACATTGGCTTCTAAATACCATCTCAATAAGGAAGCTGAAATTTTTCGGTCATATAAAAAGACATAATAGCCTGGAAAAAACAGTGATGGAAGGCATGGTCCCTGGAAAAAGGGGAAGGGGTCAACCTAGACGATGGTGGACCCAGGACATCACAGAGAGTCTGAACTTGTCTTTGGCTGATGCAGGTCGACTTGCCCAGAATCGTGATGCGTTCAGAGCAGCTGTAATGGAGACAACGTTCTGGAAAGAATACGTCACATGATGATGATTAATTTTTGTTAATGTATTTTAATTAATAATTTCCCCCCCCCACCTCCCCCCCCCCCCCCCCCCCACCCCCCCCAGCACCCCCCCCAACCCCCACCCCCCCTTGATTATGTCTGGATGTTACAAATGTATGTTATTATTTTACCTCGATAATGTTGTATGCTTAAATAATGCTAAAAATACATGTGCTATTGAAAGGATACGGTATGAAAGGTGAGCGAAAGGAAGGGCAGAATGTTAGACGGGCCTGCGTGCCCAATTCTCAACCCGTTGAAAATAAAGTTCGTTCGTTCGTTCACAACAATGCAAGCCCTCACACAAGTCTGGCAACACGGGAAGCAATCACCAAATTGGGTTGGACTGTATTACCCCATCCACCCTACAGTCCCAATTTGGCACCCTCTGATTTTCATCTATTTGGTCCACTTAAAGATGCAATCCGTGGGACAAGGTTTGAAGATGATGAAGGAGTGATTCATGCAGCAAAGAAATGGATACATGATCAAGATAAAATCTGGTACGGACTAGGAATACACGCACTTGTTTCACGCTGGCATAAAGCCGTACAAGTTGATGGGGATTACGTTGAATAATACCGATGTTTACATGACATATCCATGCATATTGTGTATAAATATATATATATGTGTGTGTGTGTGTGTATATATATATATATATATATATATATATATATATATATATATATATATATATATATATATATATATATATATATATATATATATATATATATATATATATATATATATATATATATATATATATATATATATATGATGGGGCCGTAAAGACACCCCAGCTTCCCCCTTTATGTTCATGGCATATTTATCGCCCGTATATTTTCGATGTGTGCGCAACCCACATGACTGTCAGCCCACGTGACGGCGCGAGCAAGCATTGCTGGGATGTGAAAATTATGACAAAGAAGAAGATTGATGACTAGGCCATAATAAAGCCTAAGAATTAGTTGTGGTGTGTTATATTTGATAGTCGTGTGTTATATTTGATAGCTGTGGGCCATATCTGTGTTTTCGTGCCTAATAGAGCAATAACAAATTAATCCGCGCAGCGCACTAAAGTTGAGTGATTAGCCTAGAGCCTATATAAAGAGATAGCGGGCGTCAAGCGAGCCTGTTTTGCTGAAGCCACCCAGAGAGAAACGAAGTTAGACACCAGAGCCAAGCTGTAAATGCCTTGAGCACATGAGTTAATTTAGAATAGCATTAGTGTTCTATAATTCTGAAATTATATTGAGCGTGTCTGTTTTAATGGTTAATGAAATAAATAGATTGATGTGTTTCCAGGACCTTATAATTTAGTCTTGAAATATAAATGAGTGAAAATAATGTGTGGTAGATTTTTACTAGTGCCTAGTCCGGATTGTGGCTGCAATAGTTAAGTACCAAGTATTTCATTCATCAGACTGGGCAAGAAAGGCAAACTATTTCACACATGAAACCAGGCAGAGAAGCGATCTATTACTTGAATTTATATAATATTAACTGTTATCAAGATGGCAGCCATGTGGTGATGACTGTATAAAAGCGGTGCGAGGAGTCTGCAGTAACACTCTTAGTTATCAAGCCTATAATGTTACGCAGTTTTATATCGTGTGAATTGACACGTGGGTGAAAGTAGGTTAAATGTAATTTTCCCCAGTAATAGGAGAGAGAGTTTTTGTGGTAAATTTCCTTTATGTGTTAAGTCAAAAGTAATTTTATTTTATTCTTTAATGTAAGAGTAATTAAGTGTATTTCACAATTATTGATTATTCTACTGTATATCTTTGGTGGGTTACTTTGTGTGAGGTGAGAATAGTCATTTAGATTTCTGGTGAGATTAGGGCCACTCCTTGGTGCGTAAGGCACGTTGAGACAGGTGTTTCTCTGTTTGCTCCGTGCGGAGCATGGAAACACCAATGCAACTGGTGTCCATTACAGGCCCACAAGAAGCATTTTTATGCTATTGCAGTGGTTGTTTCGGTAACAATGTGTTTCATGTGATGAGTTCCCAATCTCATCAGGGGTCATATACGACACGCTGGTTGCCAGGCACACCAGTCGTCACTTACATGTTCAGAGTGCAGGAACGAATATTTATGTGGATCGGTTGAGAGGTAGTAGCTTATTCTCATTAAGGAGAGTATTTTTTGTACATATAGTTGAATATTATTCTATGTCCATTTTGTTATTATTTAATTATTGTTATGTGAAGAATGGTTTGTGAGAGCACGTGGGCTCACTTGGAGATATATATTTCTCTTCTCCGCTCCTGAGGGAGCATGGGGCCACCAGTGTGGTTTGCCTCCGCATGAAGCATTCAGATGCTCTTGCAGTAGTGGTTTCGGTAGCAACGTATATTACACAGTGAGATTGCCAGCCTCATGCACAACACCATACTAGTATCGCTAGACGACATGCATGAGTGTGTGTGTGTGTGATAGTTGGATGTGTGCTCTTGCAGTAGTGGTTTCGGTAGCAACCTATGTTACACGGTGAGATTGCCAGCCTCATGCACAACACCATACTAGTCGCATTGGACGACACACGAGTGTGTGTGTGATAGTTGAGGGTGTCAGGTGGCGTGGAAGGACTGTTTGGCAGGTGAGAGTATCATTATTTAACTATGATTTTAACTAGTCGCTGCTTTGTTTGCTTCTTCAGATTAGCAATCGAGCACAGGCTGGGTGTTTGTTTGGTGTTTGGCTTTGTTCGCTTTGTTATTTGTTTAATGTTTGCTTCGTGTGTTTAAATGTCACTGATAGGGTTGTAGAAATAAATACAGCCCCTGCCTTAAGAATCAGAGTTTTATTGTTGATTAGGGTTGGTTGTGAGTGTGCAAGAGAGTGATCAAATATCACAACATCATCATCTCGCCCACCCTATCACACATATATATATATATTATAATAATAAATCCACTGATTAAATCAACGGTGGGGGCTTAACGAGTAGAATAAACCATTACTAAATTCTTCATAAATGTGTTGGCAGATTATAGAATTAACGAGCTCAGCTACAGCCAGCATTGTTTTCGTTTATCTGAATATCTTATGAAGACTCCCATGTGATAGAATCTTTACTACTCTTCTATCGACATTTCTGCCAAGAGTAATCTTGTGTAAAAATAGACTCCATTACAGCCTATAATAGATGCTCATGAGTTTTGGCCACTGTTGGACCACTACTGCAAAGCAGGGGTGGCAATACCATCACAGGATATAAATCCAGTGGACTCTGACTAAACAACTTGATTATCTAGTTTTTCAGCACTTGGCTCTTCTGTCCCATAACTGTGATCAGTTATTACAGGCTAATTCTTCTTTTCTTCTTCCTTGATCTTTAGCTGCCGACTGTTAAAGCAGTCAGTGGCTATCACGCCAGGTGACATCTTGTAGGGCAGCAACAAACTGCTTCCACTTTGCTTGGTCGCGGCCATCCTTCGTGCAGTGCCCCAGCTCTGATTCACTCCTTGCAACTCAGCCTCCACAGTTCTCAGCCATTATTTTTGGTCGGCCTCTATTTCGCTTTCCTTCAGGGGTCTATAGCATGGCTGTTCTTGTGATGGCATCAGTGTCTCTTCTGATCTACAGCCTTATTCTGACTTGAAATTATTGAATTCAGTAAGCTCACCACCATCCAAAGTTTTAAATCTCCTCTTCGGGTTCATATTTATTTAATTTTTCTATCTGCATTAAAGGACTGCTATGTGATTTTTTTCTTCCTATTTTGCAAGTTCTAGAGTTTAAACAGTTTTAGTTAGCTTGTGCTGTAAATACTACACTGTTGAAAGCATGTGTTACATGTACACTGTTTTAGTTATATGACATGACCACTGTCACCACAATACTCAAATATTTCTGATAGTAAGGTTATTTCACATATAGCAATAACTCCTAGCTGATATACTGTGCAATGACACAACTGTCATTCATTCACTCAGATAATAAATAAATTACAAAGTCCTGGGAAAAAACTGAATGATTCAAATTCCTGGGCATGCTAATGATAGATGGTGATGTATTTCAAAGGTTGAGAGTTGAATAAAAAAAGTTAGTTGCTTATCCTTTACAGGACGTGGCAATCAACCCCAGCTTTTATTGGCTGTTTTGTGATTTTTCTAGGCAATTTTTTTCATTCAGTAGTTTGCCATTGCTTTCTGAACGGTACGGCGCTTATACCATTGTTAAAAATCCACACAAAGCGATCTGCTACCAAACCGCCTGCAGCAGGTTTCGAACCTGGTATATCTGGATTATGAAACTGCGTTCATATCCATTAGGCCACAGACGCCGACGTTGAATAACGCAAGCAAAATAATAATTATATTCATTATCACCATTTGACTCCCCAAAGAGCATAGGTCATCTTCAACAAACTTGAACAATGGCTGCCCTCAGCTCAAAGTCTTTCCATGTCTCCCTCATCAGATTTGTCAAATGTTTTTGGTGGATTTTTCATGTATGATTTTTTTTTTAAAGTTTATAAAGCTGTCAATCACTTGATCGTGTTCCTTCAACCATTCATTAAACTATGTTCTTACATGGTGTGTAGAGTTTAGCCAGAGAGAGTGCCATGCTATCCTATCAGCTGTATTTCCTTTCGGCCTGGTTCCTCTCAAGCCCTTGGTTCTTTTCCCATTCTGCAGACATGGGCAAACCATCATAAATGGGACTGTTCCACATGAGTCCACAGGGGCAAGGTTTTGAGGCTATGATGTATCCTCTAGTTGTGGACCTTGTGCCTTCTTGTCATTTGGACCACTTTCCTCCAATACTTCATTTCTGAGGTTTGAAGCTGGCTCTTCTGGGTTTTAGTCATTGTCCAAGACTCAAATCCATAGGTCAAGACTATGGCATAGGAGCAGCGGTATACAAAATATTAGTCTTCTTGCCCATTTCTCTTTTCCTGAGAAATCCTTGGTTTATGGCATGGAAAAGTGTACCAGATGCTACTCTTCAGGTAGTCGACACTTCTTTAATAGCTCTCTTCCAGTCTATTACAGCACCATGTATTTAAACTGGTTGACCTTCTCCATGGCCTGTTCTTCCAACATGGTCTGATGTCTTTCTCATCTTTTGAGATCACCATGGTTTTCATCTGGTTGCTGCTGAGGACTATACTTCTTTCCTCTAGCTCTTCCTTCCAGACTCGTAGGTTGGACTGTAGGTGTGCTTTTGATTTAGCAATAAAGGCCAATTATATTTCTTTATAAGAACAACAATGACATTAGTCAACTGTGATCCTGTTTAACGTTTTCCTTTCCACTCACAGCTTTACTCAGGGCCTTGTGATTTGTGTTTTTTTAAATCCACTCTTGCAAGACTAAATAACATTCCACTGCCCTTTGCAATGAATAATGACTATGAAAAGTATTTCAAGAACAATCCTGCTAAAACTAGTAAAATTCAGAATTCTAGGAGATATCTGTACAAGGTGAAAACAGAAAAATGCTTGTGAAATGATGAAACAAATATATTTCATAAACTTTGAATATTTTCTTAGTCCAGTTCACTCTAACAATATAAAAATATTGATCTTTTCCTAAAATTGAAAGAAAAATAGCTTACTTCAAAGTTTGTAATTATTTCCTGTTTCACAAATTCATCCTGGCATGAGATTTTGGTTTCCATATTTCCCCAAGCTCTGTGAGGGGAAAAAAAAGACATGATTACAGTTTTAATAGAATAATGATATCACCAAATTTATCTCTTTATTAACATAAAGCAACATGTGGTTTCTGGGAGTATGTGAGGACATGAAGTAACAACTTTCAAGCATGTTGTAAGAGACAACATATGTAAGGTTGTTTATAATGAAGGACAATCTCATCAAGTAAAACAAACCACTATAGAAGCCATCACTGCTGGAGCACATGAATTCCTTTTGCACAGAATCCTTGCAAGGGGAGCCCCAGCTGGGATGGTCCTGTGTTCTCTGATGAGTCTGAATTAGACATGCTATGATGTGGGTGTCAGATAAAGTACAGAATTTCTGAATTAGACATGCTATGATGTGGGTGTCAGATAAAGTACAGGATTTCTGAATTAGACATGCTATGATGTGGGTGTCAGATAAAGTACAGGATTTCTGAATTAGACATGCTATGATGTGGGTGTCAGATAAAGTACAGGATTTCTGAATTAGACATGCTATGATGTGGGTGTCACATAAAGTAGAGGATTTCTGAATTAGACATATTATGATGTGGGTATCACATAAAGTAGAGGATTTCTGAATTAGACATGTTATGATGTGGGTGTCACATAAAGTAGAGGATTTCTGAATTAGACATGTTATGATGTGGGTGTCACATAAAGTAGAGGATTTCTGAATTAGACATATTATGATGTGGGTGTCACAGAAAGTAGAGGATTTCTGAATTAGACATGTTATGATGTGGGTGTCACATAAAGTAGAGGATTTCTGAATTAGACATGTTATGTCATGGGTGTCACATAAAGTAAGGGATTTCTGAATTAGACTTGATATGACATGGGTGTCACATAAAGTAGAGGATTTCAGAATTAGACATGCTATGATGTGGGTGTCACATAAAGTAAGGGATTTCTGAATTAGACTTGATATGATGTGGGCATCACATAAAATTAATATGACACAGAACACACTGAAAAGTTCTGACTAAAGTGGTTCTGATGAAGCTATCTTAGGCCCAACATGGTGGTAGAAGATTTTATATTGCTCCCATAAAAACAATAAGTAGGACAAAAATCACTAGGACAAAAATGGATTCCAAAGCCTTTAGCCATAGACAAAGGACAGAATGTATTTCCAGAACAATCTTACCAAATATGGGATGAATGGCAAACTTAAGCCAGATATTTTTTTCAGTGTATTAAGCAGCCTCTGCAAACATAAAAAGTTAGAAGACATCTGTACAAACTTAATAGTGTTTGTTTTCACCGATGGACAAATAGCTTTATTTAGAATAATTTATTAGTTCAGTTCAGAAGGAGGCATGTACAAGGGGATTGACATAAGTCTTGGGCCTGACCATGAAGGACATGTCACAGAGAGCTGAAATTTTGTATAGTGTTTATTCCTTTTCAATATAGCCACCATCTGAATTGACACACTTCTGCCATCTCTGCTTGACCTTAAAAAGACCTTGGGAGTAGAACACCCTATTTTTCAAATTAAACCAGTCATCACATGCCAGTATAACCTCTTCATCGCTGTCAAAATTATTTCCTTTTAGCTGTTTTTTAAGATTTGGGAATAGAAAAAAGTCTGATGGAGCCAAATCTGGAGAATATGGTGGGTGTAGAAGAATTTCAATATTCAAATCGTTGGCTGCTAGCTGCACAGGCCGTGCTTTGTGAGAGGGCGCATTATCTTGAAGCAAAGGAAGATTTTGAGTGCGCGTTATCCCTTATTTCCTGGTCACAACATTTCTTAGTTTTGTGAGAAGATGTGCATAGTACTGTCCATTAACTGTGTTACCACGAGGCAGATAATCTTTCAAAAGGACACCTTTGGCGTCCCAAAAAACAGTCAGCATCACTTTTCCTGCAGATTTCTGCGCCCTCTGCTTGACAGGTGTTGGGGAGCCCGGGGCTTTCCATTGTATGCTGGCAATTTTGGATTCGGGGTCATAATGGTGTACCCAAGTCTCATCTACTGTCACCATGGTCTCCAAAAAATGTAGGTGTTTTTCCCTGAAACATCAGAAATTTTATCACAGCTCTGGCCTCCTTCTTTTCCATTGTTTTGTCAAATCTTTGGAGCAGCAGATCCGGTCAATAGGGTACATTGCGCCGTGCACCGTAGTGGGAAAACTCATTGAAGAAACAAACGCGTACTTTACACATTCAGTGCAAATATGATGAACTTTAAATGTGCCAAGTTTCATCTTCCTCCTATGACTCCTTCATGGTCAGGCCCAAGACTTATGTCAATCCCCTTGTATCTCTGTAATTTATATTAATGTGTGTATTTTTAAAACTACAAAATAAGGGAGGTAATTTTTCATTTGTATAAAGTATGACCTGTAGCAGTGATAGAAGTATATCATCATTTTCTGTGATACTTCTTATGGAGCACAGATCCACAACTTCAGATGGTCACCAACAGGAAGCTTGTACCAAGCAGTCACTAGCTCCTGCAGTGGTGGAAGTTAAACATAGCTATGTTTAATACATCTTCTTCTTCTTTGATCCTTAGCTGTCAACTGTCAAAGCAGTCAGTGGCCATCATGTCTGGTGGCATCTTGTAGGGCAGTAACAAACTGCTTAAACTTTGCTTGGTCAGCAGCCATCCTTTGTGCAGTACCTCAGCTCTGGTTCATTCTTTATAAATAGGTAAATAAATAAATAAATAAAGGTAATTAACACATACTCGGCACTCTTTGCATCTTAGCCTCCAGTTTTTCACCAAGTTATTCTTGGTTGGCTTCTCGCCTGCCAGCTATGATGGTGTGCATGTCCTCTTGGTTGCTCCAAGTAAGCAGTTCTTGGTTGGTGAAGGTTATCTGGCCAAAAATTTAAAAGAGTTTTCCTTAGGCAGATTGTGTGGAAAGAGGACAATTTCCTTCTCTGTTACTCTCCAGAATTCTGCACCACAGAAAACCACACCTCTCATATAATCTTAATTTAGCATTTGTGCTGCGCTGAGAGGCCTTCCAGATGTTGTTTAGACTAGGCAAGGCTGTTCTCACTTTATTCATTCTGTTGCTGATTTCTTTGCTTGTTCCGCCATCTGGTGTTACTTTGCATCCTAGGTATGTAAATATGTGTTTGTCTGGGAGTAGTGCAATGTCATCTGCATATTCCAGATCTTCCAGTGTAGAAGAGAAGATGTTGTCAATCTAATTCCTCTTGGACTGCCCTCGGTTGTCTGACAGTCTATGACTGTCAAAAATAAAGTGGTTGATAAGGGGCATCCCTGTCGTAATCCTGTCTCCACTTTAAAAGTTAGGTTGCTCTGCCCAACACTACATGTAAAGTTAGCATAGAAGCTTTTTTATAATGGAAACAATGCAGCTGGGAATTCCATAAGCCCTCAGTATTTGCCATAGGCTTGTCCCTGTGTATGCTGTCAAAAGCCTTTTCAAAATCAATAAAGTTAATGTATTCTGCCATTCTGAGCACTGCTCTATAATGTTCCTGAGGGTGAATATATGATCTGCACATCCTCTGTTCTTTTTTAATCCTGCTTGTTCTTTCCTCGGTTTAAGGAGGTCTACTGATTTTGAAATTCTCTGGAGAATTATCCTGCCTAGTATTTTACTGGGAACTGAGAGGAGAGTAATTCCTCTTCAGCTGTTGCAGTCTGCAAAGTCGCCCTTCTTGGGCAATTTGACAATTATTTCTTTATTCCACTCCATTGGTGTTTTCTCTTTTTCCAGACTTGTGCAAATAGTGGTTCTGACAGTTCTGCTGCTACTTCAGGGTCTGTCTTAAATAACTCAGCATTTAAATTATCATGACCAGCTTTTCCATTCTTTAATTCTTTGATATGCATGTAACCACAGACAAAAGACATCCCCTGCATGGGAACAAAGCTCACATCAAACGAGTGAGAATAAAAAGGGGGGTGTCATGGATGGTGCAGGCGGAGGAGACTATTAGACAGGTGGCCCCAGCTGAAAGTATATTCAAGGGAGAAGAGTGGAGTAAATCAGATGAGAGCTGGATGAACTACCAGCAAGTCATCATCAGCCTTGGTAGAGAATGCAGAACTTGGGCCAATGGGAGAGCAGAGCTGGAAGTTGATCAGCTTATAAATGATAATGCTGGGGATGATGATGCCATTGTGTACACTGATGAGTCTGTAATCTGTGGTAATAAATCAGGGTAGGGCTTCTCTGCTAGAGTAAAGCGCAGGACCATCGCTGAACAAAGCGGGGCTTACATGATAACAACCTCCAGCATGAGAATGGAGGTAGAGGCAGTTACTGCTGCCTGGCTGTGAGACTTTATTAACAAAGGCAGTTATTGTATCAGACTCACAATCCATGCTTCGAAAGGTCCAGAATGGCTGGCTTCGACATGAGTGGAAAACCTCCATAGAAGCATCGAATCTTCAAGAACTAATATGGATCTACTGTCCTGGTATTGCCGGGGTACGTGGCAATGAAAGAGCTGACAGACTAGCTTCAAGAGCACCCATAAAAGGTGCATTCACCATGGATAAGGAAGAAATACTGAGGGCGATTCATGTTCGTCTATTACAGAATGACACTGCAATCGATGAATCATCAAGGCTAAGACTGCTGGAATTCGGCATCAAACGTAAGACCAGCAGGGATGGACGTATGAGAGGATGCATCCACCGTGTATACAACCAGTGCGCAACAGGAACAATTAGCATTTATACCCTTCGACATTTGCTGCAGGAGACTGAGCACCTATGGGTTTGCCTGGAGAGCAATGACGTTGATTCTAATTAACAATAACAATAACCCTTTGATAGCTGTGACAATTTCTTCTCTTCGTGGAATGTCTGTATTTATGTCTAGATCATTTTCAGCCTCAAGAACATTCAGCTGCATCTCAGGTGGTTCCTTATTCAGTGTTTCTCTGTAGTGCCCTGCCCATCTTGTTTACTGCCCCACTGCTGTGGTGATGAGATTTCTCTTATTAATATAATACTGTTTGCACCCCATTTTCCGCTGATGGTTTTAGTTATTTTATACACTGTGCTTTGTTCATTTCTCAGTGCTGCCTCTTTTGCCAGTCCTGCAAGATCATCTAGGAATTTCCTTTTGTTGGCTCAAGTTTGACATTTTACTTCCTTGTCCAGCTGACTGTACTGTTTGCTATATATTTCCTTTAACCTGGGGGATTTTGCTTCTATTTTCTTTCTTTTCATTATTTTCTGATCACTATGGTGTTTAATATTCCTGGTGTTATCCAATCTTGTCTCTCCCTTTCCTGGAATCCCAAGCATGATTTGCTGCTTTCCATATATATAGTTGAAATGGTGTTGAATATTTGGTCACCATCATCAGTCGCTGTCTTTTCCTGGCTACTGACAATTTGATATTGTCTCTTTATATCAACCACAAAAGTTTTTTCTGGTAAGTAGGTCCTTCAGTTTGATGATGTCATACCTTTTCTGTTTAGTGACAATTGGTCCAGCAGTTCTGATTTTCACCTTCAGTCTTGTTATTACTAAGTGGTGACCGCTTCCTACATGCTACACCTCTTCTGACTTTCACATCTTGTAATGAATGCCTACATCTACCATTGATCATAATGTGGTCTATCTGGTTTTTGTCCTGGCCGTTTAGTGATTGCCATGTTAATTTGTGAATTTCTTTCTGTGGAAAAAGCATTCCTCCAATGACCAAGTTGTTGGTATGCTGCAGAAGCTTATTAGTTTATCCCCATTCTTGTTTGCTATTCCTCAGCTGCATTTCCCTATTACTTTTTCATTATATGAATTATGTGTTCCAACTTTCGCATTGAAGTCTCCCATTAATATGATAAGATCATATCTAGGTTTGGTTTCCATTTCCTTTTGTAGCTGTTGATAGAATTAGTCCTTGACCTCTTCATCGCTGTCATTTGTTGGTGCATAGCATTGTATTATTGTGGTGTTGGTGAATCTCCCTCTCAGTCTTGTTCTTATCTGTCTGCTGTTGATGGGTTTCCATTCCAGTAATGACCTTTCTATTCCTTTCTTTAGGATAATGGCTACGCCTTCATTGTACTGTCTATCTTCTCTTTCAGAGTAAAGTACTGTTTCTCCTGTTGCTGTTTTTATTCTCCTTGTCCCATTCCATCTGCTCTCACTAATTCCCAGGATATATAATCTGTACTTTCTCATGACAGTTATCCTACCTTATTCATAGTTCTGACATTCCAGAATCCAATTCTGGTTTCATATTTTGTAATCAGGGCATCCACTTTCATGCCAATGGCTTCTTTTTAGCTTTCACCACTGTCAGTCATACATGCCTCAGACTTCAGATGTCAAAGCTTTTTCATCTGTTGCTGTTTCTGTAATGTGATTATGTTTGACATAGACAGGTGTTTTTCCTGTGCTAAAGCCCCCCAACCTGCAAGACCAGCTTTAGTCTGACCCCCTACCCATGCACACCTGTCCAGCTTTGTAGAACCTGTCAGGAGTAAAACTCTTGCTGGCATAACACTGAGGGTTGTCAGAATACTTAAGCTGCCTTACCGCTTCGAGGTATAGGCACCAGTGAAGGCATTATTCTTCCACAACTGACTTAAAAGAAATTTAGAGACGCAGTAAGAAAGGTAAGAGTTAAGTTTAGGAATCCTAATTCTAAACCTAATCTTAATTCTTATGACATTTCCAAGATCATTGGCAGCAGGATTGATAGACCTGGTGGTACTCCTAGCAATTTCCTTATGAATTTGTTGACTTGTCTCTCTAGAGCTTCCATTGCACTTGTGCTTATTTCATATATAAGCAGTGGCCATAGAAATTTAGGGATCAACAAGAACTGGAGGCATCACAGCTTGAACTTTCTTATGAGTCTGTTTTGGTCTATGATCTAAAGTCGTTTGTCCGCGATTTCTCTTGTCTGTTGAACTGCCCATGTGTCTTTTAATGAGGCATCTTACACAATGCCAAGACTTGTAACAGGTTCCTCAATGATATTAGGGATTCTTTGGTTTGAAACCATGAATGTGACCTCAGATATCTTTCCTTTCCTGACAGACTTCTTAGGTTTGAAGCGAATTCTGCACAAGTTGATTAATTCATCCAGGCGTGCTAACATTCTCCGGGCCTAGTGTTCATTCGATGTTAGAATTGTTGTGCCAGCAATGAATGCCTTAAGCAGTGGCATGTGACACCTTTAATTGAGCTTTGGATTTTTTGCAAATCTTTCAGCTGCTTTGAGGATTAAAAATAGCCAACATGAATAGGATCGGAAAAATGGTACATCACAATTCCAACTTGTAAGTCAATCCACTTCATATGCATTATCTGGTTGAAAATCTAACAGAGAACCCTGAGAAATACAGCTTCAAAACTGCTGCAATTTCTTGTGGAACATGGTACACATTTCATTTATTTAAGACGTACATGTTTTTCACATCTTAAGGTTGCTGAAATTGGGGTGTGTCCTACAATGTATTATCTTATAAATGCTGTCACATGAAAATTGTTGAATGGGTTGTCATCTGGTGGGAGGGAGATTGCCAGGTAGAGTATGTCAAGGAATTAGGGAAATATCTCGCACAATTTTTTTGTACATGTCTGATAAAAAGTACAGTACTTCTGAAAATAAGGTCGTACTATGTTGTTCACATCTTTTAAATTAATAAACATACATAATTTAAAATATGATCTTATCATTTCTAAATCTCAATTATCCTGAACATTAAATGGCCAATATGCATGAAGGCATATCTGGAGTCATCCTTATATGACCACCAGCAAAGCACAACAATGCTACAGTCTACATATGTGGAAGTGAACCTCTGTCTGTGAAGCTAGTTACGCCCTCACTGACTCTTGAAATCACCCATACACTTCCAGGAATTTCCCTTGTTGCAAAACATGTTGAGAACCTTGCATTGAACACTAAGCTTGGAGGAGTCAATCGAGCCCCAGATGTAACTCTGGCTTTTACCTGGTTGGCTGCATGCAGAAGGATTTCACAATCATAAAATGTTAGCAGGTGGAGCTGAGAAGTGGCTCTGTGTAGGACATGACAATTGCTTGGAAGAGCCCAGAACCAGAGCACAGTATTTTAGCTCTGCCTATTTGGAGAGCCTCCTTGGATGGCAGGGAATGCACAGTATGCCACACGCTTTGTCCTCCTAGCTGGGGACCAGATGTGATGATCTAAGCGCAAGCCAAGCTAGAGAAACTGGAGCTCATGACTTCACATCAACATGTTTCGTAAAAGCAGAAAAGCCACATGAAATGCTTAGATCTACAGTGTAGATAATTCCAAGGAGTCTTCAAATTGATTTTGGCTGCAAAGGAACGAGAAGCTCAGTAGCACTAGTTAAACAACTACAACAAATGGCCAATAAGCAGTATAATTAATGCGCGAGTCGAACACACCATAATATACTATAAAATGTCAGAAATATTTATTATGTTGAAATAAATTTATGTTGTCAATTTATTCTATGGTTTCTTTTCTTCCTTGTTAATAGGAAGTACAAAAAAGTTATGTGACATACAATTAACTCTTTAAGTCCCAATCAACATTAAATCGGCTTTCAGTTTCAGCCATTTTGACCTAATTAACGATATTTCGGTCCATACCTTTTGCTCCTTTTCTAGAGCTGTTTTCAGATTTTAACAACCCAAAACATAATTTCCGACAGGAATAGCATCCATTTTTGCCTTTTGCGTGACAGATATGTATTGCTGTGTTTGGTTATCAATTTTTTATTTTTTTTAAAGTGCATATTTCTTTAGATAAAATGGCCAAGCCCACTACTTCTGGCAGACCTTGTAGACTAACTTCAGATCAAGCTAGAAAGTTATTTGAAGAAATTTTAGATAGCAATAATAATTCAGATTGTAGTATTTATTCACAGGATAGCGAAAATGACTCGGATTTTCAGCAGAAGCCTGATATCGAAGTCCTCGGAAACCGATGATGGTAATGAAATGTCTGATATCAATAATTAAGTTTTGGAGACAGGAGCATGTAATCAGAGTGTAATAAATTCAAGGAATATGTCTGAGCCGAAAAAGAATCAGGAGAGATAGTAATGTTGATTTTGTTAGCAACATCAACACTGCGGTTTGGCATTCAGTGGCAACTGGAGAAACTAAAACAAATTTTACTTTCCGCCAGACAAGGCAGAACATAAATCTTGCTCTGTATAGTTTTCAAACACATCTTGATTTAAAAAATTTTTTTAAGTTAGCACTTTAATAACCAGTGTTAATGCCTATGCTGCAAAAGTTGTTGAAACAAATAACCCACTTAGAAAGTAGTCGTTATTTGCTTCGTGGACACCGCTCACTTATTATGAATGGCTCAAGTTTACAGTTGTAATTATTGCAATGGGACTGGATCTAAGACCTAAAATCAAGGACTACTAGCGCACAGCAGGACATTTGTATACTCGTTGGTACCACGAGATGTTTTCAAGAAACCGTTTCCAAACTATTTATCACAGCATGTTTGTAAACCAGCAGATCAAGATGCAGCTAAAATTGAGCCATTTGTTGAGATGCTATTGACAAAATTCAAGAATGCTTTTTACCCATTTGAAGAGATTTGTATTGATGAGATGGTTATAGGATGGAAAGGTAGATTTAGGCACAAATAGTTCAATGCAAGCAAGCCCCATAAATATATCAAAACATTTGGACTGTGCGATTTGGCAACAGACTATGTTTTCAATTTGAAAATTTATTGGAAAGAATACAGCCTACAATCCTAGTCTAGATCCTAGTTCTGCTCATGCTGTGAAAGTGTTTGGCACTCATTTGAAGCCATTGAGATCAGGACATCATATTTTTGCCAATAGATTTTATTCATCAAAGGCTCTGATTGAATATCTGCTTGTGCATAGTTATAATTATACAGGAACCCTGAATGTCAACCACACTGGCTTCCCTCCTGAAATAAAAAATCTGAAGCTTGGCCATCAAGAGATGAAGTGATTTTTAGACTCAGACAATACAACATTATGTGTTGCCAGGAAAGATAAAAAGGCAAAAAATCCATGCATACTTGTTTCAACTAAATCAGCTGTTGCAACGGTTGAGAACGGCAAGGGTCTAAACAAAGTTATGAAGTCAAAGGTAGCTGATGACTGCAATATGAGTATGAATGGCTGTGACCAAATGGATCAAATGGTTGGTTACTACAGTATGCACAACCGTAAAACCAGAAAGTGATGGAAGATGATTTACCACTGGATGATTGAAGTGACACAGATAAATGTGCACATTCTATACAATTTGTGTCAGGAAGGTGCAACAAAAAGGAAGCTCACACTTCATTTTAAACAAAGTTTCATTGAGGATCTGTCCAAAGAAGCTGCTCAGCTGACACCAGGCGGTGTAATAGATTGTCCACCCAAAAATTCTAAACACTCCATGAAAGGAAATGAAGTGGAACGGATGATTGGAGCCAGACATCTAGTGGAATATGATGGAAAGGACAGAGCCTGTGTTCATTGTAGCGCCAATGGAATTTGTCGCAGATCAAGCTTTGTGTGTACAGGATGCTGCACACCCCACCTTTGTACAAAAAATTGCTTTGTAGCTTATCATATGCAAAAATATATATAGGGTCTGCCTAGATATGAATAAGCTTTGTAAATAATATATTCTTTTTCCCTTTTCTGATACGTTTTGAAATATCCAGTTTTTACAAGCTTGTGACCTTTTTTCATTCTGGTAAATTAATTACTTTCTTAGGATTTAATGAGGAAATAATGTTTATATATCGTGTGAATATATTTGCGTGTGACATTCTGTGTTTTCCCATGGATATTACTGATGATGACAAGGTTAGCAGCTCCAGAACAAGGTAAGAATATATAATTTTTTTTTTTACCTACTACTTTATCTTCTTATTCAGCGTCCATTTTACCCTGAACAAGTAATAATTGTTGTTGACATACTTTTATATTATGCACAAAATGCATTTATTAACAATCATTGTCATATATAACAACCACAGCATTCATGTGTAAATAATATTTTCAATCTCCTCTTCCTGATGTATAAACTGAAATCTCTGTTGTTGTAATCTGTGAAATTAATAATTTCCTGAGTTTTTATTGACTAAAAAATGATTGTGCTTTGTTAGAATACATCTGTTTGTGATATTTTGAAAGTGTACCTTTAGATATTCTCCTGGGAAACAATTCTAGGTGAATTTTAGTGAATACTTTTAGTCTAATTTTTCATCGCCTTATTCTTTTATCGAGTCCTCGGAAATCGAGGATGATAATGGAAGATGCGGTAGCACAGTGGTTAGTGCACTGGCTTCCTAGCTCGGTGGTCCATGGTTCGATCCCCAGTTGAGGTGGGATTTTTTAGACCACAAACAGCTCCGAGGTCGACCCAGCCTCATGAATTGGGTACCAGAGCAACTTCTGGGAATGTTAAGGTGACCCGCATGATACTGACCCCATCACCCGTAGTGTGCCGATGGTCAAAAAAATATGGGCCTTACACCATATTCCCAGTATGCCTCAATAGGCGTGTAACGGGATCCTTTCCTTCCTTTATTCTTTCAACCTCCATTTTACCTTGGATAACTATTTTTTCAATGAAAGCTTTTATACTTGCTGCACAAGAGTAATGTACATCCATTTACCTTCATTTTCATATACAACCAGAAAGGTATTTATGCATATGAACATTTTTAAAAATTAATTCCAAATGACTACAATAAACACACACCAGGGTGGCCATTTTTGTTAGGGCCAAACTACTTTTTGTTTGGTACTGAAAGAGTTAACAGTGAATGAGAATCACTGAATATTCATGTATATTTTAAAGTCATTTTATGAATGCTTAAAAAATGGGAATAAAGTACATGCTTGGATTGCTGTCACTAAGATTCGTGTATGGTCAAAAGCTCATATTAGGGTAACCACAGACAAATACTCACTGCATGGGACTATAGATGACATTAAGGGAGTGAGAATAAAGACGGAATTTCATGGATGGGTCAGGCACAGGCAATAATTGGAAAGGTGATCTCAGCTGAACAATATTCATGGGGGAAGACTGTAATAAGTAGAGTGAGAACTGGACAATGACTTTCAAGTCATCATCAGCCTTGGCAGGAAGTGTAAAGATTGGTGCAGTGGGAAAATAGAGCTGGAAATCAATAAAATGATAAATGACCATTCTGGCTATAATGATGCCATTATATACACTGATGATTTGTACTCCATTGTAAGAAATCAGGCTGGGCCAGTAAAAAGAACAGTCATTTCTGAACAGAGCAGAGATTACAACAACCTCAAGCATGAGAATGGAGACAGACACAGCTACTGCAGTCCTAAGGGATTGAAATGAAGAACATTGGGATCTGTGTTCACTTTTGCTAAAAAATCTATCAATCCTGCTGCCAATGATCTTGGAAATGTCATTAGGATTAAGGTTAGGTTTAGAATTAGGATTCATAAACTTAACTGTTACCCTTTTTTCTGAAACTCCATTAGCCAGGGCAGTTATTGTTTTGAATTAGCAGTCCGTGCTTTGGATGGCTACGACATGAATGAAGAACATAGGCTATATAGACATCAAACCTTCAGGAACTGGTATACATCTACTGTCCTGGCCATGCATTTATACACAGCAATTTTAGAGAGCTGACAGACTAGTCTCGGGCGTACCCATATTGGGGACATAGGGTATGGATAATGGAGAGATGCTAAGGACAATTAACGATCGTCTAGTAGAGAACGACACAGTAGTCGATGAATCGATAAGGTTATGCCTACCAGAATTTGGCATCAAACGTAGGACTAGTGTTTGAGAGGATGCATCAAGGGTGTATACAGAAAGCACTTTATAAAAAAAAAAACACAGCATCCATACCTTCAACCAAGAGAGAATGAGAATCTATGGGTTTGCCCGAGTGCAGTAGCCTAATGTCGATTCTAAACAAAAACACGATAGGCCTTTATGTGGCGATACATGAGGTCCATTAATGAATAAATAAATTAACCACTTCCCTAATAGGCCTATATATATGTATTTTAAAACATCAGTGCCAAAAATATTGGATAATTACTATTATTTCTAGTTGCATTCTGTTGTTCTTATTTACAAATTGAAGAGTATGCTACTACTTACGTTCGGACTTCCCCTTTGTCGCTTACAGACAGTGTTGCCACTGTAAAATTTTAAAGCAAAAAAAAAAAATGATACAATATTTTTTTTTTTAAACGTGAAAAAAAAAAACAACAGATGTCCTCGAGGACAATAATGTGTACCGACATTAGGTAACATCCAATTATATTCCAGATTATATTCCAGAGAACTGGCAGGGAAAACACTCAACACAAGAATACAACAAATAAACTCATGGAACAAAGTAAGTGTGCAACACTTTATAGGGCACTGTGCGTGATTTCATGGACGAAATGAAATAAAAGTTGGCACACAATGTGGTTGAATATTAAATAAAAGACTAAGTGATCACTCTGATTTTAGTGAAAGTGTCATGAAAGAAAGATAAAAACTAAAGTCAGTGTGGCATCCCCACGAAAAAATGAAATCTTAATTTCAGTACCTTGAGCTGTTATCACTGCTTGACAGCGCCTTCTCATCGAGCCAATGAGACGTTGGATCTGTTTTTTTTTTGTGTTTTTTTTTTTGGGGCGGGGGGGGGGGGTGTTATTCCTTTCTTCTTGCAACGCTTGTGCTAACTGGTGGTGGTTTTCATGAGGATTTTGTCTTCTTCGCAGCCTGCGCTCCAGTTCGTCCCACAGGTGCTCGATGGGAGAAAGCAAAACGTTCTCCTGGACGCCTGTACACCAAATCACACCCATCATTGCCTTGCAAACAGAATCTTGACTCATCAGAGAACAGAATGCGTCTCCATTGATGACAGGGCCATGCTACGTGCTGTCTGGCCCAGGCCAAGCGCGCTTGTCTATGGCGAACTGTCAGTGCTGGTCTGGCCCAGGCCAAGCGCGCTTGTCTATGGCGAACTGTCAGTGCTGGTCTAACTGCAGGTCTGTGAGGTAAGAGATTTGCCTATTCCGCACTGTTCTGCACTACACGGGTCTTAAACCTGGAATGTTCCTGGCAGTCCATGTTGCCTGAATAAACCTGTTACGCAAGTGCATAAGGCGTATGTAACGGTCTTGTGCAGGGGTGGTAACTCGTGGTCGGCCACTTCTATGGCGATCAGCAGTGGATCCAGTTTGGTGGAAACGAGCTTGAATGCGTGATATAGTGTTCCTGTGAATATTGAAATGTTGTGATACAGCTAATATAGTCGCTCCAGCAGCTAACATCCCTATAGCTATTGCTTGCTGTTGTTGGTTCAATCTTGGCATTGTCAAAGAAGATGTTTCTGTTGGACTCTTGGTACTCTCTATTTCAACGATTACGTTTACACATGCTTGTGATTAGAGCTACACACTTACCTTCCTTTTATCTGTGATAAATTCTCCCCTACGGCACTTTTCACGTGATTTATCTTGCACCGTGATTATCTCCCCATGAATAGTGCGATCCAATTGTAATTGGACGGGTAAGTGAACAACACTCGCACAGAAATGTGTGCCAACTTGCATTTGAGTTCACCCAAGAACATGCACAGTGCTCTGTTGAGTGCTGCACACTTACTTTTTTCCATGAGTATATATTATACTATGTAAAACAAAGAACACAACATGTCGTAGGGTTAGATAAGACAATGACAAGATGGAAGTTTCACATCAAGTGAACTGCTAGGTGCGAAAGGAGAAGACGGTATCACAAAATGTGATTTTTTACGGCAGCCATGGAGTAAGATTTATGTATATCGTATTACTCTTGGTAACCCTCACGAATTTTTTGTCTAAAAGGCCATTAACTTTCTCAGTCACTCACTCAGTCACTACAAGGAGAAGAAAAATCAGTATTTTAGGCTGACACAGATAGGATGTAGGAAAATCATGCACTACAAATTAAGTTATATATATATATATATATATATATATATATATATATATATATATATTATATATATATATATATATATATATATATATATATATATATATATATATATATATATATATCGCCTCAGTTAACTTATTTTTAAATCACAAATTTTGCTCCGATATAACCAAAATGGCTTAAGTCTAGGTTGAAAGGGACGTGCCTCGCCACAAGAAAGTAAAACCAGCAAACTTGTATCTGCAATAGTTAACTTTTATCTGCATTAGTTAACTTTTATCTGTGTGACGGTATTGCCTCCCCTGCTTTGCAGCAGTGGTCCAACAGGGGCCAAAACTCAAGAGTATCTAATATAGGCTTCGCACAAGATTACTCTTGGCTGAGATGTAGATAGAAGGGTGATGACACTTCTACTACAAAAGGAGTCTTCACAAGATATTCTGAATAAGCGAGAACAATACTGCTTTGGCTTAGTATGTTAACTCTGTAATTCTGCCGACGTTTTTGTGAAGGATTTAAGCATTTATTAATTTCAGCTCGTTTAAGCCCCCACCCATGATTTACTCAGTGGAATTCTATTATTCTAGTATAGCTCTGTTTAGAGTGTGTGTAGTAATTTGACTGACACAAACAACAAGTAGCTTTAAAATGATTAAATCGAAGTTAAATTTGTAACATTACAAATAACACAATTTAATTATCACTTTAGGTTTTAACAGTTTGAAAATAATTTGAATAGTTATGGATCAAGAAAAGTTATCATCACAGTCTTTATGGAATGTGAGATGTTACAAGAAGTTCAAGTGGCAGCATAGATTCGAACTTAGCTGCCAATGCCGATTCTGCTCCTTCTTATGAATCGGTTATTTTCATTCTGCTTACGCTCGTCTCTGATCAAGGTTGTCAGGGGTAGCTCGTTTCCCAGAAATGTCATGGAGAGTCTACCACGTGGGTCCTTCGTCTTAAAGCTTAGGCCACGGTTCCCTTCTTGTTCCAGAGATGGTACTTTCTGCTGGTACCACAACTATGGTAAAAGAATAGAACGAAACGCTCTTCTGAGTATGGCGTTTTCCACCAAATAGTTATGGGTTCCTATCTTCCCATACCACCATCCCAATTACTCAGACTTTACCCTCGATGAGAATTAATTTAATCCCTCGGGATAAAACTTTCTTTACATTTAAATAGAATAGCTTTCATAGTTACTTTATATTTAAATGAAAAGGTTAATAATACAGATAGAGTCTGTTTACATATACATCTCCACTGATGAAAAGTGTTCACAATATAAATTGAGTATGATTTCATTTATTTTTTACACTGATTGAAAAGTTTGAAACTTCTATTACTTTAAAATGAATATTTTCACATAGACATTTACACTGGTTTAAGCTTGAAAACTTGCATTAATTTTAAAGTGACTATGTTTATAGGGACATTTACACTGCTTTGAAATTGTAAGTATTATACTTAGAATGTACATCCTTTCTTTCATCTTTCCCTCCCTGCTCCACATGGAACCTGAAACTACTTTATGCTTTTAGTTCTCTTTACGAAACTATCAATAAAGCAATCACCAGCCCGTGCAGTGGTAGTTCAGGAATCATCATTCTATACACTGAGGTTGCCAGCCTCAAAAGAGTTTGACATCTACAAGCGAGTTTCACATATTAAACTTCACATGGTAATATATATATATATATATATATATATATATATATATATATATATATATATATATATATATATATATATATATATATATATATATATTCTCATTGCTTGGTTTTGGGTTCTGTTTATTTTGTCAAAATTCGACTTAGCTGCCGTTGACCATGCTGCAATGCCATATTCTAGGACTGGTCTCACTCGCCCAGTATAGGGTATATGGCTTCTTTAGTACTCTCTCATCTGCTCCCCAACTCGTGCCAGCAAGAATTCTAATTCTTCACTGCAGCAGTCTGGTGTTTTGGCGAGCGATTTCTCAAGTGAAGTATCTTGAGAAAATGGTCAGATTATATTCCCTGCTTTCCCACGCCTTCGTTTGTCATGGAGTTAAATAGACGCTCCATTCATATTCAAATAGGTTGGGTTATGGTGTAATTTCAAAATATTCTGACATCGGATAATTTTGAACGTACGGCAGAGGTCAACTCTCCCATATATGGTAATAAGATGTCCGATGCCCTTGTGTACAAACTTACAGACAGATCGGTAAACTCATACACCAGCGTGTTCAAAATGTAACTATCATTACTTTATCAGAAAGTACTCTTGTCATAACAAGAACAGGAAACGCTTATGCCATAAGTTTTCTCCAGTACACGACATCTTGTGCTAATCTTAGCCTAGCTGTTCCGCTCCCTCGCGACTGCGAGTAATTATCTCAGCAAATCTGGGTAGCGTCAAGCAAATGCGATTATTATCACCTACAGGAAGTGTCAAGCAATTTGACAATACTCAAATTTCTGCTACTTAGCAGAAAAATAACGAAGAAAGAAAGAAAGAAAAGTGCGACAATTGAGAGGAAATAATAAAAATCAGTACCACAAATGTACCGATACTGCCGGAGAGAAACAAATATCGATATGGGACGCCCTGTTTTGTCACAATCTGCAATAGTTAACAACTCCCTTGTGGTTGACTTATGTTAATATTACAATCTCAACTGAAATATCGGATACTCGGTACTTGTTGTAACCTTTTTTAACTAATTTAAATCGTTTTTTTTTAAATTATGTATTTATTTGTTAAATAATGTGATCATCGTGATCTCAACCCGTAACCCGTCATGGGTCGTAGGGGTGCCATGGTGGAAGGATCAGCAGACAGGGTCCTCCACTGCTCTCTATCCTCAGCAATGCGTACAAGTGTGGAAAAACCGCGCCCTGTCAATTCTTTGATGTTTTCAGCCCAGGATTTTCTTTGCCTTCCTCTTCTCCGTTTACCTTCGACTGTTCTCTGTAGGATCGTTTTCGAAAGGGAGTCATGACGAGTTACTTGCCCAAACCAGGCAAGCTTTCGACGTTTCACTGCTGACAAAAGTGGTTCTTGGTGGCATGCATACGTGGTTATTTTTCTCTAACATTGTCACAGATGAGAATAGTCCCGCAGTAATCATCGACTTTTGCCCCTCCCAATCTAGAGTATATTTGTTTCTACTTGAACGAAGGATCCACCACTGTCGTAGATTTTTGATAGGGAAATTAAGACATAGGTTGGTCCCTTCTGGATAGGTTAGAATGAGTGATAGCCACAGTGAGATGTGATATTAGAAATAGAGTTCCACGAGTGAGATGGTAGAAATTTATAGAGGCTGTCCCGGAAATCGAGAATCTCTCTCTCATTCCGCCTATCTTCTACAACAGATCCAAAGGAGTCAGACAGTCTATAAAAAATAGGTATATTAATATATATCTATCCACTCTCGTGCCCGCACATACAAGTGACGACAGTTAGACACAGACGTGGGAACAACTATAACAATGATTATATAGATATTATGGGAACGAACTGACCACCACACTGAAATAAATGTAGGTATAGTTTAATTATCATAGTAAACTTACATCACAACATATAAAATACATCAAAAGCATATACAAATAATCATAAGAATCAAGGAATGCTACAATAGTGATAGACCCGTTTGTATGGTCCTCCCCTGGATATATAGCTCACAGTCCCGTTAGAAGAAAGTGATAACCTCAAAGTTACAGATACATATGATTGAGTCTATGGTTTCCCCCTTTTAAGGTATGGACAGACTTGATACTCTGCTTTATTCTAGGGGTAAATATTGTTAGCAATTACTTGCATAAAGGAAGTTACAACGTGGGTGACTCAAACAAAGAGCATCCTTCAGTCTACTTTCACTCGGTTCTTTCATCAGGGCCCTGATATACTTACAATCGTGCTGTGGTTCGCCGTCTGGCGCAAACTTTGGGACACTCACACACTTTTTATCAGTTACTGTTGTTAAATGAAGCGGATCCCAGCTCTGCAGATTTGTTTGTTGGTTTCATCAAAATGGATCCGGGGAGCGTCTGCTTCATGCGATAGTTATTTAAGACTAAAGTTAGTGTCACTTGACTCACGAGGTAAGAATTAGGCTTAAACGAGCACACAATGTCAGAACACGAGGTTTCCCTTAATTAGGAAGATGACCGGTGGACAACTTCTCTCAACAAATAATCTTGGTTCACCACACACTTGTCAACAATGTCGGAAAGTTAATGTTTTAGATTTCTGTAATTTTCCTCGCCACAAGGCAGCATGTACATTAGAGTTAGTGTAGAAATATGCACTGGCTCAAAGGCCCAGTACAAGCATTTATTAGGTATGTCTCTGTACAAAACGCCGGCAAAGTTTGGGTTACCCCAGTATTCACTGAATAAAGAAAAAACACATATGAAATATGTTACATATTATGTACTCAATATAACTTACGTTTTTAAAATGCAAGCGTACAGCTTGACTTATCATTTAAAACTTCCCGTGCAATAAGTTATATATTTAAAAATCATCAATCCTCACGAATTAGGAATACATACATATTCCGTCAACACTCACGAGGCATCTAGCATTTATAAGTTAGTTTAGCAAAATTGTTCCCGTCTGATTATTTAGCAGTTAAATTAAATTCGTTATAGCTACATTGTTGTTTAAGCTAGAAATTATAATTTATTCTGCTTTCCACTGAAACACGTCACTAGAACATAATACAGACTATATAATTAAGCACTCTGCACCAAATCTAACTAGTGAAATATGAAATAAGCGATTATCACTTTAAACACTTCACAAAATATTAGATAATTATTATAATATATATACCTCAACACACAGAACTACAGGTAATCGCACACTTTAGAATTATACGCTGATATATTTATTTGAAGTCTAGAGCTCAGTAAATTTCCGAACAAACTAGGGCTTCGCTATACAGCTTATTCTATTCATGAACAACCTGTCTACTGCGAATTTAGAGGACTGAATGAAAATAAAGTTTAACATTCTGGTTATAATTATTACCAGACAAAGGGTCCCACTTTATTTCGCCAAACGAAATAATCTCCCCTTTCATTCTAAAACACCTTACATCAACTAGAAGACTACCATGAACTGACCCTCGTGCGTTTTCACACCTCACGCTGACCAGGCCAACAGTGAGTGCCTTGTCAGCTGGGATTTCCAGACAAATGTCTCAAACTGCGCCGAGGAGATGTCGGCTATCGCGCCTCACTGAGCGCTCAGCCGATGCAACTCGTTGTGGCAGGTGAAAATGCAGACAACTTTGTCACCTATAGGTCTGGCGAAAGCGAATATTCACAGTGTATTTCGTCTGGTGCAGGGAATGCTGTAGACATATGTCTGCTCCTATGTCTGGCCAGACGAATATATTCACAGTTTCGTCCACTGACACCTAATGCAATAGAATGCATTTAACGCTCTCTCTCTGACACGTTATGTCATAAATGCGTTTACCAGTATGAGAAAGAAAACGGTAAAGTTGAGAATGGGGAAGAAAATATTTTTCGCAAACGAATGGATGCGAAAAATACAGGAAAAAGGTAAAGAGTGATAATAAAATAGAGGATACGGGTGAAAGAAAAAGAAGAGGATATAGGCAATTTATGATCAATAAATTCTCTGTGACAACCACGTGCAATTAACACGTGGGCCATCTGGCAGTCAAGCCCTATGTGAAACAGAGAGCGAAGCGCGGAGCATGGCGTAATAGATTATTTGATCAGGGGAACATACGATGTTCAGTCTGACGGACCTTGGATTGTAAAACTTTCAGGGAAGTAATTGCGTAGCTGATAATCGAAAAGGGGAGATGATGAAAGTCAAGAGGTGGTAAAATTACCTTTGATTCATAAAATTGGCTCGGGTCTGGCAGTAGGGGTGACTTTCATATTAAAGAACGGATTTATCAATGTATACCGTGTCTCTCCGATAGCCATGATCAGTTGCCAGAAATCTATCTGAATTCACTAGCTCGTTATCTTAAGATTACTCGTGCAGAGTGAAAATTATTAGATTTTCGTGGAGTGTTTCAGTTTTCTGATTGCGGTAATTTATTTACTAGCTTTAAAGTGATTTAGTGTGTTTAAAGTTTTCATTATATTTCACTGAGATATTCTGTGCTAATTAAATAACTTATAGCTAATTTTCCAGCCGTAAAGTAACTTTAATTACTCGCCTATTTCCCAGTAAGAGATGTTTTAAATTGACAAGTACATATATTTAATAACTGTCTACTGACGGTATATATTATTTACTTCTATCCATTTCATGTAATTTTATAAAGGACTAGTCTTCATATCACGCGTTAAAATAACGGTAGGATAAGCTAGACACGTGTGTTTTATAAATCTAATTTATAACGGAGTGGTGAAGGAGTCCTATATTTTTAACACGTGTTAGATATGATATTGATAATTTGGTTAAATGTTTATATTTTCTTTCCAAAAATATAGGCTGATCAAACCTGAGTACTAGCGGCTTTTTTTAATGGCCATATGAACTTATGATCATACGAACTTATAATATTATAAGCCTCCAAGAATATTTAATATTGATGAGCTTCTTGATGTGACCTGTGCGGTCCAATTTTCATCCTTTTCATGAGAGAAACCAGAATAGAACCATTGAATTATAATATTAACTGGGCCAGAACTATTACCAGATTTACTTATATATATATATATATATATATATATATATATACATATATATATATATATATATATATATATATATATATATATATATATATATATATATATATATATATATATATATATATATATATATCATCAGGCAACTGTGACAATATATTGTCAGCAACATTTAGGTATCTTAAACCTAGTGTTTCCGCCACCTGAAGCTAAACAACCTAGGAACTGTTTATGTTCTATTTATCCTACATCGGCGATCACCACGCATGAAACTTACTCCAACCAACTGAAGGCATAGATAACGTATTGTAACCAGGACTCTAGCGACTCCTGTGAAATTTGCAGTCAGCAACTACGGAGAGTCTGGGGCTGGATTTGGCAAACTTAAATTTGACACTAAATATACATATTACTTATTAGTGTATTTCCTTGGAATGCCTGCGACAACTACTGGGGTAAGTGCATCTGAAAGTGGCCACTGCGTGTATGTGAATTGAATGAACAGAGAAAGAAACTTATGTCTTTTGGTAACATCATATACGTATATGGTTTCCTCTTTTTTTTTTTTTTAAATCTCAATAATCTGATTAGTCACGGGATAGTTTACATTAGGAACCTATTCTTTTCCCATACCGTACTGACTATTTTATAACTTATTGTTACCTTTTATCTTTTGGGTTAATTAACCTTTGTTGGGATCGTCTTTTCTTTTCCTTTACCAAAGGGGAGAACCTATTTGATTAATTTTCATTTTGTCTGTAAACCATGATCTCTTGATGCATATGATTTATGTTGTGATTTTTTATTTATAATAAACTTTATTTAAGGGAACAGACAAAGTAAAGACCAAACCAGAAATTGAAATTGATAACGAAGAACTGGAAAGTGTTAATGAATTCGAATACTTAGGATCAATCACCAACAGCTCTGGCGACTGTGCAGTAGAAATTAAAAGAAGACTTGCAATTGCTTCACATAAACTAATACAGATGAAAAACCTATGGCAAGGCACAAGCAAAGAAACAAAATTACAACTGATCAGAGCATGTATATTCCCAGTAGCAACATACGGCTGCGAGACTTGGACACTTAATAAAACAGTTGCAAAAAAGATTACATCATTCGAAATGAAATGCTACAGAAGGATGTTGAGAATACCCTGGAGAGAAAAAAAAAGACCAACAGAGAAGTACTGAACTCACTAAACGTACAGGAACATTGGCTCCTAAATACCATCGCCATAAGGAAGCTGAAATTTTTCGGTCATATAAAAAGACATAATAGTCTGGAAAAAACAGTGATGGAAGGCATGGTCCCTGGAAAAAGGGGAAGGGGTCGACCTAGACGACGGTGGACCCAGGACATCACAGAGAGTCTGAACTTGTCTTTGGCTGATGCAGGTCGACTTGCCCAGAATCGTGATGCGTTCAGAGCAGCTGTAATGGAGAGGACAACGTTCTGGAAAGAATACGTCACATGATGATGATGAATAAACTTTATTAAATCTTTAGTTATTGTGTCGGTCAGCCCATATCCAATATATATTATACATAGTTTGTTTTCACGTTCGTGCGTATTTGTCACAGAATTGTGTGCATGTGAGTGCAGTGTAACTTGTATTTTCGTACAAGGAGAGAAAGTGCGTCTGATTTAAATATCTTCGTCCAGATAGGCTGGATTAGATAAATTATTATATCCAGATACTGTCCTTTCTCCTACACAATCACCCTCGTGATAAAGACTATATATAAATTACCCCTTACTTTCACATTGTCATCACTATCACCTCTGATCAGACAGGGCTATAAACATCTATTACCTATCTAATAATTTATCCACGACAAACATAGACATTTGTTTTGTGCTCTTTTTAGAAAATAATGTTATACACACTTTAAAAACAAAACGCATGCTAAATAAACTGTAATGTGTAAAATTTGATTTAAAAAAACGTAACAAGTTATCATCATCGCGAGACAGACTGACGAGATCAAAGACGCAACAGTTTTGCGATTTGACCAACTGGTGTATAATTTACAAACTATGCGTGTGTGCGTGCGTGTGGATGGGGGTGGGTGGGTGGGGATAAATGCTAATGCTTTCAGTTGAGCATGGCAAAGTTGAGGCCCTGTCTTGTGCTGAGATGTAGCCCATAAAGGGAAAATGGAGGCTCTAGACAAGAGCAAAAGATACGGAAGCCACTTAAATGGTGTCACCGTGGTGGTGAACTCCTAGGACTGGTTCGGCACCAATTAGTAATATGTCACAGTGCCATGTAGTAATCTTATGTGACTGTGTGCCCTGTATATGAATATTGGCACTAATTGTTAATCAACGAACTAGGTGACTGGGGCAGACCTAGTCGTCGGATTTTCTATTTTGTCAATTTAGTCTATTGACAATCTTCCAAGTAAGAGTATATCTTAATACTGGCCATCACCGCCAGAGCTGACTATTCCTGGATGATATATCTCAAGCTTCCAACCTAACTCGTTCCATCCCTCCTTGTGATGTTACTTAGTGACAACTTCGTATAGTGGTGATTTTCTTTATATCCAGTATCTTGTTTACTCTAGCACTCAACAACCTTTTAGAGACTTAACCCAACTTGAGAAACGTTCCATCAAAACAAACATTTTATTTACATCTCAGAAGTTCATCATAACAGAGACATGTGGTACAAATTCCAGGTACAAACATTTCCTAACTGTCTCTTGTATGTCCCATTCCTCCTGGGCACATTCATGTACATATGCATATATATATAGCTCTCTACCTGAGAACATTATCAGATATGGTTTATACCTATTTTCTTCCCTTAAGGCTATTCTATTTATTCTGGCTTCTCCCAAGCCTTTCATCAACTCTTTCCTGAGTTGTTTTCTCTCCTCTACTAATCCTGTCAGATTTGACTCATATTAATCAAAATACCATCATCTTAAAATTCATATATGCCAATTAGCACATTGGGTACACCTGTTGCAGTATCCTCATACTTATACTTGCTAGAGAGCGCATGTTTCATCCTGTAATTACAATTACCCTTCAATTTCTTACTCATCTTACTTGTAACAGTCAATATTGCAAAGTTCATTACACAATAGCCCAGCACGGCTATTAAATCCATATTCTTCTGTAAATCTTCTCAGATGCTTACTTAGTCTCATTTTATCCACCTCATAGTCAATTTTGTAGCTTCAGCTTCATTTCTCATTATCATGCTCTCACTTAGTTGTAAGCGTCGTTAACCTTGTAATACTTTATTTAAGCTTCTGAAATCATTCTATTCAATGTCTATCAAAAGTTATGAGTCAAAGGACCTACTTACTTTGGTTTCACAGAATCCTCACAACACTCATATTTCTTACTATCACCCCTTATCACTAAGCCTATACTTTAAACACAGCTTTGTCGTTCATATGTGAATAGATTCTACTACTCTAACTAGGTCTATAGGATTCTTCAGAAGTATTCATTCTGTTTCCCACAGAAATTGAACTTGAGCCTGGCAGAAAACACATTCCTGCCACTCTACGTCCTTAACCAGGACTGCTCCTCTGAAAAATGCGACCGCTCACCAGCGTGTCCAAGTGTGTTCTCCTCTATAAAATCATTATCAGCTGATCTGTCCTTGTTTACTGTAAATTCATTGGTTCCTCCTATTCTCCACTCAGCTGGAATATGTTCACGCTTATCCGCTGTGTAAACAACTCAGTGAAGTGTCATCCGTTGTCCTGGTAAACTTTTCACGGGCATATTTTGTTTCTCTCAACTCACTTAATCATATAAGGGAGGTAATTAACCGTTGTCTCCCTTTGCATAATTTGACTTAACCTTATATTGTCTTTTCTAAAGCTTGCTATACAATTCTTATATGTACATTTTCTAAACCATAATTACCAACTCACCAAATCTACTTAAGTGTAATTAAGCACTTTCCTCCACTGACCTTAATATTCAGAGTCTCCTCCCTTTGATCAAAGTATTATTTCACTCATTTTATCTCCCTTTTAACAAGACAAATAGTCTTTATTCAAATCCATTCTTATTTCTTAAACCATTTTTTTATACTTTCCCCCTTAACCAAAACCAAATCACCGCTTATAATTCCTGCTTGAGCATTTATAATGCTCCTAGCAAAGTCAACGGTGACAATGGCTCCCGGGTCAAATGTGTCTAACCCTGAGCCATTATAAAGTCGATTGGGACTTAAAGAGTTAATTAAAAGGTTATTTTGTCCGCGCTAGTTAACATACAGTTAGCAGTTTGCCGATGAACTGGCTCTTCTGTACGTAACTGTAATCAAATGCAACACAAAATGCAAATGGATGGTGAGAGGTCACAGCTAGTGTGTCTTGAAAATACACAAGGAGAAAAAAAAATATAATAGAATAAATGCAAGAAACAATAACAATATTGCCCTTGAAGAAACATCCCTTCAAGATTGTAGAATCATAGATATACATTGGCTGCAATATTGACAGTTGAAGGAATAGATAATGATATCAAAATAAGAATACAAAAGGCTAGATAAGCTTTTATTGTATTGAAAAATATATGGAGATTAAAAGAAGTTAAATCCAACACAAAAATCAGAATCTTCAATTCAAATGTCCAGTCATTCCTATTGGTTGGCACTGAACATGTACAACAACAAAAACAATAACCAAAAAGATTCAGACTTTCATAAACATGTAAACAAAATAAGGCAGTCTCATAGCAGATACTGCCTTAGTGGAGTGAAGTGTTGTAGATTTTACAATACCGGTACCAGCTTTAGCTTGGAGGAGGTGAGGTAACCAAAGCCCCTCCTCACTGTCTTTGCCTTTCTTAACCCAAGATCAGTCATGTATTCAATTTCAGCTGGTCAGTCTGTCACGTGATGCTAGTGTTAAAAATGGTTCAACGTCAAATGTGCATGACCTCCAATTTCTGACATATGTACTCGTAATATGAAGGTAGTCTTATATATGTTGATGTTTGTTCATATCTGACTAGCAGAAGTTATAATGGTAGTCACGAATTACAGAGAGAGACTATTCTCTACATGAACGAATATGTGGACAACTAATCATCGCAGAAATCATATGTATGTCTTGCTTAGAGCTAGCAACACCCAACCTTCCAGTTGACATCTTCAGCTTCTTGCAGATGTGGTCTGCTAGACCAAAATCATAATTGCTGAAGTGAGGATTGTCAGCCGAGCACTACAGTTCGCAGTGTCAGTTCAACTCTAAAGCATAATTACTCGTTATTTGTTCAGCAATGGTGTGTGAGGAACAGTGTACCGGTACTAGGCATGCAGCCAGCCAAGAATGTGTCCTGCTGTATTCAGTCATACTTCACTGCAATAAAAGAGCCACGTAAAAATTATTTGTGTAGATATACCTACCCGCAACGAGAGTGCTTATAATTTTCCAGCGGTCCTTCGGATTACCTTACCTTCATCAGTAGCACAAATTTTGAGAGGGAACGGATCACTATAACCTTAGCGATTAGGACTAACTTCGATATATATATATATATATATATATATATATATATATATATATATATGGGAGCCGCGCAGGTGTAATGGTTACCACATTGCGGTGGTGATCAGGTGTTCAAGGTTCAAGCCCGGGCGTGGCATTTGACGGAGTGTCATCGACCGGGATTTTGACTGAATAACCTGAACGGCTCCTGAGATAAAGCCTCTGTGGATGGGAAGAAGCCTCCTGACCGGGTTGGAAGGAAAGTCCACAGGCTCCCCAGCCTCGACATGACATGTCATTGGGCAGCCCATGTGCCACTGGTTAAGAAAAAAAAAATGTATATTTATTTTAAAAAATATATATATATAGACCTATAGAATGTAAAAACATTTTGCAGTCAGGATTTCTCCAGATCCTATCGGTGTCAGTCTAAAAAACTGATTTTTCAACTCCTTTCAGTCTGTCAATGAGGAGTGACCGAGAAAGTGAGTGGCAAACAATCGTGAGGGTGACCAAGAGTAATATGATATACTGTACATAAAAAATATTTTAATTAAGTGATTAATTAATTTATTCATTCATGAGCCTCATGCATCGTGATCGCCACAGCCACATATATACGATACCGGTAGTGTTTTTGTTTAGAATCGATATCACTGCACTTCGGGCATACCAAAAGATTGTCCTTACCTGTTCTATGACATACAATGGGATGTTTCTTAATGTCGGGACACATTATCTTACTCAAGAAGGACATTTGTTTTTTGTTTAATACTGTATCAATCAAGCTGACATAATTAGAAAAGAACTTAGACTTTATTACATGGGCAAAGTGCTAATAGACAAAAACCACCCAGCCCATGCAATGTTTGTGAAGAATCTCCCTGCGATACCCCACGTGATGCCATAAATATACCCAATAGGATGGAAGTGCATGGAAGAAATAGAAGACACATTACTATAACAAATGCAATAAACTGTAGTAGTAAATACACAGTAGTGATTCCTCCCTGGGAGATCAAGAAACCAAACATTGGCTCTCATCTTGCAGATGAAATAAATAAAAAAGCAGAAAAAAAACATTAAAACATAGCTAGAGAATATATAGAACAGATAACTAAGGGTTGCTTAAAAGTATAAACTGATGGATCAAAAATAGAAAATTAAGACCTCGGAATAGAAATACAAATTTAGCCTGGAAGTTGAAGAAATGTTTTAGTGTAACTGAAAAAGCATCCATATTCACGGCAGATGGTGGCAATAGAAATAACAAAAGCACTAGAAATAAATACCGACAAGGCCCAACCTCCCCCCCCCCCCCCCCCCAAAAAAAAAATTAACAATCTTAACCGACTTGCTTTCAGCTCTTTAAGCACTAAGAATTGCACATGAATATAGCCAACCAGACATAGCAGAAGAAATATTGCAACTTAGTACACACCTAAATAATAGGGGCTGCACAGTATTATTGGCATGGATATCCTCGCACGTGGGAATAGAAGGAAACGAAGTGGCCGACAAGGAAGCAAATACATGAAGAAGCAGTCCTAGCCATACAAACTCAGGGTTAGGCACAACAACCTCAAGAGATAGAGTAGACAAAAATGAAATTGTAAATTTGCTTAACTCTCAGAAAGTAGAACTTTGAACTGGGTATGGGCAGACAAAAGCTAGTACCCTGGTCCTCCAGGCTGAGGGATTTAGCACAGAGCTGACATCTTGTCTACATAAAAAAAAATCACACACATTATAGAAACAGTAACAAATGAAAAAGCTTTGCTGCAGGATGGACATCCAGAGTCTAAGGCTCGTTTGACTGCCAATGGTGAAAGCCGAAAGGAAGACACTGACAAGAAAATAGACATACTGACTGCTAAACACGAAATCAGAATTGGATTTTGGAACGTAAGAACAATGAACGAGACAGGGAAGCTGAAAAAAAAAATTATAATGGAAATGAAAAACTACAGACTACACATACTAGGAATAAGTGAGAGTAGATGGACTGGAGCAGGAAGAATAAAATCAGCAACAGAGGAAAGCCTACTTTATTCTGGAAGAGAAGATGGCCAACACAGTAAAGGTGTAGGCATTATCCTGAAGTAGGGCATAGTAAGTTTATTACTGAAATGGAAGCCAATCAACAACAGATTGATAAGAGTGAGAATGAGAGACAGATTCACTAACATCCCCATAAAACATTGGCTATGTACCAACAAATGACAGTGACAAAAAGGACAAGCAAGCATTTTACCACAAATCACAAAAATAAATGGAATGTACACCAAGGTATGATCTTATAACATTGATTGGAGATTTCAATGCTAAGTCGGAACACAAAATACATACAACGAAAGAGTAATGGGGAGACACGGCAGCGGAATAGCAAATTAAAAATGGTGATAAATTAAAAGAATTTTGTGGCGTTAACAAACTTGTCATTGGTGGAACACTTTTTCCACACATTAACGTGGAAGTCACAAAATGGACGCGAAGAAAGAAGGCATCAGATTAAGCTGGGAGAACAGGTCCTGGAGCAGGTCGACTACTTTAAATACCTCGGAGCTATTATAGACCGGAAGGGAGGCACCAAAGAAGAGTTGGCCACTCGAAAAGCAGCAGCTGGGAGACTTTTTCAGGCCGAAATCGAGGATTCCTCAGCAAGAGAGAAGTTGGTAAGAAAACGAAGATGGCTTTATACTGCTCCACCTTTGTCCCAGTCTTGACGTATGGATGCGAGTCATGGGCAATGACTATAACCCACAAAAGCCAGATCCAAACCTCAGAAATATGAGGTATCTGAGGAAGGTGGATGAAGTAACAAGAAGAGACATTGTCCGAAACCAGACGATATGTCAAGGCCTAAAATCCCACCTGCTGCAGACGCAAGTAGAACAGTCCCAACTAAGATGGTTTGGCCATGTCTGCAGGATGGGAGAAGATCGGCTACCACGACAAGCATGGGAAACAAAGAGCAAGGGATCCAGACCTCCAGGACGACCCAGAGTTTGCTGGGAGGACAACATTAGACAATATTTGAAGGACCGAGGACTAGAATGGAAACAGGCCAGGAGGAAGACAGCCGATAGGATAACCTGGCGTTATCTCTTCCAAATCTCTACACCTCACGGTAGAAGGGGAACGACTAAGTAAGTAAGTCACCAAATGGCTGTGACAGAAACCAGATAGATCACGTATTGATCAACAACAGATGAAGTCATCCTCTGCAAGAATTGAAATTAAGAAGAGGCGCAGATGTGGAAAGATGTTCCATTTAAGGAAGAAATCATCTTAGCTATCAAAGGGTTGAAGAATTGAAAAGGTGCAGGCCATGACAACCTAAATACAGAGCTATTTAAAACAGATCATGTGTAAGTTGCAGAGCTATTATAACTACTAATTGCACAAATCTGGCAAACAGAGACAACATCAGGTGGTGCGGAACAAAGGAGTAATTGTTAAATTGCTAAGAAAGGCGACCTCACAGACTGGAAAAACTGGAGAGGAATTACTCCCCTATCAGTTTCCAGCAAAATATTAGATTAGTTACTCAAAGAATTTCAAGAGCACTAGACCATAAACTGACGGAGCAAGCAGGATTCAGAAGGAGCAGACAATGTGCAAACATTATATTCATCCTGAAGAACATAATAGAGCAGTGTTAATGTCGTAGATTTTAGATAGGAGAATTAAGACTTGGGTTGGTCCCTTCTGAATAGATTAGAATAGGTGATAGACACAGTGAGAGTTAGTAAAAGAAATAGATTTCACGAGTGAGATGATAGAATGTGATATAGAGGCTGTCTCTGAAAGCGAAAAAAATTCTTCTCTCTCTAACAGTCTAATCACATATATATATATATATTACCTATATTTCTATCTACTCACGGGCACGCACATACACGTGACGACAGTTAAACACACAGACGTGGGAAACCTATAACAATACTTATATAAATATTCTAGAACGAGCTGACCAACACGCTGATTAATTCCAAGGGAAATTTTAATTATCATTTTAAAATTTCTTCACAACACATAGAATTTACATCAAAACATATACAGATAGTCATAAAATCTCAAGAGAATGCTACAAGGATGATAGCCCCGTTATGATATTAACTCTAGGTTTAGCCCACAGCCCCGGTATGAGACAGATGATGGCCCAAAGAGTCATAAATACATATGATTAGGGTCTAATATTGTCTTTCAAAAGGAACAATTTACTCAAGCAGCCAATCTTCCGTAAGGAGATTATCAAGTGGGTGAATCAATAGTTATAAAAAAAAACTCAGTCCACTTTCACTCGGTTCTTTCATCAGGGTACCCTGGCACACGTGCTTACCTAAAAACTTGATGTTGTTCACAGTCTGGCGCAACCTTAGGACACTTCTCTATACAGTGAATCTGTATTCTTTGGATAAAGCGAATCCCAGCTCTACAATTACAGGTTTCTTCCACTGTTTCTCGGGGAGCATTCACTTCACCAGTTATGTTTTTAGATTACTGTTCATGTCACTTAGATCAGTTAGGGTAAGCAAGTTTGAACGGGCACACAGAGTCAAAACACGAGGTTTCCTTCATTTGGGAAAAGCTGACCCGTGGACAACTTCTTTTAACAGATAGTCTTGGTTCACTATACACTCTTTCAATACTTGTCGGGAATATTAATGTTATTTCTTGTAATTATTCTCGCCGCCAGGCAGCATGTATATTTGAGTTTATTGTGAAGAAATAAAGTCTGGCTCAAGGGCCCAGTATAAACATTTAGTCTTTAGAAAACCGTTAGTGGGATTGGTATTACTGTCTATCTCTGATGGCACATGCACTGTCAGACCAGTGTTACTTGAAACAACCCACGTGGTTAAAGATAGGAAATGTCTATTCTTCTCACAAGTATGTCTCTTTACTACTAAACGATGGCAAGTTCTGGGTCACCCCAGTATTCACTACATAAAATGGAAAAAGCACATATAAAATAATTATACATACTATGTATAAGGATATAACTTATATTTTAAACTGCAAGCGTAGAGCTTATCATTTAACACTTCCCGTGAAATAAGTTATATTATAAAATCAATTATCATGAATTTGAAATACGTATAAATATATTTCGTCAACACTCATGAGACATCTAGCAGTTATAAGTTAGTTTAGAAAATATATCTCGACTGAGTAGTTAGCAGTTAAATTAAATTCATTATGGCTACATGTTTGTTAAGCTAGAAAATAGAATTTATTCTGCTTTCCACTGTAACTCGTCGACTAAAGAATATAACCAACTATTAAAATAATCACTCTGCACACAGAACTAGTTTAAAATGAAATAGGCGATTTAACACTTAATCACTTCATAAATACTAGATATTATTATATATAATATTTTACCTCAAACAGAACTACGTATCACAACGAAACTGAGACATCACTTATACGTTTAAGTGTTCTAGAACGAAGTGACCACGTCTACTGTAAAATGGAGAATGAGTGAAGTTAGTTTCAAACTCGGGCCCATATCTATCAAACAGACAAAGAGGTGAACGTTTATTTCGTAGAACGAAATGCTCTCCCCTTTCCGGCTTTAACGATACGTTTAACACCTAAACGCATGTCGTAACTGCCACCTACTGACCGAGATGTACGCGGGTCAGTTGCAAATCTTAGACACCCCGTCTGCAGTGCGGAGCACAATTTCACACTTCGCCGGACTATCCCGACGAAAACTCACGCAGTTGCTGCAAAAGGTAGACAATCCGTCTGCCTGCCATGTCCGACGGAGCGAATTCTCACACCCCAGGCCCAGAAATCTGGTCAGGCAGCGCTCTGACCGGGGAAACTGCAGACGTTCTGTCTGGCGAGAACCGTATATTCACAGCTATCGTTCGACCGGCAGAGACTGACATCTACGTAATCAAGTTACTCTTCAGTATGAGAAAGAAAAACGATGATGGGAAAGAAATATATTTTTCGCAACGAACGAATGCGAAATATATAGGAAAAAGGTAAAGAGAGATAATAAAAATAGAGGACACGGGTGGAAGGAAAGAAGAGGATGTAGAAATTGTATAGATCATAAATGTCTACGTGACAGTTAAGAATGGAAGAGCAGATGTATATACATTTTGTTGACTTTGAAAAGGCTTTTGACAGCATGCACAGGCACAGCCCATGGAAAATACTGAGGGCTTATGGAATCCCTAAGTGCATGGTCTCCATCATTAAAAGCCTGTATTCTAATTTCACATGCAGTGTTGGACAGAGCACCCTAACTTTTGAGTTGAAAACAGGAGTGCAGCAGGTATGCCCCTTATCAACCTATGTTTTTTTAACTGTCATAGACTGGGTGATACAACAGACTGCCAGGGTTTCCTCCCCTGCATTGCAGTAGTGGTCCAACAGTGGCCAAAAATCAAGAGTATCTCATGTGGGTCGTCAAAGGTGTCTACCTTCACACAAGATTACTCTTGGCAGAGATGTAGATAGAAGGATAATGAAGCTTCTATCTGAAGGGCATGTTCAAAAGATATTCAGAAAAGCGAGAACGATGCTGTCTTGGCTGAGCATGTTAACTCTAGGATTCTGCTGACAACGTTTGTGAAGGATTAAGCAATTATTGTTTTTAGATCATCAAGCCCCCACCTCTGATTTACTCAGTGAAATTCTTATTATTCTGGTATAGCTCTGTTTAGAGTGTGTTTAGTAAACTGACTGAGACAAACATGCAGTACATTTAAAATGATTAAATCGAAGTTAAATTTGTATATTAACAAATAACAAATTTAATAACCATTTAGTTTTAACAAGGGTTTAGAAAATTTGAATAATAATTTAAAAAAAAAAAAACAAAGTTGTCATCACTGCTGTAATGGGAGATTAGTTGTACAAGAAGTTCAAGTAGCAGCTTATAGTTTTCACTTATCTGCCACTAGTAGGTTCTGCTACCGCTGATGGATTAATTCCGTGCAGATAGGTCAATGGAGTTCTCTAGTCTATGGTTAAGATTAAAGGTGCAGCACATTCTCAGAGCAATCAAGGAGTAACTACCAAGCTGGCCCTGTGCTTCTACGTCAGTCCACTTCTACCCTCACTTTGTTCCAGAGATTAGTAATCTCACTGGTACCACCACCAACAACTATGGCAAAAGAATAGAAATGAAACGCTCTCCGAAGCATTGTGCCTCCTGACATACACCCATGTGTCCCCTTTCTCCTATTCCACCATCCCATCTAACTCAGAATCCACCCTCGATGACAATCAAACCCAATCCCTAGAGAGAAACTTTTCCTACATTCAAACTGAATAGCTCTTCTTATTTTACATCTAAATGAAAAGGTTAACAGTGCTCTTATTCACATACTAAACTGAACATGCTTTTCATTTACATTTACAGATTGAAAAGTCTTTTCATCATTTTGCTTTCACATCTAAATGAAGAAGGTACATCATTTCTCTCATCCTTCCCTCCCTGCTCCATAAGGAACCCGGGACTACCGATGCTATTAGTTCTCTGTAAGGAACTAGCAACAAAGTCCGGTCTGATAAATGGAAATTCTGAATTCTAGACTTCACTCTGGCAGGGTCTGGTTTTGTCTTTGCAAGCGTGAATCTTACAATGTCTTAACACTGAAAGACATCAGGTTATATTCACTGTCTTCCCTGCATCTGTTTGTTATGAAGCTACTCAGTGCTCCAATCATTTCAAACAAAAACACTGAATAGGGCGAATTCAAAACATTCCGACACAGAATAATTTTGTGCGTGATGCAGAGGTCACGTCTTTCGTATATGGCAATCAAACCTCCGATGCCTTGTGTACCAACTCACAAACACATAGGTAAACTCTCTCAGCAATGTGTGTAAGATGTAACATTTTATTACTTTATCGAAAGCAATCTTATCAGTCCTGTATGTCCAAAATGCATCATCCTGTATTACCAGCTTGGCTACAAGTGCAGTCTTGCCGTATCAGCAATTAAACAAATACGCTGAGCAATTTTAGTGTTTAATCTGTAGTCTAATGTTGACTGCACTTGCGATTAGCCAACATGGGTGATGTTAATATTATCTCTGCTGCTCCTTACAAAACTTTAGGGAATGGATGGTTAACAAAGAGATGTGATGACTTATCTCTGAGAGGGGTGTAAAACGTAAAATACAAAACATCTGCTACACATAGCAGGGAAAGAAAGAAAGAAAGTGTGACAATTGAAAGCACACAATAAAAATCAGTACAAAAATGTAACTGATACTGCCGTAGTGAACCAGAGATCGAGAAAGGTTGCCCCATTCTGTCACACAGACAATAGCGGAGGCCCCTAGTGGACTAAGATGGACAACATTCTCTACACTTTAGGATCTAAAATACACAGATGACACAGCACTTATCGCACACTCATATCAACACATACACGAAAAAAAAACAGGCAGACTGAATAAACTGAAATATTACACACACATAAAGGTGTTTTCAGGCACTGGTAAGCCACTCACTTCTGTTGTCTAGTTTTCTACTTCTTTATTTCTCATAAGTGCCTGAAAACATACCTTTATGTGTGTGTGTAATATTTATTTACTGTTTACAGGCCTCGTGTTTCCCTTTTTTATGTGTTTAAACGTTTATACAATACCAAAACCTACCCTCTGTCTTGAACTTACTGTTTTTAGTCTTCTATCATTTACTAGACACAGTATTAAGGTCTTTGTCTTGTGTAATCTTCTTCTTCCTCGTTCGTCCTGAAAAGGACGTTGGTTGCGTTGTGTCCGTTTACAGCGAAGCTGCGATATTTGCGCCTTTCTGCCGACACATCCAACTTCCGCACGGCATTTTTTGGGACCGGGTTTGCCTTCCCTCTTCGATCCCTACTTTTCAGCCAGACTGCAGTGATGCAGCCTGTTTCCAGGACTACCACGTGAAGGTGGAGTAGGGTCTTGGTCAGCTCTGGTTTGCTGACCCTGACGCAGGCAGTCAAGCTATGGGTCGCTTACTGCATTCCTCACTTTTGATGCGCTTGGGTCTCGTCTTGTGTAATCTGACCTATACTGTGTAATAGGGGAATTAAAGAAGTGATTGCGTCATTTAAAAAAAAAAGCTACAGGGGAAACAGTCCTTTACTCTGGTAGAGAGGATGGTCAGCACAATGAAGGTGTAGGCATTATCCCGGAGAAAGGAATTTATAGGTCTTTACTGGAATGAAAACCCATCAACAACAGACTGATAAGAGCAAGAATGAGAGGGAGATTCACCATCACCACAATTATACAATGATATGCACCAATAAACGACAGCGATGAAGAGGCCAACGACGAGTTCTATCAACAGCTACAAAAGGAAATGGAAACTGCACCTAGGTACAATCTTATTATAGTAATGGGAGACCTCAATGCGAAAGTTGAAACACACAATACTTATAACGAAAGAGTAATGGGGAAATGCGACAGTGGAACAGTAAATGAGAATGGGGACAAATTAATAAGCTTCTGCAGTAATAACAATTTGGTCATTAGAGGGACACTTTTTCCACACAAAGAAGTGCACAAGTTAATGTGGGAATCACCAAACGGATGGCACAGAAACCAGATAGATCACATAATGATCAATGGCAGATGAGACATGCATTCATTCATTCATAACCCTCCACTCCCAAAGGAGCCTAGGCCTTCAACATACACATGCCAAGTCCTCCTGTCACGTGCCATCATCTCAAGTTCCTTCCACGTTCTCCTTATCATTTTCATCTCTGTTTCCAGCTCTCTTCTTCGTGTGCTTCTTGGTCTACCTCTGCCTCTCTTGCCCTGGGGGTTCCAGAATAAGGACTGCCTTGTAATGCTATCAACAGGTTTCCTCAGTGTGTGTCCTATCCACCGCCATCATCTTCTTCTCATTTCTTGTTCCACTGGCACTTGTCTAGTTCTTGTCATCAGTTCCACGTTGGTAACCTTGTCATACCATTTAGTCCCTCTATTCTACGCAAGCACCCGTTTATGAAAGTCTGTAGCTTTTTGGTTGTTGTCTTTGTTGTTCTCCGTGTCTCAGAGCCATACAATAGGACTGACTTCACATTTGAGTTGAAGATGTTTATTTTCGTGTTGGATCCGATTTCTCTTGATCTCCATATATTTCCCAATGCAATGAAAGCTCCTCTTGCTGTTTGTATTCTTATTTTGATATCACTGTCTGTCCCTCCAACTTTGTCTATATTGCTGCCAAGATATGTGTATGATTCTACATCTTGTATTGGTGCTTCTTCAAGTTCAACCCTGTTTTCATTACTTGCATTTATTCTCATTATCTTTGTCTTTTCCCTGTGTATTTTCAGACCCAATTGCTGAGACCTCTCATCGAGTGTTCTCAATTTGTCCTGCATCTGATTACGGTTATGGGATAGAAGAACCAAGTCATCAGCAAAATCCAGATCATCCAACTGCTTAATCAGATTCTACTGGATTCCATTTTTGTTGTGTGTTGTTGATGTTCTCATAACCCAGTCTATTGCTAATAAGAAAAGAAATGGAGACAAGAGGCATCCCTGTCGCACTCCTGTTCTTATCCAAAATGGTTCTGTAAGCTGTCCTTCATGAAGAACTCCGCATGTCATGTCTTCATATGTTTTCTTTATTAAATTAATGATCTTCAATGGAACTCCATAATGCCTCATCAATTTCCAAAGTTATTCTCTGTCTACACTGTCAAATGCCTTTTCGTAGTCCACAATCCGATGTATAATGGTGAATTCCATTCCAGACTTTGTTCAACTATTATTCTCAAAGTGGCTATCTGGTCTGTACATGATCTGTTTTGTCGAAAACCTGCTTGTTCATCTCTCAGTTTCTTGTCTATGGACTCTTTTAATCTCTCAAGGATAATCCTGTTTAATACTTTTCCTGGCACTGATAGTAACATTATTCCTCTATAATACTCTTGTATTTTAACCAAGATATCCTTATTTCCATGCACTCTTGTAAATTTCCTTTCCTAGGCAACTTAACCAGATATCCTTATTTCCATTCCGCTGGTATCTCTCCTTTTCCCAGACTTTACCAAGCAATTTATATAATATTTCTGTAGCCGTGTCGATATCTGCTTTTGATGGCCTCTGCTGGAATGCCATCAGGTCCAGCCGCTTTTCCATCTCTTAGAAGCTTTATGGCTTTCTTTATTTCTTCCTTCGTTGGTCTTTCACCGTTAATTTATAGCTCTCCTTCTGCTGCCTGGAGTTTCCGGGGGGTTTTGTGGAGCTGGTTGTTGCCGTCATTTTTGTCGGTTCCAGAAGATGTAAATCTATTTAAACTTTTGATGGTCGAAGGTACAGCACTGTATGTTAACTCCCTGACACAGGTTGATTAGGGGTTACCTTCCCTGTGTTTATTCTTTCTTAAGACGGGATAGTTAACTGTTCTCAAATCTGTTCTGTCTACGCATGCGCTAGCTTTTAGCGCGAACCGAGCAGACTTCCGTCTGGATTGATGAGCTGGTTTCCTGCCGGACGAAGATGTCCGTTGTTTTCTTCTCTGCATTATCTGGGGGAAAGATAGTCTTGTGATCCGTGATTCTCCCCAGAGTTATTCTGTTCGTCTGGAATGACGACAGGTGTTATTTGTGTATTTCTCGGAATTCTGTCCAAGGTAAAATAACTTAATTATTATGCAAAGCTTGCAGAACATTGAGTATGAACCTGTGAGTAGCGCTCACAGTTCTTGTGATCCAGAGTCCATTTTGTGTGCTTAACGTAGCCAATTAGGTCTATTCGTTGAAGTACTTTAAAAAAGCACAATGAACGTATATTGTTATGAAACCCGCAGGATGGCGGTACGTTTCAGCGTGGAAGATAATACATGCCTATGAAAAAAAGCACAGTTGTTTATCAACCATTATAAGGCCCGTCATTACGGCCTATAACTTTGAGCAGAAGAAGAAGTGCCTGGCAGGTGAAGCCAGGTGAAGTCTTGACTTATTTACAAGTTCACAGACTTCTATATTAAGCAACTATATTTGTTAAGGACTACCTGACGCGTTCAGTCAGGGGCCCTGAGCTACGGTAGGAAAAAGAATATGTTGTCAAGCCAGCGTTATTAACATCATACCTACGAGCTATACAAAACTGATGATGTTCGATATTCCTATTCATTACCACATATGAACAGTTATTAAAGGACAGACCATTGTCGATAACGTCCTTATAGATGAGTGGTTCAAGCTCTATATGCCAGATGTTTTGCCAGTCATTTCCAATGTATATGATGTCCTTGATTCTCGTCCATTTGACTGTAACTGTTGATGTCACTGTGTCACGTAAATAAATGGTTGAAAGTTCCAGCAGTTTATACAATTACTGACTACTGCATGTGAGTGAGTGGGTGCCTTGTTTACCTATCAAAGATCCTAAACGCATTCGTGTCTCTACACACCCACATCACTTGTCAACCATACAACCTTCGAGTACCTCACATACCAGAAATGTCTGATGTTTGTATGTCAACATGACACCCTGTTAGCACCTCAACGCCTGGTGAGCTATTCACGCATAACAAAGCTGCTTGGCCCAGGTCGGATTGACTACAACAGTACACAGTAAAGGTATTACTACGTTCCTACAAAAACATAACGTAAATCCCACCTTCACATTTGTGGTGACCGTAAATAAAACTGGCTAACATTTGTGGTAGGTCAGATCAGTGGGTCTAAAGCTGTCCATTGGACTGATTGATGACATTATTTGATGATAACACACATTGATGATGAACTACACATTGGAAACTGGACAAGATCACTTATACTGTTCAGCACATATCAGCAACACACCTTCAACAGTTTGAAACTCGTCGATGACCTTCATTGTGAACGATCACGAATTGTGTTTACATACAAGTTCAGCTGTTGTGGACAAGCCTCATCACTGTAATTTTCAACGGTGGAGCTTCCTCGCATTGCTGTAGATTGGCAGACAACATTGTTGACTAAGGCCAGGATTATATCTAAGATAAGTGGCGGTTTGTTTTTTCGGAAACTTTGTACCGTTATATTGTGAATAACTGAGCCTTCTTGCAACACACTTTATTAATGCATTCTTTGTTTACATGTTCTTTGTTTACTTGTTGTGTTAGTGTGTGTCTCGCGGGCTGGTTGGGCAGGTGACTCCGTTAGAAGATACCACGGGACAGAGGTTCTATCAAGAGCGTCTTCTGTAGGGACTACGCATATTTCTCACAGCGGGATTGCGAGCGACGCGTGTTGCTACTTTTCATTTTTTTTCTTAGTTGTGACGAGATGTGTTAGTGTCATTTTCGTTATTTTTTTTTATCCATTCTTTGATTTTCGATTTGTTTTGTTTGTATCTGTCCGCCTCTCCTTCCTTTCATTTATTTGTATACACCCTTTTTGTTTATAACAGTGTTGTGATTTGTTTCGATTTTTCGCAGTTATCATTGTAATTTTTTTACAACATTAGATTTAGTTAAGCTTTATTTATCATTTGACTTCTGTGAACGTTTTCGGTTGTTATACATTCTTGTCTTTGTATTGTTTTCGTCTATTTGTTTATCATACACAGTCTATATATATACTTGGTCATGGACTATTATTGTTGATATGATGCACTTTTCAGATAGTGGTTATTTATGATCATATTATTATAAAGAAACAAGGTGATTATACAAGTTTTTGATTAAAAGACTTGTCTCCCACGGAGATTGGGATAGAATAAAGTGAAGTGAGTATACAAGTCTAGGATTACAGACTTGACTCCCATTGAGGTTGGGATAAGGTAATTTTTTCAATTTTTCAGGTGTAATCTCATATTATTGACAGGATGTCTACATTAGATGTCTTTATTGAGCAAGGGAAATCCCTTGGCAAAACTGGTGACAAATTGGAAGAGTTTGCACTTGCTCAATATGCCAAGGCACAGAAGGCTGAAGAGAAAAGGATGCAAATGCAGTTGGACAGAGAAGCTGAAGATAGAAGAATACAGCAACAAAGAGAAGCTGAAGAGAGAAAATTTCAAGCTGCTGCGGAAGCTGAAAATAAAAGATTAGAAAGAGAAGCTGCTGCTGAAGAGAGAAAACTTCAAGCTGCTGCTGAGGAGAGAAAACTTCAAGCTGAGGCTGCTGTTGAAGAGAGAAAACTTCAAGCTGCTGCTGAAGAGAGAAAACTGCAAGCTGAGGCTGCTGCTGAGGAGAGAAAACTTCGCTGCTGCGAGGAGAGAGAAAACTTCAAGCTGCTGCTGAGGAGAGAAAACTTCAAGCTGCTGCTGAGGAAAGGAAAGCAAAAATGGAACATGAGGAAAAACTATTAGTTTTGGAGTTGGAGAAATTAAAGGTGATGAATATGAGTGTTCCTCAATCAACTTCGGGTAAGATAAAGGAGAATACTTATACGGTTAAATTACCTCCTTTCAACCCTCTTAAGGACGACATAACCTTCTACCTGGATAGATTCCAATTAACATGCGTAGCGCATAAGGTAGATAAGGAACAATATGTCGAACAACTGATGCATTACTTTCAGGTGAACCATTGAGTACTGTAATGGCAGTAGAGGAAACTGTTAGAACTAATTATGATGTTGTCAGGGCAACATTACTTAAGAGATATCAATTAAAAGAAGAAGATTATCGTCTTCGTTTTAAGACAATGCTACCAGAAACTGAAGTAGAGTTCTCTGACTTTATTACTAAGATTCGTCTTACATTCACACGGTAGATTGAGTTGTCTAAAACAGAAAAAACATATGAAGCCCTTATGGACTTATTACTTCGAGATAAAGTTATGTCATCGGTCAATGAGTCTTTCCTTGCTTTTATTCATGAACGTGAACCTAAAGACATAAAAGACATGGAAGAATACTGTTGCCATTATGTAACTGCACATCCCCATGCTACTGTTAGCAATGCTAGGGTGAAAGAAGAATTGCCGGTTGCTTCTGCAGCACCATATGGCCCTAACTTTATGAATAAATTCCAGGGTGCTCAACACAACTTCAATAAGAAGAGCAATCGTAATTATGATCAGAATCAAGGTAACCCATCATATAATGGGTCTTCTTCAAAGAACTGGAGGCGATCAGATAGTCCTCGTTATTTCGGGTCCAATAATTATGGAAACTTGCGGAGAGGTAGTCACTATAGACACTTTCAAGGCTATCCTTCGCGGGGGCATCGTAACCAAACAGGTAAACACTATGATCATTGGGGTAATGACAATAGTGATTATGGAAACTGGGATTCGAACCAGAGCGGTGGTCAAGGTAGATCAAACTATGATAATTTCAGAGGGAATAATAATCGTGTTAGAGCTCAATACAAGAAAGAGATCACATCACCAGGGAAACTCGGTACAACAAGAGTCTCATGGTGTCAATAATCAGGTGAACGAGAATAAAAATTCTAATGCTGTCACTTGTGCAGCTTTTGACTTTGGGAGAGCATCTAAATGCACCCAATGTTCAACATTATTTGAACCAACCACGGTAACTACTTTGAGTTGTAGTCACCCTCTGCCCGCTCTCCCTGCTGCAATTGCGCATGATGGGAGAGGATCGCTTATCTTGCATAGAGGTCTTGTGGATAGTAACCCAGTCTCAGTGCTATTTGATTCTGGGTGCACTACTATTGGGGTTAAGCAATCGCTTATAGATCCTCGCTGTGTCACAGGGAACATAGTTAAATGTGTAACATTTGGTGGCACAGTTGAAAAGTACTCTTACTTACTTACTTAGTCGTTCCCCTTCTACCGTGAGGTGTAGAGGTTTGGAAGAGAGAGCGCCAAACCATTCTATCAGCTGTCTTCTTCCTGGCCTGGTTCCATTCTAGTCCTCGGTCCTTCAAAGATTGTCTAATGTCCTCCCAGCGGACTCTGGGTCGTCCTGGAGGTCTGGATCCCTGGCTCTTTGTTTCCCATGCTTGTCGTGGTAGCCGATCTTCTCCCATTCTGCAGACATGGCCAAACCATCTTAGTTGGGACTGTTCTATTTGGGTCTGCAGCGGATGGGATTTTAGGCCTTGACGAATCGTCTGGTTGCGGACCATGTCTCTTCTTGTTACTTCAACCACTTTCCTCAGATACCTCATTTCTGAGGTTTGGATCTGGCTTTTGTGGGTTGTAGTCACTGCCCACGACTCGCATCCATATGTCAAGACTGGGACATAGGTGGAGCGGTATACAGCCATCTTCGTTTTCTTACCAACCTCTTTCTTGCTGAGGAATCCACGATTTATGGCCTGAAAAAGTCTCCCAGCCGCTGCTTTTCGAGTGGCCAACTCTTCTTTGATGCCTCCCTTTCGGTCTATAATAGCTCCGAGATATTTAAAGTGGTTGACCTGCTCCAGGACCTGTTCTCCCAGCTTAATCTGATGTTTTCTTTCTTCTCGTGATATCACCATGGATTTTGTTTTAGAGCTGCTTATGACCATCCCTCTCTTTTCCAGCTCTTCCTTCCAGACATGCAGGTTGGGTTGGAGATGTGCCTCTGATTTAGCAATCAGGGCAACATCATCAGCAAATGCCAGCTCCGAAATATAGACCTCTCTCATCTTCCAGTACCCCACTGAATACTTTCTTGTTCTCTCCTTACATGCCTTGATGACATCGTCCATAAGAAGTATGAAGAGGTAAGGTGATAGGATATCACCTTGTCTTACACCAGTGGTGGTCCTGAACTCTTCTGACTTATGGTTTGCTGTCCTCGCATAATTTCTGCAAGACTTGTAGAAGCTCTGTATAGCATGAATCAGAGGTGCTGGAATATTCTTCCTTGCCAAACAGTCCCAAAGTTTGCTCCAGGGGACCCTGTCAAACGCCTTTTCCAGATCTATGAAACATAGATGGATCTCACTCTTATACTCAAGGGCCTTTTCACTCAGCTGTCTGAGTGTGAAGATTAGGTCTTGAGTACTTCGGTTTGCTCGGAATCCGCACTGGACCTCATCCAATTGTGGCTCAGCTAGGCGTCGGAGTCTCTGCTCTAGGATTCTAGAGTAGATTTTACCAGGGACACTGAGAAGGGATATGCCTCTATGGTTTCCACATTGTCGATTGTCACCCTTTTTGAAAATTGGTGTTATGATGGCAATCTCCCAATCCTTTGGTATGGTCTTGTTGCACCATGCTGCCTGTAGGACCTTTAAGAGTAATAGGTCGCCTGATGCTCCCATGTACTTAACCATTTCTGGTGTTATACCATCATGCCCTGCTGCTTTGCCCATCTTGATTTTCTCTAGTGCTGCCCTCAGTTCTTCCATCTTTATGTCATCTTCACCATCATTGGTTTTCTCTTCTGTGTTAGTGGTTATCATTTCTGATGCTTCACCATGCTCACCATCCAGGAGTTCTGAGAAATATTCTTTCCATCTTTCCATTACTTCCTTCGGGGCAGTAAGCAATTTGCCTTGCTTGTCCTTTATAAATTTGAGAGGGCATTGTTTTTCCTTCCTCATGTTCTTTAGGGTCTTATAGAACAATTTCTGGTTTTCTTGTGCATCTTTTTCTAGCTTTTCTCCACATTCTTCCCAGGACTTCTGTTTTGCTGCTAGCACTTTGTTCTTTGCTTCTGTTCTGAGTGTCACATATTCTCTATATTTTTCCATTTGTCCTGTTGTGTTTTTAGCTCCTAAGTATTGTTTCCATGCCCTTTTCTTCTCTCTTATTTTCTCTTTGACTTCCTCTGTCCACCAAGGTGTCCTCTTTTCTCCGAACAATGGCATAGTCGATCACTGACTTCTCATTCTTGGTTGGTTCACATCTAGTGTATGCATGTATGCGCTTATGGGGGAGTGTTAAGGTATTTTATTGGCATGGTCTGCTAGAGGTTAACAGCATAAGATTAATAGGTGACTACGTTTAATATAATGTAAATAATTGTTAGTTAGTGTACGCGATACACACGATTGATTATGACGTGTATGCGTTGGTATGTCACGCACCGTGACTAGGTTACCACACCCTTTTCTTAGATGACCGTCAAACGGATAAGACGTGTCCTATAATCCTTCCAGTGGTAGGCATGATATTGCCGCACATATGTTATTGCAGTACGGACATGGGTCAGTCCGATATTCTTATGAAGAGAGGAATGTATCGAGGTTAGTAATTTTAACTAAAGTCAAGGAAGGATGAAATTATGGTCCACATTCGTTTTATATCGCCAGACGTCTAATCTCATTGTCGGCCGTTGGATGTCCCAACCGCGCGTACATATAGTTACGACGTTCTGACTATAGTGTTGCATATTATTGGACCAGGACTATAATGCATGGATAGCATTTATGATGTATGATTCAATTCTAATATATAATGTTTTCATAATCAACCTCCATGGACTGTCTACTGTTTGAAATGTATATTAAAAATTGTGTGGACTCGAGAAGAGACTTATCACGTTCATTGAAGTTACAAATTCAACAATTATGATACTGAGTTCAAACCTTGTGACAGACAGAAAGTATTAACTCACATTCGCGTAACTATTCCAACAATAGCACGATCAAGAATTAATGAATCAAATGACCAGAACTAAGAAGCTTATTGAATCAATGAGAACGGTGGCTTTCCACAACGACCACTGAAATAGAAGACGGGGCCGCAACAACAATAAAAGAAGTGAATCGTATAAAGTCCCGCAACAAAGTGGTTGCCATTGCTGGGGAACGAAGGAAGAAAGAAATTTTTCTTGTTTACATACTTTCACGGACTGTTTACGATTACAAGAAAACGTTCAAGTCACATGATTCCGAACATGACGTGGCTTGTGTAACTATGCAAAAATCAGTGACGTCACAATATTCCGTGTACAAGCCAACGATCGAAGGACGATGCCAGCTCACCTAATGTTTCATTCAAGAATACAACTTCTCAGTAGATCATAGGATTGAAAAGACATTATTTACCAACAAGGAGCAAACAGTCCTATCCTCTAGTCTAGGCCGTTGGTGAAGATCGCATCGGACGACGGGTTAAAAGATAAGTCTCAGTTCGTGACTGTTGTCATTCATAAGAAACATCACTGAGTCTAATTCACATTTTGCAGGCATGTCCGTTCTATATATTTTATATGCACGTTATATTTGTTTTCATTGTTTGTGCTGTGCCTAATTTGTGGGAGGTTGGAGTGGAGATTCAGAATGAATAAATTATGGCTCTACGGATTGCCGATATTCATTCTGAACGGTCTTTAGGGTAGTGAATTAAATCGCATTTCGCGGAGAACGCGTCGATGACATTTCCGGGGCTTGTTTCGTTCGGGACTGCATTTAATTCACAGTATATGTTAGATGTCTAGTTTGGTGAAATAATCGGTGTATTTTATCGTATTCAGTTTAAATTCTATTTAGTTTGGTAACAATGTTAGTAATCTATCTTGTTCTTTCTGATCTTGCTATTATTCAGTTCATTTTTTTTTGTATAACCGTCAATGAGTCCATGTTTGCGTCATTAATTTTTGTGTACGCAGATTTAACTCTATATTCAGTTAACCTTCACCCTACTCTATATTTCCGGTTTGCAGATTTGGTTTCATAATATCAATTTTTATTGTAGAAACGTCTTGTTTCGTGATAATATGGTTTGTTTATCCTTGGTTTACCCATCGTATCGTATGTCCTCATTTCATCTGTTCATGATTTAACACTAATAATATAATTTCTTGCTTAATAAGAGTGTATATGAATATAATTAAAATTTAATGACTTTTAAGGAGAATTAGGGACTTTGCACCAATTTGCAGTGGTAGTCCAAGAAATGGGCGATGCACTTTATAGCTCATGATTAAGGCATAATATAATAATAATATATATTTATAAAATAATTTGACTTTTTAGTCTGTCCTGCATATAAAGGACATAGTGTATATTATTTGGTACATTTTTTCCATTACTAAATGATTTACTTAGCACATATCACTGACTGAATGATATAATACTTGAGGAATAATACTATTTATTATTAGGTGCATGATAGTAATTCAGCACCCGAAATAGATAAATATCATAACTATTTATGATATATTAACGAGTATATATGTAATATTTTCCCAACATAGTATGTCTATGTATGGAATCTACAAATAATAGTTAGATAATATTACAATTAATTAAATTGAACATTCCCAGATTAAGTTCAATAATATTATGATTGTTTATATCGACTATTCATAAATTGAATAAGTATAATAATTACTTAAAATTTATTGGTGATTATTACATAACCATTACGTACAATATTAACGTCAAGATGCTTAACTTAGACTATTTTATTAAAAATGGTAAAGATTTTGGGAAAAAAGGAGAACTTCTCGAGGCTTATGCATTGGCTGAATTTGCAAAATATAAGGCAGAAGAGGAGGAAAAGAAAAGCCATTGCTAAAGCAGAGATGGAAGAACTTGAAAGAAAACAGGCGGAAAAGAAAGCCATTGCTAAAGCAGAGATGGAAGAACTTGAAAGAAAACAGGCGGAAAAGAAGGCAGAATTAAGACAAGAAGAAGAAAGAAAGATAGCAAGAGATGAAATCCTACGGATTGAAGAAGAGAATAAATTGAAACGACAAGAAATCATACTGCAGCAAGAAATGGAATTGCAACGACTTAAATTAGAAACAGCAAAACTTAATTCACAGGGCGCTGCAGCAACCCAAAATGATACTGCTCAATCTGGATCTTCATCCACACGACTTAAAGGTAATTATTACTTTAAGCTGCCTCCATTCAAGTTACACGTAGATGACCTTTCATCGTGGCTCGCGCGCTTTGAGGACATATGTAAGGTGAATAACCTTGACAAAGCGGCATGGGCACTGAAACTTAAGGAATTTCTAGATGGCGAACCTGCAAGTGCAGCACAAAATATAGATCCAACACTATCAACAGACTATGAGGCCATTAAGACGTTGTTACTACGTCGTTTCCACTTGAACGAAGAGGCATGTAGATTGCGTTTTAAAAGTTTGTTGCCAGATAACAATAGAGATTTCACAGGTTTTATTGCTAACATACGCAATACTTTTAACAGATGGGTTGAACTGGCAGGTGTCAACAAATCCTACGACAAGTTAGTCGATTTGTTATTGAGGGATAAAGTATTATCGTCTGTCAGCCCACCATTCTTTGCTTATCTGCAAGAAAGAAAACCAGAATCTATTGATGAGTTAGAAAAAATTTCTTTAAATTACTGCACAGCTCATCCGAATGCTAATATTTCTGGCACATTGATAAGAGAACCACTTCCTGTAGCCTCCAATATGGCATATCATAATCATAACAAACCTAGAACACACAGTGTAGACAGGGGTAGGTTCAAAGGAAACTATGACATTAATTTTCATAAGGGACAGAATAACTTTAACAATAACTTTAATAGAGGAAGACAACAAACCAGAAACTATTCACCTCAGTCCAGATACAACAGTAATCCACGTAACTCAAGTTATAATCGATCATATAACTATAATAATGATTACAAGTGGAACAATAGCGATAATTATAACTCGAGACATCGAGATAACGGTTACAATAGAGGACAACGGGATAATTCATCTAATTATTCTCGTCATCGTTCTCATTCTCGTAGATCGACAACTTATAACCATAATACAGGGGCAGCTGTTACTACTGCTACAACCCCTAGGGTTCAGAGTTCAACTACTGATAACAAAATACAGTCATCGTCTACTTGTTTTGCAATGAATTATAACGTGGCAAATAGTTGCCCAACATGTAATCTTATATTTCAGAAAGCAAAAGAGACAGTTCTGAACTGCGGTCATATTCTACCAGAAGTCAGTCTAGCAGTCAATGACGGAACAGGATCACTGATCTTCAACAGAGGAAAAGTTAATGGATCCATCGTCTCAGTCTTAAGAGATTCGGGATCGACCACGATCGGAATCCGTCAGACACTTGTTCATCCAAATTGTGCAACTGGAGAACATGTCAGGTGCATGACTTTTGGGGGAACCATAGAATATTATCCAACAGCTATTATTTACATTGACACACCTTTCTTCACAGGCAATGTTAAAGCATGCATGTTAAGAAACCCAATTGCCGACCTTATGGTGGGATGCATACACGGGAGTAAAGATTGCACACCAGATGAGATTATTCAATGGGAAAAAAATAATCTATACATCGGAAATGCAGCAATAACCAGAGCACATACAAAACAATTAGAGACTATAGACACGGAAAACAAGGAAACAAATGATCATGAAAATATCGAGATTCATTCTGCTATTGACCGAGTATCATTTGCTGCAAAACAGAGGGAAGACAGGTCACTAACAAAATTTTTTACGCTGGTCAACAAAGATGACAATCTTTCTAGGAACATAAATTATAGTCAGTGGTTTAGTATTAAAAATGACATTTTATTAAGATGTTTTATGGATAAAACTCAGATAAGACAACAAGTCATGGTACCTTTTGCTTTTAGGCGGTACATACTTCAACATGCACATGATTCTAAGTGTGCAGGTCACATGGGTTATACTCGTACACGTTCACGAGTATTATCTTCTTTTTTTTGGCCGGGAGTATCACGAGATATTTCACAGTACGTACGCTCCTGTACGATATGCCAAGAAGTAAAAGCACGGGGAGCCTTTCACACGGCGCCTATTCAGGCTTGTGATATATCGGTGAGACCTTTCGACAAAATGGCCATTGATATCATTGGCCCACTTTTACCATCAGCCAGAGGACATAGGTTTATTCTCACTTGCATCGATTTATGCACACGATGGCCAGAAGCCATCCCATTAAAAACAACCACCACAACAGATGTAGCTGATGCACTACACTTGATCTTTTCTAGAGTAGGTTTTCCTAGAAAACTTTTGTCAGATCATGGTTCTCAATTTATATCTGAGACTATGACAGAGGTAATGAAGACTTGGCAAATAGATAGAAACCTCAGCAGCATTTATCACCCAATGAGTAATGGTGCTGTAGAAAGACTTAACCGTACACTCAAACAAATGCTACATAAAGTTACAGTTAACCATCCACAGGACTGGGACAGAGTGCTACCAGCGGTGTTATTCGCTTATCGAGAGGTGCCAAATGAACAAACTGGCTTCTCTCCGTTTCATTTAGTCTTTGGCGCTCCTCCAAGAGGTCCTATGGGACTGATAAAAGATTTATTAATCGATTCTGAGATGACTCAGGACACTCAGTCATCCTATGAATATGTAATTAATCTCCGGAATAACATTATTGATGCCTGTCAAATGGCAACAGCTTCATCTGAGGCTGCGAAAGAGAAAGCTAGAACTTTCCAAAACAGTAATAGACGATTACGTCAATTATTTCCAGGAGATCAAGCTTATGTGTTATTGCCACATAACAATAATAGACTACTAATCTCGTGGAATGGTCCTTACCAGGTTATCAATAAGATTTCTGATGTTGATTATGTCCTGGACATTAAGGGACATCACAAAATATTTCACATAAATATGCTCAAGCAATTTCATACTCGACCTGAACATCTACAAGCTATTTTTCATGAATTAGATGACACTTTCAGACCTACATGTCACTATTCTAATTTATCCGTTATCCAGGAAGAAGAATCTTCTTTTCCTGAGGTACAGTTAGCTTTACCTGTACCTGTAGTACAATCTAGCGAATCTTGGCGGGACGTAACCATCTCTTCGTCGGTTACACCGCAACAGCATCAAAAGATTGCTGATCTGCTACAATCTTATCCAGATGTGTTGACCGATGTTCCAGGTCGCACATCAGTCATTAATCATGACATCACTCTTAACGAGGATACTCCAATTCGGGTACATCCTTATTCTGTTCCTATACACTTTCTTACTAAAACTACTAAGGAACTTGAACAGATGTTATCTTTAGGAATTATCGAAACTAGTAATTCCCCATTTTCTTCTCCATTAGTTATTGTCCGAAAGAAGGACAATAACATTAGACTATGCGTCGACTATAGAAAATTAAATGCACAAACGATAGTTGATAGCGAACCACATCCACTTCTCGATGACTTACTGCCACGTCTATCGACAGCAACTATATTTACTAAGATAGACTTAACTAAAGGTTATTGGCAGATACCACTAACCGAAAAAGCAAAATACTACACAGCGTTTTCAACTCCGCTAGGTCTATACCAGTGGAACGTGATGCCTTTTGGGCTGGTTAACGCTCCAGCTACCTTTGTTCGCATGATGCGACACATTTTTTCAGGTAGACCAGACATTATTACATATATAGATGACATATGCTTGTTTAGTTCATCTTTTGAGGAACATTTTTTGGGTCTTGGATACGTTTTTGATACCTTGAGAAGGTACAAGTTAACTGCTAAACCTACAAAATTACAGGTAGCATTTCATGAGATCACTTTTTTGGGTCACATTATTGGAGCTGGATATATCCGAACATTACCCAGTACAGTTTCAAAAATTTTAAACATTTCCGTTCCTCAAACGAAGAAACAAGTGAGAAGCTTGTTAGGTCTAGTCCAATATTACAGTAGATTCGTACCTAACTTGTCATCCATCACTGCTGTATTGTCCTCATTACTAAAGAAGAACATGCCAGTGAAAGTGACATGGACTGACGAATGTGACAGAATTTTTCGGCAAATAATTTCTATATTTTCAAATCCACCTATTTTGAGATTAATTGATGCTTCTAAAAAGTTCATTCTTCGTACAGATGCGAGTAACTACGGAATTGGCGCATGTTTGCTCCAATACCATGACGACATCCTCCATCCAAACTTGTACGTGTCACGAAAACTGAAACCACCAGAAGTGAAGTACTCTACGGTTGATCGCGAACTCTTAGCCGTCGTGTGGGCGATAACCAAACTAGAAAAATTCCTACTGGGAGCCCCTTTTGTAGTACAAACCGATCAAAGGGCCGTAGCATCACTACAACGAGCAAATCACAAGAGTCCAAAATTGACCAGATTTGCTATACTCCTCCAACCCTTCGAGTTTTCAATCGAGTACATCACAGGATCCGACAACATCTTGGCAGATACATTATCTCGAAATCCTATTGATGTCGATTCCTAATTTACGTTGTTTGTCGCAAAGACAATACTATGTACAGAGAAACTTAATCAAAGAACATAGCACCATCGTTGCTTTTTGACACATGAATGAACCATTTACTCAGCTGCTTTCTATAGGCAAATTATACGCAAAGTGACTGCAATCAATTGACACTATATTCGTCTTTACACCGGGACTTTCCTGGTTTACATTTGTCACAACATCGTTTCAAAACACTTCGGAGAAAATAAATGACATTCCAGTCGAACTAATTCGTTATATAACGTGATTCAGAATACTTGAACATTTTGTCTAATGGAAATTCAAGGATCAAGACTACGAATGGATCTTCATATCCAATGTTAATTACTTTAATTTATTCTTTAAAACTAATCCACATTAAAATGACAAGTGAGTTGAATTTTAAAAAAATGAATGAAACTTAAAAAAAATGAAAGAAAGAAAAGAAAACTCACATAATTCTTTGATTATATTCTTAGAATTACATGATTATATTGCATACTATTGTTTAAATTAGTTAGAAAGGTATTAATAACTTAATACTACACTTACTTGATGTTCAACACACATAACTTAGTTAAATTTATACATCATTTTTTTTTTTCTCTAATTTATTCTTTATTCGTTATTATGTCTTTCTTTAACAGATCCTCTCATTTTTCTTACATTAGATTTTCAACAACTTATTCTTATTCCATACCTAGTATAGTTATTTAGTTTAATTTTAACACTTTAAATTAGTCTGACATGACATTTTATCACGACATATTTTAAGTTAATTAATTATTTAATTAGAGATCGACATTACCATTCTCTTTTAGTTCTTATTACCATTTATATTTATTTATGATATAAATAATGAATATATTACATGACTATTGGTTAGTCGACATGACCACGACATTGGTTCTAGACAGAATGTCGTAGGCCATATGCCGCAATCTCGTTAAATTTTTTTTTTTGATATTGTTAACATATTGGTATTTTTTCAGATGGGTTTTTGTTAAAAAAAATCTATCTAATAGATTTTTTTTTCCCCCAGTGGACAGGGAATTGTTAAGGTATTTTATTGGCATGGTCTGCTAGAGGTTAACAGCATAAGATTAATAGGTGACTACGTTTAATATAATGTAAATAATTGTTAGTTAGTGTACGCGATACACACGATTGATTATGACGTGTATGCGTTGGTATGTCACGCACCGTGACTAGGTTACCACACCCTTTTCTTAGATGACCGTCAAACGGATAAGACGTGTCCTATAATCCTTCCAGTGGTAGGCATGATATTGCCGCACATATGTTATTGCAGTACGGACATGGGTCAGTCCGATATTCTTATGAAGAGAGGAATGTATCGAGGTTAGTAATTTTAACTAAAGTCAAGGAAGGATGAAATTATGGTCCACATTCGTTTTATATCGCCAGACGTCTAATCTCATTGTCGGCCGTTGGATGTCCCAACCGCGCGTACATATAGTTACGACGTTCTGACTATAGTGTTGCATATTATTGGACCAGGACTATAATGCATGGATAGCATTTATGATGTATGATTCAATTCTAATATATAATGTTTTCATAATCAACCTCCATGGACTGTCTACTGTTTGAAATGTATATTAAAAATTGTGTGGACTCGAGAAGAGACTTATCACGTTCATTGAAGTTACAAATTCAACAATTATGATACTGAGTTCAAACCTTGTGACAGACAGAAAGTATTAACTCACATTCGCGTAACTATTCCAACAATAGCACGATCAAGAATTAATGAATCAAATGACCAGAACTAAGAAGCTTATTGAATCAATGAGAACGGTGGCTTTCCACAACGACCACTGAAATAGAAGACGGGGCCGCAACAACAATAAAAGAAGTGAATCGTATAAAGCCCCGCAACAGGGAGCTTTGTGTTTGTAATGATCAGATTCTGCTCACTGCAGAATCTAAGGAGTCGCTTTCCATTGTCATTGAGAGTATCTTCTCCATATCTTCCGATAACTCCACCCCATCTAGCATGGTCATTTCCAACTCTGGCATTAAAATCTCCGAGCATGATAACTTCATCTAGGCAGTCATCCACTGTCCTTTGAAGCAGCTCGAAGAATTCCTCCTTGATCTCTGCTCTCTCATCCTCATTTGGCCCATACACTATGACCAGGTTGACTATGGTTTCTCCTTCTTTTAGTTTTACAACCATAATGCGCTCCGAGACAAAGTTCCATCCCTTGATACTATCTTTTTGATTTTGGGCCACAATGCAACCCACGCCCCCTTTAGCTCTTTCAGATATGGGTACACCACTGTAGAGCAACGTGTTGCCATCGAGATCCATGACTCCTTGTCCTTTTTTCTTCGTTTCCGTTAAAGCCAGGATTTCTAGTTTTGCTTTCCTCATCTCTTCCACCAGCTCCTCTTCCTTCCCATTTATACTTCTTGTGTTCCAAGTTCCATAAGTCGTAGTCCGTTCCAGTTCGTCGCCTTTAGAATCAGTCCGGTGTTCTCTCATGTATTGCTCGTAATCATAGTTTAAGACAAACAGATGATTGGCCTGTTGTGCCTTTGCATGGTGGAGGGGCTGCCTCCTTACGGCCTCCATGCAGGCCGCCCTCCTCCTTTTTCATCCGGGCTTGGGACCGGCATAGGCGTAGTTGAAAAGTACTCGACCGCTATTATTCACATTGCTACTCCTTTCTTTACGGGAGATGTCCACGCGTGTCTTCTACCTAACTCTATTGCGGATCTTATAATCGGGCGCATTCACGGGGTTAAAGAATGCACCCCGCAACAAATTGCTGCCTGGGAAGAACAGAATATGCAAACAGCCAATGCAGTGGTAACAAGAGCACAAGCTCTTATTCCTCAAACTTCATCTACTGAAGTTAATGAAGTAGTTAGCCAAGAGGATCACTTGGAGATTTCACATGACTCGTTTGTGAAACTACAAGAAAAAGACCCGTCTTTAAAAAAATTCTTTCTTCTCGCTAAAAACGGTGATCCGAATCAGAATACAAATCGCAAATCATACATTACTATGAAGAATGGTATACTAGTGCGTATGGTACAACACTCAGACGCGACTATGCATTCTCAAATTCTCGAGCCCAAAAGTATGAGAGCTTTAATTCTTCAACATGCACACGATTCTCAGTGTGCTGGACACATGGGGTTTTTCCCGAACTAAGTCGGGAGTTCTGGGATTTTTCTTTTGGCCATTTGTCAATAAAGACATACCAATTTATTGCCGGTCTTGCAAAATATGTCAAGAGGTAAAGTCTAGAGGTCCACGACATGCTGCGCCTATTCAGGCAGCAGACATTCCTATCCGGCCGTTTCAGAAAATGGCCATAGATATCATTGGCCCTTTTAAGACTAAATCGGCCAGGGGACATCAATTTATCCTTACGTGCATTGATACGTGCACGCGTTGGCCAGAGGCTATTCCTCTTAAGAGCATTTCCACTGCTGATATCGCAGACGCTCTTTGGCTTATATTTTCTCGTTTAGGTTTTCCTGGGGAAATATTGTCAGACCATGGCAAACAATTGATATCAGAGACAATGTCGCAGGTAATGTCTATTACACATAAGGGAGGGAAACCCGAGGCCTGTAAACAGTAAATTAATATGAAACAAATATAAAGGTATGTTATCAGGCACTCGCAGGAAATAAAGAAGTAGAACACCAGACAACAGAAAAACAACAGACATGAGTGGCTTACCCAGGATTTGAACACTGGACCTTCCGTGCGACAACCCCGCCTAGCCATGCAAGTGTGATTCGCTTGCATGGCTAGGCGGGGTTGTCGCACGGAAGGTCCAGTGTTCAAATCCTGGGTAAGCCACTCATGTCTGTTGTTTTTCTGTTGTCTGGTGTTCTACTTCTTTATTTCCTGCGAGTGCCTGATAACATACCTTTATATTTGTTTCATATTAATTCGCAGGTAATGTCTACTCTGCACATTAAAAGATCTCTGAGTAGTATTTATCACCCAATGTCTAATGGGTTAGTTGAGCGTCTTAATAGAACACTCAAGAACTTACTGGGGAAGATAACTGAGGATCATCCTCAGGATTGGGACAGGGTCCTACCCGCGGCTCTCTTTGCCTATAGGGAGGTCCCCAACGAACATACAGGATTTTCTCCTTTTGAACTTGTCTTTGGCGCGCGACCGCGCGGTCCTATGTCTTTGCTTCATGATCTTATAACTGCTGATAATATCGACAATGACACACAATCTTCATATGAGTATGTCATTGCTCTCAGAAAAAAAATTATTGAAGCATGCAAGCTAGCAACTTCATCGTCCGAATTTGCTAAGGAAAAGGCAAGGCGATTTGCTAATAAGAAGAGACACCTACGTCAACTTTATCCTGGAGACAAAGCGTTTGTTTTACTTCCTTCTAGGGAGAATAGACTGCTTATTACAAGGAAAGGTCCATATACAATAGTCTCGAAGATTTCCGATGTCAACTATGTTGTCGATATTGATGGAAGGCATAACACCTTCCTTATAAATATGCTTACGGAATATCATGAGCGACCAGACTATTTGCAGCCTATTTTTCAGGCGACGGGCGATTCTCCAGTCCAACAAGGTCATATCTCATCCCTGTCAGTTATACAGGATGGAGAAACTACTTTTTCGGATGTTAACCTACCTCTTCCTATGATTCCACTTACTTCTACGGAATCATGGAGAAACGTCACTGTTTCTTCTAATATGTCTTTTGAAGAACAGCGACAAATATCTTCTTTGCTACAAGTATTTCAGGAAGTCCTTACCGACATTCCTGGACACACACATGTCATTGAGCATGACATTATACTTACTGATCATACTCCGATCAGAGTAAGACCATACCCTATTCCTATTCATCTTCAAGCACAAGTCGAGAAAGAATTGGATGAAATGATACAATTGAAGATAATTGAACCATCCACCTCAGCATACTCTTCGTCCGTGGTTATTGTTTGAAAGAAAGACAATAACATACGTCTTTGCGTAGATTATCGCAAATTAAACCAAGTTACGAAGTTCGAGGCTGAACCTATGCCTTTGTTAGAAGATCTACTTATTAGACTTTCTAACTCTCGATCCTTTACTAAGCTTGACTTATCAAAAGGCTATTGGCAAGTTCCGTTAACTGAACACGCCAAACCTTTCACTGCTTTCTCAACACCTAGGGGTTTGTTTCAGTGGAATTTTATGCCTTTCGGGCTTATGAACGCCCCGGCTACTTTCGTACGCATGATGCGTCGAATTCTCTCATATCGTTCAGATGTCATTGCATACTTAGATGACATCTGTCTTTTCAGTAATACTTGGGAAGATCACTATTTGGGGTTAAATGAATTACTGTCAACTCTATGCGAGCATAATTTGACTGCAAAACCCTCTAAAGCCTATGTTGGGTTTAGCGAAATTTCTTTTCTGGGTCATCGAGTTGGTCATGGTCTATTGAAGACAGAGGACCAAAACATTTTTAAGATATTAAATATCTCTGTGCCTAAAACAAAGAAACAAGTACGTAGTCTTTTGGGATTAATACAATTCTACGGAAGATTCATTAAGAATCTATCCTCTATCATGGCACCACTCTCAACCCTATTGAAGAAAGGGTCTCCTAACATGGTGCGCTGGTCTCAAGAATGTCAAGCTTCATTGGATCAGATTAAGAATTTGTTCTCATCCCCACCTATCTTAAGACTACCTATTGCTGATAAGACTTTTGTTCTTCATAGTGATGCCTCATCCACAGTGATCGGAGCGGTACTAATGCAAGAGTATTCAGGAACTCTGCATCCTGTAATGTATATTTCTAGGAAACTGAATGCGGCAGAAAGGAATTACTTGGTTTTAGACCGTGAGTTGTTGGCTATGGTTTGGTCAATCCTTAAATTATAAAGATTCCTTCTTGGTGCGCATTTCATTGTGGAAACAGACCAAAAAGCTCTTACAGCTATTCAGTGTAAGAATTAGAAGAGCTCGAGATCTACTCAATATGCTATTGCTCTTCAACCTTTTTATTTCACGGTGCGAGCTATCCGTGGTCTGGATAATGTGATGGCAGACATACTGTCTAGATGCCCACATGAGTCCACTTAAGTCTTGTGTCCTAATTTTTCCTGATACACTGCTAGACATATGTCTCTTCACTATACATATATATATTAACACATTTGTTGTCAACTTAGAGTGGTAAATTAATTGTTTTCTTTCTCATTACCATCTTTAGTGTAATGGAGAAGGTTGAGTTGACATAATATAAAGGTCGAAAAAAATTAATGCGGCCACATGTAACATGTATTAGTAATTATAGTACATTATAGCATGTTGCTAATTGTGTTATTTATATTTTCTAAGCGCAAACTAGTACCAGGTACGGAGTGCTTGAGAATCATGATGATGCTGCTTACATGATCTACGTCATACAGAATTGATTTATACTTGGTGGATACCATCTTATAGTTGTTAGAGTATACACTTGAATTGTCATATGTATATAGAATAACTTTACAAATTTTGATTATGTCCATCCATTAGATGATAGTCATTATATAACATGATACTTTTATAGATTTATATGTTTGTATGACTTTGCAAGATATGTTATCATTCGCATCACTATAACATTGCAATTTTTTTTGATATGTATGTGATTTTTGTTAGCATCGCCAGATGTTTATTTGATGGTACCACCCGGATATATTTTACTTCGAGAAAATATTTTCTCTTATTTTGTGAGGTGACATTTTGTTTTCACTAGACGGGCTATTGTGCGTTGATTGGGTCTGACATTATGTCGTTATATTTATTGATCCTTTCATCGGTGCATCATTTATGCGTTATGAGCTTGTTGCATCTCGCTCATTGATGTATTTCAAAAAAAAAAGTTTCATTTTTTTTTTATCCAGAGGGGGTGGTAGTCTGCTGCCATCATTTTTGTCGGTTCCAGAAGATGTAAATCTATTTAAACTTTTGATGGTCGAAGGTACAGAACTGTATGTTAACTCCCTGACACAGGTTGATTAGGGGTTACCTTCCCTGTGTTTATTCTTTCTTAAGACGGGATAGTTAACTGTTCTCAAATCTGTTCTGTCTACGCATGCGCTAGCTTTTAGCACGAACCGAGCAGACTTCCGTCTGGATTGATGAGCTGGTTTCCTGCCGGACGAAGATGTCCGTTGTTTTCTTCTCTGCATTATCTGGGGGAAAGATAGTCTTGTGATCCGTGATTCTCCCCAGAGTTATTCTGTTCGTCTGGAATGACGACAGGTGTTATTTGTGTATTTCTCGAAATTCTGTCCAAGGTAAAATAACTTAATTATTATGCAAAGCTTGCAGAACATTGAGTATGAACCTGTGAGTAGCGCTCACAGTTCTTGTGATCCAGAGTCCATTTTGTGTGCTTAACGTAGCCAATTAGGTCTAGTCGTTGAAGTACTTTACAGAAGCACAATGAACATATATTGATATGAAACCCGCAGGATGGCGGTACGTTTCAGTGTGGAAGATAATACATGCCTATGAAAAAAGCACAGTTGTTTATCAACCATTATAAGGCCCGTCATTACGGCCTATAACTTTGAGCAGAAGAAGAAGTGCCTGGCAGGTGAAGCCAGGTGAAGTCTTGACTTAGTTACAAGTTCACAGACTTCTATAGTAAGCAACTATATTTGTTAAGGACTACCTGACGCGTTCAGTCAGGGGCCCTGAGCTACGGTAGGAAAAAGAATATGTTGTCAAGCCAGCGTTATTAACATCATACCTACGAGCTATACAAAACTGATGATGTTTGATATTCCTATTCATTACCACATATGAACAGTTATTAAAGGACAGACCATTGTCGATAACGTTCTTATAGATGAGTGGTTCAAGCTCTATATGCCAGATGTTTTGCCAGTCATTTCCAATGTATATGATGTCCTTGATTCTCGTCCATTTGACTGTAACTGTTGATGTCACTGTGTCACGTAAATAAATGGTTGAAAGTTCCAGCAGTTTATACAATTACTGACTACTGCATGTGAGTGAGTGGGTGCCTTGTTTACCTATCAAAGATCCTAAACGCATTCGTGTCTCTACACACCCACATCACTTGTCAACCATACAACCTTCGAGTACCTCACATACCAGAAATGTCTGATGTTTGTATGTCAACATGACACCCTGTTAGCACCTCAACGCCTAGTGAGCTATTCACGCATAACAAAGCTGCTTGGCCCAGGTCGGACTGACTACAACAGTACACAGTAAAGGTATTACTACGTTCCTACAAAAACATAACGTAAATCCCACCTTCACATTTGTGGTGACCGTAAATAGTACAGTAACACTGGTCTTTTGAGGTCTTCAAAATATTCTGTCCACCTCTTCATTTGCTCTTGTATATTGCTGAGCAGTTTTCCATTCTTGTCTTTTATGAGGCAACTTGTTTGCTTGTATTTCCCTGTCAGCTCCTTACTTACTTACTTAGTCGTTCCCCTTCTACCGTGAGGTGTAGTGGTTTGGAAGAGAGAGCGCCAGACTATCCAATCGGCTGTCTTCCTCCTGGCCTGGTTCCATTCTAGTCCTCGTCCTTCAAAGATTGTCTAATGTTGTCCTCCCAGCGAACTCTGGGTCATCATAGGGGTCTGGATCCTTTGCTCTTTGTTTCCCATGCTTGTCGTGGTAGCCGATCTTCTCCCATTCTGCAGACATGGCTAAACCATCTTAGTTGGGACTGTTCTACTTGGGTCTGCTTCTTTGTGCTGTTATACAGTTCTCTCATATTTCCTTTGGCTGCAGCATCTTCTGCCTCTCTTGCCAACTCCTCAATATACTTCCTCTTGTCTCTTTTGATACTTCTTTGTTTGCTTCTGTGTACACTTCTTGAGCCTTGGCTTTGGAACTTCTGGTTTTGCTTGTGTTTAAAACTGCTTTCTTGTTTTTTCTGTCTTTTATCTTATTGATGGTTTCTGTCGTTATCCATGCTTTTTGTTGTCATTCCCTTTTTCCCAGTATTTCTTCACGTCTCATTCCATACCGTTTTGATTTGCTGCCAATAGTCTTCTGTATTCTCTACATCTTTCAGCTGTTGGAGCACTTGGAATTTGTTGGATATTGTGACCGCAAATTTGTCTCTTGTTTTCTTAGATGTCCTACATTAAATTGTTGTCAATAATTTTGCATTGTTGCATATCTCTTGAGTTTCTTTTTTACTTTGGCTATCAGAAGGTGGTCATCTGATGCCACATCTGCTCCTCTATATACCATTACATCCTGCAATGATGATCTAAACTTCTTGTTTATGCATATATGATCAATCTGATTTTCTGTTCTATGGTCTGGTGATATCCATGTCACCTTGTGTATTCTCTTATGTGGAAACATGCTTCCTCCTAAAGCCAGTTGGTTTGAAGCACAGAAGTTTGAGAATAGTTCCCCATTTTCATTCATTATTCCTAGCCCATGTTTTCCCATGACTTCTTCAAAGCCGGTGTTGACTGTACCTATCTTTGCATTCATGTCACCCATCAAAATTGTGATGTCTCTTCTTTTTACTTTTTCCATAATTACCTGTAGTCTAGTATAAAATGCTTCTTTCACAGACTCTTCTTTGTCATTAGTTGGTGCATAACATTGGATGACATTTACATTTATTTTCTTTTTAGCTGTTTTAAAAGTAGCTGTTATTATTCTGGATCCAACGGCTTCCCATTCAATGAGTGCTTTCTGTGCTTCTTTAGATAACATAAGAGCTACCCCTACACTGTGGTGTGAACTTTCATATTCATGTCCTGAGGACAGCACCAATTCACCTGTGATGAGTTTCTTCCTGTCTACCCCCTTCCACTTTGTTTCACACATTCCCAGAACCTCGATTTTATATTCCCTCATCTCTGCTGCTACTTGTGCCACTTTCCCTTGTTTGTTTAATGTCCAAACATTCCAGATGCCAAATCTGGAAGTTCTCCTAGAAGAAAGAAGGTTAGTCAGTAACACAGACTCCTTTCGGCTTTCTCTGTGTTGCATCATACGCCTCCCTGAGAGAGAACCTTCCCCTGTCTTGGATGGCTGTTTTATTTTCCTTAATTGACTTGTCCATATTTGTTGAAGTTTTTTGTGGTTTAAATGTTTTACAGGGTGGGGTAACCGGCCCCGTGCCCAACCCTCCTGTCACTTTCTACAACATGCATGGCAGGGAACAGTGTTACTATTCTTTGCTCCCCTTTCGGGCCCCGGTAACACATGGGTGAGACATGCATTACAAGACGTGAAAGTAAGAAGAGAGGCAGATGTGGGAAGTGACCATCACCTAGTAGTAGCAAAACTGAAGGTGAAACTCAAAGCTGCTGGACCAGTGCAGTCAAACAGAAAAGATACAACATCACGAAACTTAAAGACCCCCTCACCAGAAAAGCTTTCGTGGTCGACGTAAAGAGACGATATCAGATTACCAAAAGCCAGGAAAGAACAGCGACCGACGATGTCAACCAGAAATTCAACACAATCTCAACAATATACAAGGAAAGCAGCAAGTCATGCTTGGGATTTCAGGAAAGAAAGAGACAAAATTGGATAACACCAGAAATGTTAAACACCATAGCGAAGACAAAGGAAATGAAAAAAAAGAAAACAGAAGCTAAGTCTCCCAGGTTAAAGGAAATATGTAGCGAACAGTACAGTCAGCTGGACAAAGAAGTAAAAAGTCAAACCCGTGCCAACAAAAGGACATTTCTGGATGACCTTGCAAGACAGGCAGAAGAGGCAGCACTGAGAAATGAACAAAGCACAGTTTATAAAATAACTAAAACTATCAGTGGAAAATGAAGTGCAAGCAATATAACGTTAGTAAGAGACAAGCAAGGAAATCTCATCACCACAGTACAGGGGCAGGAAACAAGATGGGCAGAGCATTTTAGAGAAACTCTGAACAAGGAACCATCAGAGACACAGTTGAATGTTCCTGAGGCTGAAAATGATCTAGATGTTAATACAGACATTCCACGAAAGGAAGAAATCATCACAACAATCAAAGGGTTAAAGAATGGAAAAGCTCCTGGCCACGATAACTTAAATGCTGAGTTATTTAAGGCAGACCCTGAACAAGTAGCAGAAGTATTAGAACCACTATTTGCACAAGTCTAGGAAACTGAGACAGCACCAACAGTGGAGTAAAGGAATAACTGTCAAAATGCCCAAGAAGGACTGCAACAACTGGAAAGGAATTACTCTCAGTTTCCAGTAAAATACTAGGCAGGATAATCATCCAGAGAATTTCAAAAGCAATTGACCATAAACTGAGGAAAGAACAAGCAGGTTTTAGAAAGAACAGAAGATGTGCAGTTCATATATTCACCCTCAGGAACATCATAGAGCAATGTTTCATAAAAATGGTCAGAGAAGTGAAAACCTGTATCTTTGTCAATGAGAAATGGTCCTGTCTGGTTGACTGAATCAGCTGAAATGATACATATTTTATCATCTGCTGTAAGAACATCCTTAAGGTGACCTTTATCTGTAAGATTCTTGCACTGTCTATAAGCTAGCGCTGAGTTGGTACCCACTTATTGCCCTTTTATATTCTCATCTGCATGTGTAATAAAATCTCAAAAACATTGCTAGCACTACCACTGACGTTATCAAACATTGTTAGCACTACCACTGATGTTATCAAACATTGCTAGCACTACCACTGACATTATCAAAAATTGCTAGCACTACCACTGACATTATCAAACATTGCTAGCACTACCACTGATGTTATCAGACATTGCTAGCACTACCACTGATGTTATCAAACATTGCTAGCACTAATAATAGCCCCTTCAGTCATAACTGACTATGGGAATGTGCCCCTGAGGTAACAGCCCTCAGCTGCTTATTTTCCTGGTTTCGACGTTTTTCTCCCCTCCTCTGCTTGTTGTGCGAGTCTCTCTTTGCCCAATCTGAGTTGGTGCCGTAAATAGCATCGTCGCTTAGTGCAATCGGCAGCTTCATCCTCCCATGTTGCTGGATCCATGTCCAGTGCCCTCTTATCTCTCTTGCACACATCTTTGAACCTCAGCTGTGGTCCCCCAACTGTTCTCTTGCCATCTGCTAATCGTCCGTAGAAGATATCTTTTGGGATGCGACCATCTTCCATGCGGCGAACATGGCCAAGCCAGCAAAGTCTGCGCTGCCTAAGCAGTGTATACATACTTTGAAGGCCAGCACGTGACAACACCTCGACATTAGTCACTTTATCTTTCCACGAGATGCCGAGGATGCGGCGTAGACACCGTAAATGGAAGGTATTGAGCCTTCTTTCTTGCTTAGCACAGGTCGTCCAGGTCTCGCTGCCATATAGGAGTGTGCTGGTGATGCAGGCATTATATACCGCAGCTTTAGTCTTCATTGTGAGTTTGGAGTTTCCCCAAATATGCGATGTGAGGCGGGCAAAGGTAGCTGCAGCTTTGCCAATGCGGCTGTCGATTTCTGTATCCAGTGAGAGTTAGTCATTGATGGTAGACCCTAGGTTTGTGAAGTGATGCACCACTGCCAATTCATAGTTATCGATAGTGATAACTGGTGCAGCACCCGCATCCTGACTCAGCACATTCGTTTTCTTTAGACTTATTGTGAGCACTACCACTGATGTTATCAAACATTGCTAGCACTACCACTGATGTTATCAAACATTGCTAGCACTACCACTGAAATTATCAAACATTGCTAGCACTACCACTGAAGTTATCAAACATTGCTAGCACTACCAATGATGTTATCAAACATTGCTAGCACTACCACTGATGTTATCAAACATTGCTAGCACTACCACTGATGTTATCAAACATATTTTTCTCTACAGCAGCTACGTTACTTTTCTCAAAAACATTGCTAGCACTACCACTGACGTTATCAGCAAGCATTTACACAAATATCAAATGCTGGCTCATTCACAGTTTGGCTCGCGTACTTTTGAGATGTCTCTAAAAATGCGTAATTTTTGTTGATATTTTGACAGCTGCATTGCTTTCAAATTTTTTTTTTGAGCACCACTCAAATAAACATGTTTGTTGAAACTCATATTTGATATCTGTATGCCCTTCACACTTCTGTTTTTCTACACTATAAATGTATGTCTATATATACATATATGTTTATTTAAGTAAACATGAAAAAAGTTTTTTTTTTTTTCACTATAACTTCTTGTCAGCTAGTCAGTAGACTAATAAACACTTTACATTCCAGTAACACAAGTTAACAATTATCTGCCTGCAAAATTTCCTTTAAACCTATTCAGACCGGTTCACACAGCTACCGAGATAAACAGTAGGAATTTGTGTCCTGAAAGTCTGTACGCACGTGCCATATTACAGCGAGACCATAAAATGACCATTATTTGACTACACTGGCCTCTAAACAGTGCTTCCCTCAAGCCCAGGAAAATAAAAAAAACAATATGGTGTATCAAATTTTAAACGTCTTTTAATGATCAGCCAGTCTCCATGTGAAAGTTCAGTTGTCAGGTAATAACTCTTGGAAGAAGCAATTATGAGAATGTTTAGTGTAGGGCAAGTGATAGTGACACCAGTTCTCCAGAAACTGAGTCAGGTAAGAACTCTGAACCTTTGAAAGTAGAGAAGAAATGATCTAAAATGGGAATGAGAAATGGGATGTTTAATGCACAAGCAATGGAAATTAAAAGGATTTGTATAAAGGGGAGGGTCCCTTCTAACCAATACTTTTTGATACCTGGGGTCCTCGACCCCACTGGACTTGCCCTGTCCAACAGGGTGGTAGTTACGCCACTGGTCTGCTCCACCAACTTTGCCTACATTGTTGTCAAGATATACATATATGTGTGAGGCCACATCTTTTAGGAATGTTCATCCAAGTGCAACCTGGCATCTGTTGGACAGTAAACATTATTTCTTGAACTCTTGCACTTGCTGTCAGAACTAGATGTTTATTTTTAGCATATTTGGTGATCTTGCCAACTCTATTAATCTGTTGCTTTTTTCATTTCTCTCTCAAAGGACATAGCTAACACCCACATATTACCCTTTTTAGCACCACCTTTCACACTCAAATCTCCAAGTACCAAGTTGACCCATGGAAATTGGCACTGGCCCATGCCAAGTCAAGTATATTGTCAACATGTGCCAAGATGATCAGACTTTGTGCCACCTGCTCTATTTGCATATATTATTATTAAAAAATGATATCTAATGATATGCCATTCAATTTAACAAATAGGGCCTGAAAAATTACATCTTAAAACTTACTGTTCTGTATTTCTGAAAGTAACATTTACAATTAAACATCAAATCAATAACTTCACACTTGTGAAGAGTGTATATTCATTCTTTGCATAATCCATGACATGCCACATTCAGGGGTTGTATTTATTTTCTCATGTTCTTCACTCGGCCTGCTTTCCTTTTTTAAATTTTTAACTTCACACTCAACAGGCTTCTTTCAAATATCTACTATTCTGTGTTCTGTGAATTCGTAGATTAGATTTCTTAGTGAACCCTTCAACATAAACAGAATACTTAAGTCTTCTGTCTAATGTGTATTTATTTGTGCTGTAGAAAATTCAAGCCCCACACTGGTAAGGTAACTCTCTAGTGTGTTCACTTTTCTGCTGGTGACTTCTCATAGTAAAACCTACTCATCAAACATTTTAAGTTACTCTCAAAGATTCTGTATGTTTTCTTTTATGGTCTTGTAGGCATCATTTCTAAGCAAATTCTACAACAGAATCATCACACCTGAAAGCTTTTCTATTGTGTGTATTTCACTATGGTCTTGTGAGTGATGTTTCTGAGCAAATGTTACACCACCAACATCAAACTTGTTACGTCTCTCTTCTGTGTGTATTGTTGTGTGATGTTTTAAATAACCTATCTGAGCAAATCTTACACAGCAAACATCCCAAATGTAAGGTTTCTCTGCTGTGTGTGTTCTTTTATGATATTGTTTTGCACATTTTAAAGCAATTCCTACACCACAAACATCACAATTGTAAGGTTTCTCTCCTGTATGTGTTCATTAATGATTCAGCAAGTGCACCTTCTGAGCAACTCCTACACCACAAAAATTTCAACTGTGAGGTTTCTCTCCAGTATGTGTTCTTTTATGACGTTGTAGTTGACATCTTTGAGCAAAAAATACACCACAAACATTACACTTGTAAGGTTTCTCTCCAGTATGTGTTCTTTTATGACGTTGTAGGCTACATTTTTGAGCAAATCCTACACCACAAACATCACAATTGTAAGGTTTCTCTCCTGTGTGTGTTCTTTTATGACCCAGTAAGTGCCTTTTCTGAGCAAATCCTACACCACAAACATCACAACTGTAAGGTTTTTCTCCAGTATGTGTTCTTTTATGAAGTTGTAGGTTACCTTTTCGAGCAAATCCAACACCACAAAAATCACAGTTGTAAGGTTTCTCTCCAGTATGTGTTCTTTTATGATGTTGTAAGCCATCTTTCTGTGCAAATCGTACACCACAAACATCACAAAGGTAAGGTTTCTCTCCTGTATGTGTTCTTTTATGATTCAGCAAGTGCCTTTTCTGACCAAATCCTACACCACAAACATTACAATTGTAAGGTTTCTCTCCAGTATGTGATCTTTTATGACGTTGTAGGGCACTATAATAAGCAAATCCTACACCACAAATATCACAAATGTAAGGTTTATCTCCTATGTGTGTTTGTGTACAATCAAGCAATGTACCTTTCTTAGCAACTTCTACACCACAAACATCACATTTGCTTTGTTTTTTACTTGTATTTACTATTTTATGATACTGCAAGCAGCCTTTCTGAGCAAGTTCTGCAAAACAAGCATCACATTTGCAAGGCATATCTACACCAGACTTACTAGATTTTCCTCGTTTACAAATTTGGGATGTTTTCTGAGTTTTTAAACTGATAGGCCGTTTAATAGCTCTATTTCTAAGATTAATCTTAACATTTATCTTACTTTTACAAAATTTTTGAATGGGCTCTCTGTTGCTGTCTTCATTTTGTAAAACTGCTTTACAAACATTCTCAGTGTCTGCTGATAGAGGCATTTTATAAGTGTTCTCAGTCTCACAAGTATCAGCAGGAAAACCTACATTACAGTTACTTTCCAAAACATCTGCACATAAAACCACATTATAATCAGGCTTGGTCTCACAAATGTCTCTTGTTACTTTATGACTGACAACATTTGTTAACATTTTGTTATCTGTTTGTTGTGACTTAGTCTTATCTCCTATTTCTGCATCCACAAAACTTGCATTACCATCCTTGTGTTCTGTTTCATTCAGTTTATTACTCTTGTCTTCAAGCAATACTCCCTGAAGATTACCATGTTCTTTACATTTGCATAGCTTATTGTTGCATGACATTTTCATATGACCACAAAAGGAATCTTTGTCAAGGCAGGACTGCTTACACGGATGATACGTGTATGTGTCTGAAATGTTAAAACAAAAGTTCAGATCATTATCAAAATACACATCATACAATCTGTTACAACATGAAGATTTCAATATTTTAGGCTCACAAATTTTTTATCAGGACATAAGATATTTTACATTTGATATTTTACAAAATTATGATCTAAATTTGTTTTTGTGTTCACCTGAGATAGACTGTTCTTCTTTTCCCATTCCTGAATTTTTTAAGGGATCAGTTTTCACTGTTTCAATCTCAGGGCACCTGTTTTGACAGTTAGTCTGCAATAAAGTGTTAAAAACATATCAAGTGAAAAAAGTAGACGAAATTCATTTTCTACTATCTATTTATATCAACTCTCTGTCTTTCTCTAATTTCTTTTTCCTTTTTTTTTTTGCAGGACCACTTTTCCAACATGAATATTACTAATTTCCATCACAAAAAATACATATGTTAAAAGAAGCACATGCTTCCACTGCCCATAATATGTGCACAAACATATGTGTACTAATGCACCAGTATTAATAAAACACATGCATAAGCATGAACACATTATCATCACAAGTAATATGAAAAACATTCACTCATGTCCACTATCACCAATATATTAATATAAACAAAATTGTACCATCGATAAACATGTGTGCAAATATAAATAGAGTTTATCACTAATACACATGCAAACATCAGAAAAACATTGCCTAGTAAGATATAATATCCAAAAACTGTTTACATACAACATGTTACCTCAATATGACTAACAGAGATGTGATATTCATGACAGCTTTCAATAGACTCCTGCTTGAATTCCTCACAACCTAGATGGTAACAAGTGTTATCATTATGATTAATGATACATTATGATACATTATGATACTAATGCTGCATAAAACTACATACCAGACCTAAGGGTCTTTTATATTTGGACATGCGCCCTAATATTTTTTTTTTTTTTTTTTTTTTGCATTCGCCCGCTAATACTCGAGGCGAAATCTCAGGTTATCATTTATGTCTAACCTGACATTGATTTTACGTGAGTATCCCTTTATTTCTTGTACAGAGACAAATGTCCCTCGCCATTCAGGCAAATACTCGCCGATTTCGGAGGTACCCATTGCAGCTGGGTCGGCTCAGGAGCCGCCAGTCCCTGGTCGACGACACTCCTTCAAATGTCCTCGCCAGGTCTCGAGTTAATCCAGTCCAAATCCCGGTCGACGAAAAATCCTCAAATGCCGTCGCCCGGGTTTGATCCTGTATCACCCGGTCGCCAGAGCGGTGTTGTAACCACTACGCTAGCGCGGCTCCTCGCCCTAATATAACCGACTAGGTTGAATGGGACATGCCTCGCCAAAACTTTATTAAAAAAAAAAAATAATGCTGCATAAAAATGTTCTATCATCTCAGCTGATGATACATCATAATGTTTGTCTAGATCTTACAAGACTTCAGTCCAGTAAACTGCATTGTCACAACAGCCTTGAAGTGCGTATATTTTTGTAATGTTTATAAAAATAAAAAAAAACTTTAACAAATATAATGAACAAGTCACCCAAGAAAGCACTTTAGATAACTGAACTCAGCCAACTTAGATAAAAAGATCCTGCACTAAGGAGGTTCATGATGCAGCCCCATGAAAGCTAGAGATAATTTAAAAATTATGAGAATAAATGTGATAACAGTAGCAAAGTTACACACATTCCTGGAGATACATTCTTATGAGATGTGCATTCATAGATACTGTACATCGAGGCAGCAATTGAGACAAAGTTGGAAGAACAGACAATGATATTAAAAGAAGATTAAGAGACAAGAGTTTTTATTACAATATGAAATATACAGAAATCAAAGAATATCAAGTCAAACATAAAAATAAGAATCTTCAACTTGAATATCAAGGCAGTGCTATTGTATGGCTCTGAAGCTCGGTGAACAACAGACAGAAAGATGCAGACTTTTATAAATGGGTACATATCTGGTCCAAGATGTCTGACGCATTTTGTCATTTGAATTTTTTAACCTGCTTTGCTGTGTTTTTCCTTTGTGATTGACTCGGTGCAAGCCAGAATGTTCATGTAAGGAGTCGTCCTCCTTTTATGTGCAACAGTCGATGTCTAAATGATAAGTATATGCCTGAATGGGGGCATAATTTTTGAAACGTTCAGCTAATGGCAGTGTCAGCCATCCTGGTGTGGCAAATTCTGTTTACAAAAAGACGACATGAAATTTCTACACGTTTTAACAATAATGGTGTTGTCAACAAATGGCTTCACATTGTAGTAAGCACAATAAAACTGGAGTCAAGGCATCTTTAGTCATAGTCATTAGTTAATGACTCCAAGCTTAAGGTGTTCCAATGTGCCTAGAGGTTGGATGACTACTGGGGAAAGTAGTCTCGAACATTGGCTGTCTGGCGTTCAAGCAGGATGGCACCAGGCAGATGGAATTCCTCAGGAACATCCCTTGCCTCTTCCCTGGCATGGTGGTTCTACCAGGGTGACTGGATATTTCCACCATATCTTGCAAATACATTATGATTAATGCAACAAACCAGAATTATTGCTGGAGCTATGGAGATCGTGCACTGTCGCCGATCCTTCGGCAAGTATAACAAAGAAACGTGAATGTAGAAGCAGAGGTAGGGGAGAGAAGAGGAGCGAGAAAAAAAAGAAGAGCTGGTAAGAGAAAAACGAGAAAGAAAGCAGACAGACTCTCTATGAAATACATATGTATAGGGTATTGGAACTGTCGAAGTACCTACCAACGGGTAGCCATTATTCAAACACTGATCTATAATTTTGATATACTAATGATCCAAGAGACCAATTTAAAAGCGAATACTGTTGTCAATTGCCCAGGTTACAGATGTTACACAAATCTGTGTGGGCCTGGCAGACAAGGGCAAGTGATGTATGCAAAAAATGAACTCCCTCAAGTGTGGCTAGACACAAGTTTCCATTCTAAATAGGATGTAGAATTGCAGGGGATTGCACTGCATATAAGCGGTCAAGAATGGCAAATCTTCAATTTATATGCCCATGTGGATCGCCTTCTGAAAGAGGGTAGCTGGGAGTTCCTGACTAAATTGTCCAAAGAACCTAACAAGATGTGCTTAATTGCCGGTGATTTTAATGCTAGATCTATGGAGTGGGGGAACTCCATGGTAAATAGACAGGGTGTTGCCTTGAGCCAGACTTTACTCAGCTCAAACCTATACATTTTAAATGACGGATGCCCAACAAGACTGGCATCAAGACCAGGGATACAGATGGTGTCATAGATCTGGACCCCCTGCAGACCCAAGTAGAACAGTCCCAACTAAGATGGTTTGGCCATGTCTGCAGAATGGGAGAAGATCGGCTACCACGACAAGCATGGGAAACTAAGAGCCAGGGATCCAGACCTCCAGGATGACCCAGAGTCCACTGGGAGGACAACATTAGACAATCTTTGAAGGACCGAAGACTAGAATGGAACCAGGCCAGGAGGAAGACAGCCGATAGGATAGTCTGGTGCTTTCTCTTCCAAACCTCTACACCTCACGGTAGAAGGGGAATGACCAAGTCATAGATCTGGCACTGATTTCTAGTGCTGCTGCCACCTTTGCACGTTGGGATGTATTGCAAGCTCAAGAAAGAGATCACCTACCCTGTTTAGTACTAACTGCAAAGGGAAAGACCATCAGACACAAGAAATCAAAACAGACTTTCCAGTATCATACAGACCCACATGACTGTAATCGCCCTGTGCAAATATTGTGCCAAAGTGTGAAACAAAAGATAACTTGCAGACCTGTTACACAACCACCCTGGTGGAATGAGTCAGTGGAGACAGCATGGCTGGAAAAAGAGAGAGCGGCAAAGTCATGGCAGACAGCATGAAAGAGAAGGACAATGAGTGATGAAGAGGTGGTAGATTTTAAGGAGAAAAAGCAAAGAGCCATCAATAACTTCAAGATGTTGGCAAGAGAAGCCAAGGACACAGTATGGGAAGCCTTTTGTGACACAGGTGGGCACTGACAAAACACTACAGAAATTCTGGTCTTTACATCACAGAATTAGGAAAAGTACAAGCCAACAATTTCCTAATATTCTTCACTTGACAGGAATAAGTCTGAAGACCGATGCCGAAAAGGGACAGATGAAGGCGTTAAAGCTGCCCGCCAAGAAATTAAAGACAGTATCCTGGAAAGCGACAGAAGAGGCTACATTTCCACTTCATATCCAAAGATGACGTCGAGTGCACTTGAGCAACCAGTAAAATTACTGCCCCAGATCCTGATGGTGTACGGTTTCCCCACATAAAACACCTCGATGATATGGGCATTAAGAATGTGGTGAGTGATTTCAACATCAGCATAATGAATGTTGAGGTGCCGGAAGGCTGGTTACATAATTACCTATGGCCACTTCTAAACCTGGTAAAGATCCCACACTTCTCAGCAGCTACAGAATTATCACAATGCAGAATGTCATGGTAAACTACTAGAAAAGATAGTAGCAGTCCGCTTGGGAACATGGACATCAGACCCAATGCGCATTTGCCAGGGACTACCCCAGAGTTCTTCACTTCACCAGTGATGTTTAATGTCTATGCAGCAAAAGTAGCCACCACTCAGCCAACTGGGTTAGGACAAACACTGACTTTTGCTGATGACATACTCATTTACAGAACTGGCTCTGACCGACAGGAAATGGTTAATAGCATACATGGGACACTACAGGAGGTGTTTAACTGGTGCGAGGAAACTGACTTCATAGTCAATCCCAACAAGGGCTGTGTGACAACTCCATAGTGAAAACAGATCTTCCAGATATTACTCTCAATGGACAGAAAATTGAAAGGCAAGAAAAAGCTGAAATACCTAGCAATTAATTTTGATAGCGGGCTATCGTAGAAGTATCATGTTGATCACATCATACAGAAATGCAGGAGAGGCCTGGCAGCCATGAAAATAATGGCCGCCGCGCATCTGGAGCAGAGATTACTATTTCTTCTTTATTACCAGCTCATCATATCAGTTATTGAGTATGGGCTGGGAATATTAACGCTGTCAGTAACACAATGTGAACGACTAGAACGCATTCAAAATGAAAGGATGCATATAGTCTTGGGCTGCACGCGTAATACCCTATTGTGACAACGAGATACATGCTTGGAGTGCTGTTGATTAGATCTAGGTATGCAATGGTTCAGGCAAAAGCCTATATGCGAGTATCCACAGACAAACGGTACCCCCATGCATTGCTGACATCAAGGGACCAAGAATATAAAGGGGGATATCAAGGATGGCACAGGCAGAAACAACGATCAAGCAGGTGACCACAGTTGAACATATATTTAAAGGGGAAGAGTGAAGTAAGTCAGATGATAACTGGATTAACTACCAGCAAGTCATAATCAGCCTTGGCTGAGAGTGTAGAACTTGGGACAATGTAAAAGCAGAAGCGGAAATTAATCAACCGATACTTGATCATGCAGGGGATAATGAAGCCATTGTGTATACTGATGGGTCTGTGATCCATGGTGAGAAATCAGGGTGGGGCTTCTCTGCTAGGATAAAGGGCAGAATCATTGCCAAACATAGCGGGGCTTACAAGATAAGACTTCCAGCATGAGAATGGAGGTAGAGGCAGCTACTGCAGCCTTAAGGTGGCTAATTGAAACTTCAGTAACAAAGGCAGTCATTGTGTCAGATTCTCAGTCCATGCTTTGAAAGGTTCTAAATAGTTGGCTAAGGCATGAATGGACAACCTCCATAGAAGCTTTGAATCTGCAAAAGCTGGTGTGGATCTACTGTCCTGGTAATGCAGGGGTACGCGGTAATGAGAGAGCTAACAGACTAGCATGAAGAGCATCAACAGTGAGGACAATGGATATGGATAAGGGAGAGATACTGAGAACAATTAATGATCGCCTGTTAGAGAATGACAGTGCAATAGATGAATCATCAAGATTAAGACTGTAGGAATTTGGCATCAAACATCAGGCTAGCAGAGATGGACATAGGAGAGGATGCATCCATCGTGCTTATAATCAGCAAGCTACAGGAACAGCTAGCATTCGCACTCTTCAACATATACTGAGGGAAAGTGAGCACCTATGGGTTTGCCCGGAGTGCAGTGATGTCGATTCTATTCAACAATAACAATAAATGGGTGTTTGCAAAGAATAGAAGAATTTAAATGGTAATACATGATCACCAATGTGGCACTTACATTACACACCAGACAAACATCAACGGAACAAGAAGTGAGAAGATTTGCAGATACCTACCTGATGGTTTATCATGCTATTATTTCTTCTTTCCAGTTATTGCAAACAGAGTAAATAAAGAGGGGGGTTTGGGATGTCAGGTATTGGTGAAGGAGCTGTCATGCCCTTTTCAGGGCAGCTCGGCCACCTTTGGTCCAAACCTGGCATCCAGCTCTCACTTGTGGCTCCTCGTAGCTGTCAGCATGCGACAGCGGCCACCCCCCGGGCAATGGCTTTGACAGGCCGGCTAAACTAGGTGAGGGTAGCCGACTGGTTATAAACCTTCGGTGAGTTAGGGTCTGCCTACCCATGCATGCGAAGACTGGATTCGATAGACTGCGCGGAAGAAACCATCTATTGGTTCAACGGGCATGACGGCGATTACCAGCAATGCGCTGTGGAGCGTAAGGAGCATGGCGAGGCACGTAGAACGCCCTGGTCATCCACTGCATCCTGTGTTGTCTCCAGTCGTCTCGATAATATCTTGCCACTGGAACAGATAACTCCGGATGAGAGAGTGAGGATGACGATTAGCGCAACTCTTCCTCACTTTAATCCAATTACAGCGCAAGCCACAGCCTCAGACAGATACATACAGACACTACACTCAAAGACCTGTGGCGATGGGGGAGTGGCGAACCAGAAAGTGTGGATACACTCAAGCTGCAGCCACAATCCTGCACACATGCGGCTCAGGCCATAGGGTCGTTTCTCGCTGGAACTTTGAAGCAGCAGCGAGATCCGGCAGCCCCCTGAGCGACTGAGCAGCCCTCTTTAGGATCACTCTGCTCACCTCCATGGCATGAGGAAGGGGCTAGAAAAGGTGCCCTGAACATAGCCTGCTTCAACCTACTCTGACCAGCTTGACGCGGCTGGAGGGTATCCCAATCATGCGTTCGAACAAAAAGTAAGAAAAAAATGAAGGTGCTTACCTTCGGCACGTGGAACGTGCGAACACTACTCGACAATACCCTGGCCGACAGACCTGAAAGACGGACTGCACTTGTGGCCAAAGAACTGGCGTGCTATAATGTCGATATAGCAGCCCTAAGTGAGACGCGACTACCAGAAGAAGGTCAGATTACTGAAATTGGAGGTGGCTACACATTTTATTGGAGTGGCCGGGACAGCAAGGAACGGCGTGAGGCTGGTGTTGGATTCGCCATTAAATCTCATATCGTACGAAAACGTGTCAAATCTCCTAAGGGCATTAATGATTGCCTAATGACCCTTCATGTCCCACTAGGAAGCAACAGAAGTGCCACACTGATCAGTGCATATGCCTCAACAATGACAAACCCCGAGGAAACAAAAGAAAAGTTCTATGACGAACTTAACTCAATCATCTCATCAGTTCCTAAATCTGAGAAACTTATTATTCTCGGCGACTTCAATGCCAGAGTAGGCACTGACCACAACACCTGGGAAGGAATACTTGGAAAACATGGCATAGGCAAATGTAATAGTAATGGGCTCCTATTACTCAGCCTGTGTGCCACACATGATTTGTCCATCACGAACACCATGTTTCGCCTACCCACTCGAAATAAAACAACATGGATGCACCCCCGATCCAAACAGTGGCATCTCATTGATTATGTCATCACGAGAAGGAGCGACAAACGTGACGTGAAAGTGACCAAGGCCATGTGTGGTGCCGAATGCTGGACTGACCACAGGCTGATTGTATCAAAACTCAACCTTAACATACAGCCCAAGCGAAGACACCAGAGTCAGAAACCCATGAAGAGGCTCAATGTCACAAAACTTAAAAGCGAAGTAACTGCAGAGAGCTTCTCAAGGGACTTGGACAGCCGTCTGAGGGACGTTGAGCTCGGTCAAACCACTACAGAGGAAAAATGGGCCACTTTAAAGCACATTGTGTACTCTGTAGCCTCTGAGAGCTTGGGATATACAACACGCAAGAACCCTGACTGGTTTGATGAGAATGATGAAAATATTAAAACACTGCTGGCTGAAAAATATCGCTTGCACAGAGACTATCAAAGCAACCCTTCCTCAACATCCAAAAAGGCAGCCTTTACCAATATACGCAGAGTTGTCCAGAATAAGCTCAGGAAGATGCATGATGCATGGCTCAGCAATAAAGCAGACGAGATACAGAGGTATGCAGACAGAAATGACTCAAAGCACTTTTATGATGCCCTGAAAGCAATTTATGGCCCTCAATCGAATCAATCATCACCGGGCCTAAATGCTGATGGCATGGCATTGCTCATTGATAAAACGCAGATTTTGGAACGCTGGGCACAACACTTCAACGCCATCTTAAATTATCCATCAACCGTCAACGACCAGGCCATTGCAAGTATACCGCAAGTTACAGTCAATGTCAGACTTGACCTTCCACCCAGCATGGAAGAGGTCAAGAAAGCAGCCAGTCTACTGTCCAGTGGCAAAGCCCCTGGATCAGATGCTATTCCTGCTGAGATTTATAAAGCTGGAGGCAGCATGCTGCTGCAGAGACTAACAGACCTCTTCCACTCAGTATGGGATGAAGAACAGATACCACAGGAATTAAAAGATGCCACCATCGTTCATATATACAAGCGAAAGGGAAATCATCAATCATGTGACAACCATAGGGGAATCTCCCTATTATCTATTGCGGGCAAAATCCTGGCTCGAGTCCTGCTCAATCGCTTGACTGTTCATCTCGAATCGCAGGACTTACTTCCAGAGAGTCAGTGTGGTTTCCGAGCAGGCCGCGGGACCGTCGATATGATATTTGCTGCTCGCCAACTTCAGGAGAAATGCCAGGAACAGCACAGTGACCTATACACAACATTTATTGACTTGACCAAGGCCTTTGACACTGTCAATAGGGACGGACTATGGAAAATTATGGCGAAATTCGGCTGTCCCGATAAGTTCATCTCAATTGTCCGCCAGTTTCATGAAGGTATGATGGCTCACGTATTGAATGATGGAGAACCTTCTGAACCCTTTCCCGTCACAAATAGTGTCAAACAGGGTTGTGTGCTCGCCCCGACACTATTCAGTATGATATTTGCTGCCATGCTGTCTAACGTTACGCATGACAGTAGCATCGGCATACACATCAGATACAGGACAGATGGGAATCTGTTCAATTTGAGACGATTACAGTCCTTTACAAAGGTGAATGAAACAATGATCTCTGACCTCGTCTTTGCGGATGACTGTGCCCTCAACACCTGCACAGAACTGGACATGCAGAACAATATGAGGAGGCTTTCTGTAGTGTGTGATGACTTTGGCCTTACCATCAATACGAAGAAATCTGAAGTAATGTTGCAACCTGCTCCTGGGAAACCTTACTGTGAACCAAATATCACAGTAAAGAACCAACGTCTCCAAGTGGTGGACAGCTTCACTTATCTAGGCAGTACCCTTACCAAAGATGCGAATATCGACTCCGAGGTCAACAACAGAATTGCAAAGGCAAGTGCAGCTTTCGGAAGACTAAGAGTAAATGTCTGGGATCGACAAGGAATTAGTGCCGCCACCAAGATAAAAGTATATCATGCAATAGTACTCACTACCCTCCTGTATGCCTGTGAAACATGGACAGTGTATAGCAGACATGCCAAGAAGCTTAATCATTTCCACATGAGCTGTCTTCGCAGGATCCTCAGGATCAAGTGGCATGATAGAGTATCTAATTCTGACGTCCTCAACAGAGCACATATCTCAAGCATCTACACATTGCTGCAGAGGGCCCAAACTAGATGGGCCGGACATGTTGTTCGCATGCCTGAAAAACGCATCCCAAAGCAGTTGATGTACAGTGAACTCTCCACGGGTAAGCGAACAGCAGGGGGACAAAAGAAACGCTTCAAAGACACACTGAAAGCATCATTGAGCAGCTTCAAAATTGATGTCTCCTCCTGGGAGACTATCGCACAGGATCGCTGTGCCTGGCGGACAAACATTACTCAAGGTGCTCGCATTGCAGAACAGAATTTAGCTGATAAGGCAGAAGGCAAGCGTGCTGCAAGAAAGGCCAGAATGCACAGCAACACTACTATCGACTCTAACCATGTGTGCCCCGTATGTGGCAGGGCCTGTAGGGCCAAAATAGGATTAATTAGTCACATGAGATCACGGCACAGATGTGTCACAACTCAAGTCTGAAGCTGTCGCCATCTTCGCTTGCGATGGGCAACTATTATTATTATTAAATAAAGAGTCCAACTGTATGGATATGGGAGGTGTTTTTTCATTAGTCCTGAAAGGATAGTCTCCTCATACTTATAATTTAATAGCAGCCCCCTTCAGTCATAACTGTCTATGGGAATGTGCCCCTGAGAAGATAGCAATCAGCTGTTTATTTTTTTTTTGCCTGGTAACCATTTTGGCGTGTTCTTTTCTCTTATGTTTGTTGTGAGAGCTTCTTTTCACTCAATCTGAGGTGGCGCTGTAGGGAGCATCACCATTTGGTGCGATCGACAGCTTCATCCTCCCAGGCTGCTGAATTTATTGTCTCTCTGCATGCATGAAGGCATATCTGGAGTCATCATTATATGACTACCAGTTATGCACAATGCTTCAATAGATGTATGTGGAAATGCACCTATGTCTGTGAGGCTAATTACATTCTCATTGACTCTTGAAATCATCCACACACTTCCACTGAGGCTAAGGCATGGTGAAATTTGTTGAGAACCCAGCATTGCACACTAAGCTTGTGTAGCAGTGGATCGTGATCGTATAGTGGAGGAATCTGATGGTCAATAGTTAACTTAAGCTTTCATCAAAATGCAACTGTCTTACTTTTGTTTTTCGCTTCCAGTATTGATTTCAATTCAGTCAAAATCATTCATATAAAAGATGTTTATCCCAGTTGAAGATATAGTAAAAAGCAATACAAATTGGAACATTCAATATACTCTTTGTGTCCAATCTAAATCTAGTTCTGTTCATCTACTTCTTTGGTCTCAGCTTTGGGCGGATGTTATTATTTTTGTGGTTAACTGGAAACTAACTCATGATTGGTCTTTGGGTTAACAGTCAGTTAATTTAATCTCAAAACTAACTAACTACAAAATCTCTCTACCAAATTTAATATCACCAAGTGACGTTGACCAATCATAGTTCCAGTTTATGGACTTTCCGGTATATCTTGTATGAAAATCCACACAAGATTTAATGACATCATAGACTCATGAGTACCATGACAAATGATGTCATTGGTTTATGACTAGTGTGTGTGTACTAACTAGCCTATACAAGTACTTAGTGTATCAGACTTGCTGAAGTACTTTCTATCCTAAGGGTGGCGCAGTAAGCCATACGGTTACACTTGGAGAAGTCACTTGAGCCCAGGCGTAATTCTTTGGTTTTGACTTGGTTCACTGCATGCAGAAGGATCTCACTATGGACCCAGTGATAGGCAGGGGAAGCTGAGAAGTGACTCTGTGCAGGATGTGACTATTCCGTGGGAGAGCCCAGAACAAGAGTACAGTATTTAGCTCTGCATAGTTGGAGAGCCCCCTTGGATGGCGAGGAATGCACAGTATGCCTCACACATCTTACTCCTAGCTTGGGGCTGGATGTGATGATCCTTTAAATGCAAGCCAAGCTGGAGAAACTGGAGCTCATGACTTCAACTCAACACGTTTTGGAATGGCAGAAAAGCCATAGGAAAAGCATAGATCTACAGTGTAGATAATACCAAAAGTCCTTGCCTGAAAATAAAGAACAATGTGCTGGAAAATGCCCTAAAGGATCAGATATACTTCGATCTCATTTCTGAAGAGGACGTGGTGTACACATTGAAAACCAGCAGAAACACTGCTCCAGGTCCTGATGGTGTACAATACCATCACATTAAACAACTCGACGACACAGCCATCACAAATATGGTGATCGATTTCAATACCAGCATACAGAATGCTGAGGTGCCGGAAGACTGGCTACACAGTTACCTTCGGCCACTTCCTAAACCTGGCAAAGACCCCACACTGCCCAACAGCTATCGAATTATCACACTACAGAATGTCTATGGTAAATTACTTGAAAAGATAGTTGCAAGACAAGTAATGAGCCACCTCGAAAATGCACACATCCTTCCTGATACCCTGGGAAGCTATAGGCCTATGAAAACAACTTGGGGTAAGGCTGGAACATTTGCATACGAGGGATTCCATGTAAAAGAGAAATGTTGGCTGCCGCAATTGACCTAGAGGATGCTTATAACAGTGTGGATTTTGCAACCCTAATAGGTGTAAACCCATGGATAACAAGGTGGATAGCAGCTGCTTAATGGAGAGATCAGTTGCATTTCATTTGGGAACATGGACATCAGAACCAATGCACATTTGCCCGGGATTACCCCAGGGTTCTCCACTATCACCAGTGCTGTTTAACATTTACACAGCAAAAGTAGCAACCTTTCAACCAACAAGACTGGGATGAACATTAACTTTCGCAGATGACATACTCATGTACAGAACTGGCTCAGACAGACAGGAAATGATTCAAAGCATACAAGAGACACTACAGACAGTTTTTAAATGGTGTGAGGAAAGCAGATCAAAGGTCAATCCCAACAAGACCTGTGTGATGTGGTGCTCTTTGAACAATTCCATAGTGAAAGCAGACCTTCCAGACATCACTTTCAATGGGCAGAACATTGAAAGGCAAAACAGGCTGAAGTATCTGGGGGTAACGTTTGATCATGGGTGTCACGAGTGATGATATAGAGTCTGTCTAAGACAAGACAAAAGTTGAGTGAGTCAGGCATACAAGATGATAAACACTCTTTTACCCTGCCACTTGGACTTTTTTAGATTTCAACTCCACTCACCCTTCTCTTTCTCACCTATCGACAAACGAATAGATACTTGTATATGAAGTAATAGACTGATACACCAAGTAGTTTTCACATTCAACGATCACAGATGTACAGGTACAAGACAATTCTGATCAGCAGCAACTTAGTTTTCTATGTTTATTAAGATATACATTTAGATAGAAAAAACATACTGTATCTGTATGATGGCAGAAATTATTTTAAAAAATCACTCCAACAAAGTATTATTCACTGTAAATAAACACAAGAATAACAACATACAACAACCTGATTTTGGTTAATAATCCAAACTGGTACCCAAGTTGTACACAAAAAATTAACTCCACGAATTAACCCAATAGAAAAAAGACCCACACTGGCTACTAGAAATAATAAACACCCAATCCTAATCTGTGTCCCCATCCTTCAGTACCCAGCCTCAAATAGAGATGATTGCAAACAGGCTACACAAGGGAGAAAAAAACACACCCCACAGCAAAAGAATGCACCACAAATAGGTAAACCACATTGGTTACAAAATTAATCACCACCCAATTCTGGCACCACCAGTACTTCAAAAACCCTGATTAATTACTGCCCATTACACATCCTGATGACAATGTCCACTGAATGTCGGTGGGGTAGTATCCTGCACTCTTGACCAAAATTACTTGCAAATTCGTGCCTTTCCGATGAAGTGAGAATTAACTTAAATCCACGATTGACAAGGTCAGAGGAAAATATATCCTTTCAGCGACTAAATGATAATGAACCCTGATATCCTGTGGGTTAAAATGAGTCCAAACTCGGGTTTGTGTAAGCAATGCGCCTTAATATACCAGTGGGGCGCGGCCAGTTCAATGGTAACTGGGCATATAAAGAAAGGGCCCACAGGTCTAAACTTTAAGACAGGATGAACGCGCTATTCTGCAGATTGGTGAGCTTGAATATTACTGGGGTCAGAGGTTGAGCAGCTCCAATAGCAGAGGGTACCAGCAGCTGGGTACTCCCTCCGCCTTCCGGGTAATGGGTTTTTAGGATTTAACCCAAACCGTTCTCAACTCGAGAACTCGGTCAAGGATGTGATGATATGACCAGAGTTGTGACGAAATGCTTGTTTCCAGGTCTCCACATCGATGGCGTGTGGAAGTTTCCTTCTCCGCTGTGAAAAAACAAAAATTACAAGCCATAAGCTAGTCGCCTAAATTAGGGTCCATTAGCTAAAATTACATATACATACATATCGAGACAAGGATTGTTTACAAACACTCAATGCCTCCCACATCCAAATTATCGTGGAACGACAAAATAGCTTTGGGCCAGCTGATTAAGCATGTTTGCCTGTCTCTTGTTTGCCCTGCTAATAGCCACACAAACTGCTCATGCACTGAGGTGGCGTACAGTCTAAGGCCTGAATATAAACAACTCGTCGCTCTGTCTGGCTGGGGCATGTGCAGGCCAGCGAGAGAAAAAAAAATACTGTTCTGTCCATGATGCGATTATCCTTCAAACCACCCGCATCGGGTTACACACAACAATCAATCAATATTTACAAGCATGGCCCCCTGACAATACTTATCCAGGAACTCCCAAATATCCTGTTATATAAATGATTTGTATAAGTCATTCAATGAGTACAATTTATACACATCTCTAAGGGGAATGTGTATATTTCGATGGATATCACCATGTTATGTTAAATTATAGAATAAAAGATACACCAGAGTATCTAGTGGTGTAGATATTTTCCTATAACTGACCTCGAAACCCTCGAATCGGTCGGTTGGATCGGAGGGTTGATCAGTGAGTTAACAATTCACTATCGTAAAACAAGCTATTGTTACCGAAACAGAACCAGGCTCGACAGTAAACATGACTCACTATAATATCTTGGGGGCTAAGGAGATTTCTAAAATTGGATACTGGAATGTAAGAACTATGTATCAAGACGGAAAATTGGAAGAAGTAATTAAAGAAATGGATAATTATAAGTTGGACTTATTGGGTGTCAGCGAGTGTAGATGGACGGGGAAGGGCATAAAATATATTTCAGAAGAAAAAAAGCAAATTATATACTCTGGTAGTAATGATAATCGTCACACAGAGGGAGTAGCCATCCTAATGACACAGAAAGCAGCAGCATCGCTTATCAGCTGGGTACCTATCAATGAGAGGCTAATATTAGCTAGATTTCAGACACGATTTTTCAAGCTCTCAATTGTACAATGTTATGCACCAACTAACGACGCTCTTGATACCACAAAAGATGACTTCTATGAAGCACTTCTAAGTACCATCAACACAATACCCAAGCATGACATAATAGCAGTCATGGGTGATTTTAACGCCAAAGTAGGTGACAACAACGATGGAGTACAAAGATATCTCGGTACTCATGGCATAGGCTGTTTGAATCAAAATGGCGAAAGACTTCTAGAACTTTGTGAAATATCAAACCTCGTTGTGGCAGACACCATCTTTCCACATAAGAATATCCACAAGATAACATGGAATTCACCTGATGGCAGAACTAAGAACCAGATAGATCACTTCTGCATAAGCGCTAAATTTCGCTCATCAGTTCAAGACGTCAGAGCATACAGAGGTGCAGAGATCGGAAGCGATCATAACCTCTGCATAGCTAAAATGAGAATTAAACTGAAGAAGTTATACCAACCGAATAAAAATAGAAGAATAGATGTACACAGACTGCAATCAAATGATATAAAGAAGGAATATAATGTCAAAATGAACAACTATTTCGATGCTTTAGGCAAAATTGACAACGATATCACCACCAAGACAATCGATACTAAATGGGAACAACTGAGAACAGCAATGACAGAAGCAGCTGTAGCGACCACCGGATACCTAGTACATAAAAAGAAAAAATGGATGAGAGAAGATACTTGGGATAAAATACAAGAAAGGAAAACAGCAAAACTTAAACTACTAGCGGCAAGTACACATAATGCAGTTGAATCTTGCAAACTAACTTATAACTTTTTAAATAAAGAAGTGAAGACAAAAACTCGAAGAGATAAAAGACATTTCATCAATGAACTGGCCGTAGAAGCTGAAAATGCTGCAAGAACTGGTAATAGTAGGTGCCTTTATCAAATTACAAAACAACTATGTCACCAGCCTACTGCTATGGAAACACCTGTTAAAGGTAAATTAGGGAATTCAATACCAACAGAAAAAGAACAAATGAAGAGATGGGCTGAGCACTTCATGGAGGTGCTAAACAGACCACCACCAACAGTAACACCTGATTTTAATAATGAAACATCCACAACCACCTTGCCAATAACTTGCGATGAATTCACGCTGGACGAGATCAAACAAGCCGTTAAAAGATTTAAAAATTTTAAAGCTGCTGGAGTTGACGAAATTTCAGGGGAAATGATTAAAGCAGTTAATGACAACAACCTCTTGAGAATTTTAGATATTAAAATGAAGTATGGAGAGAAGAACAACCACCACAACAATGGAAAGACAGTATTATTGTAAAGTTACCGAAGAAAGGTGATCTATCAGACTGTAATAACTGGCGTGGTATATCTCTATTATCAGTACCTGGAAAATTATTATGTTGCATGATGTTAGAAAGACTTAAATTGCATGCTGACGAAAAGATCAGAGAAGAACAAGCGGGTTTCAGGCCAAAACGATCATGTATTGATCAAATATTCACACTAAGAACAATTATAGAAGAATCAGTGGAAAGGCAATCGCCACTTATTATCACCTTCATCGATTTTCAAAAAGCCTTTGATAGTCTACACCGCCCATCATTGTGGAAGATACTTACAATCTATGGTTTTCCAACAAAATATGTGAATATAATCAAAGCGCTATATGACAATGCAAGATGTTGTGTTAGAACAAATAAAGGGAATACAGAATGGTTTACAGTAGAAACAGGGGTGAAACAAGGCTGTATTATGTCACCACTACTTTTTGGAATAGCTATTGATTGGGTTATGAGAAACTATACCCACAATGAACAATTGGGTATAAAAATGGACAAATGGAAAATTCCTGGGGGACCTGGATTTCGCAGATGATGTAGCATTCTTAAGTTCAACACCAAGACAATCCCAAGAAGCAATAAATAATTTGTGTCATCTCTCGGTTAAAATTGGTCTCCAAATAAATGCCTCTAAAACTAAAGCTATGAACTTTTCTAACGAGACCTTTGATATCATCTTGAACGGGGAAAAACTACAGAAAGTTGAAAGTTTCAATTATTTAGGCAGTAAAATGACTCAGGATGGTGACACAACAAGAGAAATCCATACTAGAATTGCTTTGGCAGCTAGCGCCTTCAATAGATTATCTAACATTTGGAAATTACGATCATTGAATATACATACCAAGCTTCGTCTTTTTAATTCAAATGTTATCTCAGTGTTAACATACGGCTGTGAGAGTTGGAAAATAACAAAATCATTGGAGAACAAGCTGAATACATTCGAGAACAAATGTCTTAGAAAACTCATGAACATCAGTTGGAAAGAAGTCAAGACTAATCGACAAATAAGAGAAGACTCTAGGCAGAAATATGTCTCCGACTATATAAGGAAAAGACGATGGTCATATATCGGTCATGTCCTACGAATGCAAAACAACAGAATACCACTACAGGCGCTCACTTGGGTTCCTGAGGGTAAGCGGAAAAAAGGAAGACCAAAAGAAACACTCAGAAGAACAATAATAAGAGAAGGAAGAACGTTGGGCCTAAATAATGTGCAAGAGCTAAGAGGAGTGGCGTCACAACGAACAACCTGGAGAGCACTGGTTTCTGCCTTATGCGCCGTGTTTGGCGCTTAAAGAATTTATTATTATTATTATTATTAAGGGGAAAAATAAACACCCCTCTCTCAAGGAGTCAGTTGCAATAAAGAAGTGGAGTTTACAGTTGTATTAACAAAATTGAAATAAACACTCACTCACTGTCTCTTGAATACAATTATTAAAGGTCCCTTCTATGCAGTTTAGTGGTACATAGCGAACCTAACTATATTCACCTTCTAGTTATGAAATGAGATTTAAAAATTTACTGTTATACGCGTTTGCCCTCTGAGGAGTAATAAGTGATAGATTCTACCAACACAACCTGTCTACATAATATTAGGTACCACTAACTGATTTTTCATATTTGTTAAATAGACAATTCAATAAGATATTTAGAAAGTACCAAAAAAAAAAAATGAACAAAAAAAAAAACCGTAATCAAAATCGGTCTATAAATAAAATAGTTATGAATTTTAATTTTATTTTTCGACATAAATTTTATCGCTCCGTCTGAAAGTGAAAATGGGCCATCTTTGTTATCACTAAAGGATCACAAATAACATGTATAAGCACATATAAGGTCATGTTTGTGTTAAAAACTACTTGTAATTGTAAGAAATTAAGAAATAGAAGGCATGGAGGACATAAAAAGGCCAATATGCACTATTCAGATTTAAAGAAAATCAGGTTAGTCATGTGTTTTTGGTTACAAAATCAGCTCAACACACATTTTTAAAGTGTCAATGCTCAAAATCTATGCACTGCAGACACTCAATATCTATAATATCCAATGTCATAGTTAAACTGAGCAAGCCCAATTTTTTCTAAACATTTCACATTATTTTGAAGAAGGTTATTATGAGTTGAAAATGACAAGAAAGCAAAAAAAAAATGATTTCTGCAGAAACCACGCAATTCGTCAAGATTTCTACATGTTTACAAAGAATAGAAAAAAATTTACTAATGAAGTTACAGTAATGATCCATGAATCATTTTAAAGCTCTTTTCAAGCACTTTCCAACAGTACAGAAATAAGCACATTTACTTTGACTTGCTAAACAAAGTATAGGCCCAAAGATGCCTTGTTTGAAGAAAATGCACATTTTTCATATTTTTTTTGTCACCAACAAAGACTGAAAAAACAATTAACCATTTAAGGTATATTTATATATCATACATCACTTTAAAGCATTTTTACAGCTCTTTGCAATGTAATTCAAATAAACCATGTTTATATGACATATTCTGTTATGTGGCACCTTTTAGAAATGTTTTATTATTCCCAATCTCGTTAAGAAAGAATCCTAGAGTATAATATATTTATAGCTTATTCAACAACGCTTTTGCTCCCTGTTTCATCTGGACTGTAAAGTCCTCCTTTTGGACAAGTCACCCCAGAGTCTTCTGTTACACGCTGGCACAAAGTTTTATAAAGAAGTTCTTTCTCTGATCCAGTAACTCTTAGATGTCTCTCATTTAGACAAATTTTCCTGTAGCTTATCTGTATCCTCATATTCTCAGTCTTTCCAGTCTTTAAAAACGTATCCACTTCATCTTTTGTTGAGCAAATATCTCCCTGTATGATGATGATATCCAATAATTCTGTCTTTTGTTGCTTGACTTGCATATCCATTGCGTTTCTTTTACGTTCACTCTCCCTCAATTTTTTTGTTGATCTTATGTTATTAACGTTGCTTGGCATCCTTGTGATTCTTTCTTAGAAGTGACCCATTTCTCTGTGCTGCAGTAAAATATTTTCTTTTTTCTTCCATGCTCTTTTGGCTGATCCATTTCATACATGATCAATGTGAAGATGATGACAGATTAGGGCATATGCATTTTCAAACAAATTATTAAATCGATTACCTCTGTAGTTTATGAATGAGGATTTCAATCTATTTTCCTCACAGTAAGCAAGCTATTCCTGGCAGCAGCCATTTTTTTCATCTCCTCGTGGCCCAAAGATTTTGGCGGTGGTGTGGATAAGTCTGATGGTGGCACTTTCAGTAGTTGAGGAAAATCTTCCATAGGCTTTGTCATTGTCCCTACCTAGAGAAGAGCCATCTTTTTTTCAGCTTGCTCTCTATGCCTGCCAGTGCTGTCTCAGTGGCGCTTGAAAGGCCTAGCAGAAAATGCACATTACAAAACAGGAATTGAGTGCTAGCTTTTTCGCCTATAATGGAGGTCTTGTAATTTGAAAACTGCTTGTCAAAAGCTTTCATATTCGCTGCCATATCAGACATCAAACATTTCATTTTGGATAGGATTTCTTTGAGAGTTTCATATGTGTTTTTGTCTTCACTTGCAGAACTGCTGCTAGAGCTATGCACTTGAGAAAGTTCATCCAAGATCTCCAGAGTCTGTTCGAGTAAGGACTTTGCGTCATCTGTGGCAATCTCAGAGAAGCCTAAACTCATAACAAATCCATTGTCAAGGACGATATTTATCTCTCAATGAAATGCTTTTTTTGTCTACTTGTGCCGTCGCTTGCAAAGGTAAACATGTTGCTTTCAGCAAAGTTAAGGGCAGAGAAGACACTTGGCAGGTCCTTAATATTCTTGTGGAATAAGTGCTTGCTCACAATGTCAACTACTTTAAGCACTTAGCAGCAGGTACATTGACTTCCCCCTGTAGTGCCATATACGTCAGTCTTACATCTTTAGTAAATTTGTTACAGATATCTTCCTTTAAACTGACGGCAAGCATGCCATCGCCATCATCACATTTTTCAAGCTCTTTTTCAAGTTCCAGTTCCAGTTTGTTACACTTGACCCTCCATTCACTTTTTGCTCAGCCTTTAGTTTCCATTTTAAGTTTGGTCACAATGGTAATTGATGATGATGCCTTCAGTTTTTCTGTTTCTTTTTCCAGTTCTCTTAATGTCTGTTCCAGTTCTGCAACCACCTTCTTTAAAACTGTGTTCTGTCTATGTGTTTTTGTACTTGAAGATTTTCCACTTCCTGTTTCAGTTGATCATTTTGAAATGTCACTTCTTTCAGTTCCTTTTCCAGTCTTGACGTAAGCACTGAAAGTTCCTTATTATTGTCAGTCAACTTCAGAACATTGGCAGCTAATTTTTCTCTCTCCTCAGTAAGAGCTTTTGTAGTCAGTTTTAAGCTTTCAACTTGTTTCTCTGCAGCTTCAAGTCTTGTATTAGATTTTACGGCTGCATTTTCTAGGTCTTCAACTTCATTCATATTCATGCTGGCGCTTGGTTTGACGTTCTTTGTGTTCTCCTCAGTTCTACAGTCCATGATTGGTTTTCTTAGACAATAAAAAAATACATTTTTCTGTCCCTTTTTTAGTTGTTGTGCCCTCTTACTAATGAAGGTAATTCTATGTCTGATCAGTGACTGAGTCAGTTCAGTGCCACTACCAATAGGCCTACTACTACTACACAATAACAGCAACCATCTATACATAAAATGTATGGGGTAAACCCTCTTTACTACAGAATGTTTCAAAGGAGGTGACATCATCAGTTGAAAATAATTGAATGTCATCTTTCACTTCAAAGTCATTTCCCTAGTCAGATTATATCTGGACAATGGCTCAGGCAATTCATTACAATCAAAGATCACACTAGCATTTAAAAATTCCAAAAGCTCCGCTTGTGACTTCATGCCCTGGACTGCTTTTTCACATCTGTAATTCAGTCATCCCACAGTAAATTGTTCATCAGAAAATATTTTCACAAACCAGAAGGTCACCTGTTATTGAGTGGGAATGGAAAGAGAAATGGAACAAAGTTACTTTGGGTAAGTGCTGAATCTTTTTAGCTTCTGGGTTGCTAAAGAAGCAGTTATACTTGTCTGTACAGACAACCTGATGCATTTTTTTAAAATGTGTAAAAAAAAAAAAAAAAAGGGTTGGACGTTGTATTATTCTTCAGCTGATGTAAGAACAAGTTTACACAATGATGACATTCAGACAATATCCTTTCTTTGCTAGTGAAACATGATTGTATCATTATGTTTTGTTCAAGTTAAAAAGAAATTATTGAATAAAATTTATCTTATTTAGGCCTAACAATAACATTTTTGGGTGAAATTGGGCTGACAATGATTTCAATTTCTGAAATACAAGACGCCACTAGGCATGATGGCCACTGACTGCTTTGACGGTCGGTGGCTAAGGATCAAAGAAAGAAGAAGAAGGAATTGTGGACCTGCATACCTCATCCCAAGTAGCATTTCCATTTTCTTTCAACAGGAATAGTTGAGCCATAAGCCTGTTGGTAGGGGCTGATATGATGGCAGAGCTGGTCTTCTGCCTTTTCCCTTCTTTAAGAAATGCTCATGTAAAGCTCAATATGTGTCATCACATACACTGTCACCCGCAGACAGATTGTAACAAATACATGTACTATTTAGATGGACCTAGTCTATAGTATAAATAAATATACTATAAGTAACACTTGAAAGAAGAACTAGTATATCCAGATTCTAAATTCTAGGCCCTAACTAACATTAATTCATAATGCAAGTGCATATATAATGATCTATTCGGCACATGAAAGCAGATTGCGCATATAAATTTGCAATACAAACCAACTAAAAGCATGCACTACTACTACTAGTACTGTACTACTACTACTACTACTACGACTAGTCTAGCATTAGCATGTGAAATGTATACATGACTGCTGGTACGGATATTTTTCTCTACTGGCTTGTTAATTAATGTTAGTATTGTTAAAGATGACGATTCTTTGTCCAGTCTCGCAGCTGCCATTATTGTTTACATTGAATGAGGTCACCAAGCTGACCTGAGTTTTTGAGCGATTGGGGCATTAATCATGATTAAAAAGTATCTAAAAACCACATTCAATGTGCACGAAGCTTTTGAAATGCTGCCAACGATAATAAAATCGCCCTCAAATAATTAAATTGCCAAAACAAAAGCTAAATCGAGCGAATGACATTTTCACTGTTCCAACCTTGAATCTTCTACCTGCACTCCCATTGCTAATTCCCTTGGTTTTATTTTCGTTATCACAGTCATACATAAATTAAATGTTATCAATTTTCAGAAATATATATTAACTTACGCAGGTAGTTTCTCTCATTCATGTGCTCAGTAGAATCAGCCTGATAGTTTCTCTCATTCGAATAATGCTCAGGGGTTGATGTTTCCCGGAGAGTATAGCTCTTTGTTGAAATAGCATCAAGTGTTTGAATGTCACGCGGGAAACTCCAGAGTTCACTGCCGCACCAAAAACCTCGATACACCGAGGTTTTTCATTGCAATTTTTTTATCATTTAAAAAATACATTCCGTTTTTAAGTTTACATACTTTGAGAGAGAAATTAATACAGAATTATCTTGTGTAAATTTTATTACAATACACACAAAGATGCAAGCACAGCAAAATAACAAAGACGACCTAGTTTCCCCTTTCTGCCCCATGAAGGAAATTTTTTCTGTGAAATTTCCGGGCAGTTTGTGGTACCTAATAATATAGTGCTCTTACTGAGAGGCCAAGAAATCCACTACACCAACAGTAGCTGGTCGAATCTGCCAAATAATGATGACACGTCCACTCTACTAGAACTTCTTGGAGCATTAAGAGCCAGACAACTAAAACGTTTAGATTATATAGTACTCTCAGGCACCAGGTGTCCGGGACACCTGCGTTTACAAGTGACTCTTTTGCCGGTTTGCACATAACATGACGCAACCGTCCACGGATCTCTGAGACTAGTTTCCCCGTGGGCCGTTCACAAAAAGCCGCGCTAAAAGAGAGACCACCATTGCTTGGCATAATCCGGTCTCCCCGTGGACACACGAAAGGCAATGGCTTTCCCTGGAGCCAAAGGCCAGGGAAAGTTTGCTGCTCTTCTCTCAGAAACCGAGTCCCAGGCTTTCACTCAAGGTCAAATAACTCTAAAAAGATGCCGCTACCCGCGACAGGGAGTCCTGGGTGCGTCAATTATTTCTCCTACCAACATAAAAGAAGAGGGGAGTAAACCTGTTCGATTTTAAAGTGACAAGCCAGTTAACGCAATTTACAACTACAGGCAACCAAAAAAAAATGAAATGGACGGGCCAAAAGTCAAACAGAATTTAGGGTGTGCATGAGCTCTAGGACTGTGCCAAAGTTTTAAACCCAGTGTCACAGTGGGCTATTATTCAAGTATCATGTCGAACTGATCATACAGAAGTGCAAGCAAGGAATGGTAGCCTTAAAAACAATGGCTGCTGCGTGCTTGGAACAGAGACTACTGTTTCTCCTGTATCAACTCCTTGTCAACGATTCAAAAGTGTTGTGATCTGATGGATCCCATCTCATTGTAACATCACCGGCAACGAAGAGGCTGACAGAATGGCAAAAGAAGGTTCATAACTACCTCAGCCTGATGCAAGCATAACTTTCAAAGAGGCAAAGAGTTTTATCAGAATCAGATACAGAAACAAATGGAATGTAAAACATCCAGGTCACACAAAGAATGATGCTTACTACCAGCTCAACAGAAGAGAACAAGTGGTAATCTTCAGACTTGGCACTGGCCACAGCAGATTGAGATACAATCTATTCAACAAGCTAAAGACAGGAACTACCGATCAATGTAACTGTGGCACTGACAAAATGACCGCTGAACATCTGCTTCAAAGTTGCCCCTTATATGCAGTACAGAGAAAGGGCATATGGTCAACGCCAGTTCCTTTCAAGGAAAAGCTTTACGGGGATTCAAATAGACTCAAACTGACTACTGCTTTCTTTGAGAACATTCAAGTGAACGTCAGAGAGTGTACAAAGAAGAAGAAGAAGAAATCATACAGAAGTGCAAGAGAGGTCTGGCAGCCCTAAAAACAATGGCTGCAGCACACCTGGAGCAGCGACTACTGTTTCTCCTGTATCATCAGCTGGTCTTGTCTGTAATCGAGTATGGCCTGGGAATACTCACGTTGTCAATATCAATGTGAACAACTGAATGCATTCAAAATGAAGGGATGCGCATAGCCTTGGGTTGTACATGAGATTCCCCCATTGTGATGATGTAGCACATGCTTGGATTGCTGTCAATTAGATCCAGATATGCGATGGCCCAGGTAAAAGCATATTTGCCAGTAACCACAGACAAAAGGCATCCCTCCATGGGAACATAGCTGACATCAAAGCTGACAAAAATAAAGAGCGAGATGTCATGGATGGCGCAGGCAGAGGCAACGATTAGACAAGTGACCATAGTTGAAAATATACTCAAGGAGGAGAGTGGAGTAAGTCAGATGACAGCTGGATGAACTACCAGTAAATCATCATCAGCGCTGGTAGAGAGTGCAGAACTTGGTCCAATGGGAGAGCAGAGCTGGAAATTGATCAGCTGATAAATGATGATGCTGGGGATGATGATGCCATTGTGTACACTGATGGGTCTGTAACCGATGGTAATAAATCAGGGTGGGGCTTCTCTCCTAGAGTAAAGGGCAGAACTGTCGCTGAACATAGTGGGGCCTACATGATAACAACCTCCAGCATGAGAATGGAGGTAGAGGCAGCTACTGCTGTCTTAAGATGGCTGTCTGAGACTTTATTAACAAAGGCAGCTATTGTATCAGACTCACAATCCATGCTTCAAAAGGTCCAAAGTGGATGGCTCCGACATGAATGGAAAACCTCCACAGAAGCATAAAATCTTCAAGAACTGATATGGATCTACTGTCCTGAAGGTTATGTGGCAATGAAAGAGCTGACAGACTAGCTTTAAGAGCGCCCATAGAAGATGCATTGGACATGGATAAGAGAGTAATACTGACGACAATTCATGATCGCCTATTACAGAATGACACTACAAATGATGAATTATCAAGGCTAAGACTGCTGGAATTGGCATCAAATGAAAAACCAGAAGGGAAAAGAGGAATGAGGACGTTTCCAGTGTGTATACAACCAGTGTGCAACAGGAACAATTAGCATTCATACCCTTCATAAAAAAGAGCCAAACTGCAACAGATAGAAAATCCATAGCGACAAAATACATAGAGAAACATTATCCACGCAACACCTGGACCCATGCATTCACAGATGGATCAGCAACAAATGCAACAGAAAATGGAGGTGGGGGTGTCTTTCTGACCTTAAGCACTGGTGCAGAAAAAAGGCTGTCAGTGGCGACAGGACGATTCTCCAGCAACTTCAGAGCAGAGGCAGAGGCCTTGAAAACTGCAGTAGAGGTTATATTGACAGAAGAAAGGGCAGAGAGACAAGTTGCTTTCTTTACTGATGCACAGTCAGTAATTGCAACGTTGAAATGCCAAAATAATACAGACCTGGATGATCTCAGAGTAGTGCTCCACAAACTTTGTCAACGATTCAAAAGTGTTGTGATCCAATGGATCCCATCTCATTGTAACATCGCCGGCAATGAAGAGGCTGACAGAATGGCAAAAGAAGGTTCACATCTACCTCAGCCTGATGCAAGCATAACTTTTGAGGAGGCAAAGAGTTTTATCAGAATCAGTTACAGAAACAAATGGAATGTAGAACATCCAGGGCACACACAGAATGATGCTTACTACCAGCTCCACAGAAGAGAACAAGTGGTAATCTTCAGACTCCGCACTGGCCACAACAGATTGAGATACCATCTATTCAACAAGCTAAAGATAGGAACTTACCGATCAGTGTAACTGTGGCACTGATAAAATGACTGCTGAACATCTACTTCAAAGTTGCCCCTTATATGTGGTACAGAGAAAGTGCATATGGCCGACGCCAGCTCCTTTCGTGGAAAAGCTTTACGGGGATTCAAATAGCCTCAAACTGACTACTGCTTTCTTTGAGAACATTCAAGTGGACGTCTGAGAGTGTACGAAGAAGAAGATACCCTTCGACATTTGCTGAGGGAGACTGAACACCTACGGGTTTACCCAGAGTGCAATGACATTGATTCTGATCAACCTTAACAATATACATTCTTTGTCCTCTAACCATAGGTGCTTCTATCATTCTTATTTATAATCATGACATAATAATGATTAACAAATAAACATAATAAACATAACAACAACACATTATATATTCTCAAAAGTAACACAGCCTTTTAAAAAAGTATAATACTACACAGATTACTGAGAAAGTTCTACACAACAGGACAAAAAGCAGATGTGCAACATTTATTTCTAGCTTGATGAGTATTACCTTCTTCCACATCATCATTTATTTCTCTCTTCACTGTGACTCCCTGGAAACAAAATATTGCAGATATTCAAGTCTTGAATAAAATGTTTCATTTATAAATGGTTTCACACCTTTGACATCCCCCCCCCCCCCCCCCCCCCCCCCCCCCCAAAAAAAAAAACACCAGTAGAGAACATACTATTCACTCTTTTTACCACTCTTGTATAAACTCAGATATTTTGTCAGCTCTCTCTACTTGTCCTCCACACTTGACATCTCTAATTTGTTTTAACTTTTGTAGAAGAGATATTTTTGGTGTCAAACAGTTTTTGTGAGTAGTCGTTGGAACATGTGCTCCACAGGAAGATGCACTGGTTTGGGTATAAAAGTATGACATGTGATGGGGTGGGGGTCTCTCAAAGTGTGATTGTATTTGGATGAAGCCCATATGAGTTGTTTTGTGATGTTTGTGTCTAAACAAGCTGATGTTTACAGGGCGAGTAAATGTCAGGACATGCTGAGTTAGTTGGGGCTAGTAGTAGAAGCACAGTTGAACAAACGTTTGTGAAGCCATGGGCTATTTTGTATTGTAGCAGCGTGATGAGAAATATGGGAGATGCTTTCACTGTGTTATTGATAGTAGCAGTTGCTAGAGGAACAGTGAATTGTCTAGAACAGTGTTTATCAAGCAGCATGCCACGGCACACTAGTGTGCGGCCGCGTCTATCAAAGTGTACCGCAAAAATTTTGTAAATTTACTGCATGAAGTATATTTTTAGTGATGATGTAATATAAAACTGATCTTACAGCTTGAATTCATTCAATAATAATTGGAGCTATTAACTGCTTCGAACAAAAATATATATACTTCAAAATTTCATGATATTACAAAAACGCAAGAGGCGCATAAACAATGTTCAAAGGCCACGGAAGAAGCATAGAACTTCCACTTGGACCTAATTAAATTTTGTATTTCTTTTTTTGTTTGTAAATTATATGTTATTATCATTTTAAACAAAAGAAAATCAAACTAGAGTTTTCTTTATTTAGTATATATCATTGTACTTTTTTATCCAGGTGTGGGGTCAGATAGGTGTGCCGCAATTTTTTAGAAAATTGAAAAGAGTGCCGTGAACACAAAAAGGTTGAGAAACACTGGTCTGGAGCACTGAGAATGAGAAGGTTACCAATGATAGTTTTGATATTTCTAATTAAATTGCTGCAGCAGGGAAATGCTTCACAGAAGGTGAATTTTTTTAAAAAGTGCATGTTGATTGCTGTATTAGACTTATATCCAGAAAAGAGGAGAATATTTGAGAGTGTCAGTTTATCATGTATGACTGTACTGAGAAGAATAGCTGACATTTCTTGCAATCTAAGTGACTAGTTAATAGTAGGCTACCCACAAAAGATTAAAAAAAAATAAAAATCCAACAATTTTCATTTTCATGCTTTAAATCATCGTCAACATGTTCTTGTACTAAAAATAATTCATAGAAGCTTAGAGATACTCTGGTATGATAGGAATCAGTGTTTTTCTACACACACCCCCTTGAGTGTTTTGCATAGCAACCAATGTTTATAGTTGGTTACCTTGTGAATAATGACCCAACATGAAGGTGCGTAATTGTAAAACTGCGAAATTATAATTATACTGAGGCAACAGGAGAAAGATATTTATAACTTTTCCAAGAGGAATCATTCAATGATTTCTTATGAATTTTTCAAAAGTGTGTGTCTAGAAAGCTTTGATCGTAAATTTCAGCATTTGTTACATGCATTGTGCATTTTCACCCACATCAACTCTATTTATTGCTAGACCTAGTTTTATACTGTATAATAGTAGTTAGCAGAGCTTCTTTTGTTCACAATGGGAAATAAGACAAAGTAAGTTCCTTGGAAATCGGTACACCAACAAACCGTTGCCTGAAAATGAGACACCTATTGTCGATAGTGGCGCTATAAAGCCTCTGTGCTCCTCAGCAAAGAAAATAAAGGTCCAAGAAAGTGAAGGACAAGCTAAAAATGACAACAGAGGAAATGTGTTTATCCTTATGGATGTAAAACTGCTGTTTGGGTTTTTTATGCGCTAACTTTAGATGTGACAAATGTTATCAGTACTCACTGACCTGTGAGATCGTCGAAGAGACTCGGGATGGCTTTTGTCATGAAATCAGTATCAAGTGCACAAACTGTGTCGAATGGAATGCCAATTTCAATACTTCTGATGTTTCATCTCCAGCTACTCACAAACACAAAGAAGTAAATGTGCGAATGGTGGCATTTGTGCGTTCTATTGGGAAAGGCCACAGTGCATTGCAGAATTTTTCAATATACATGAACACAAGTCAACCCATGGCAAAGAAAGCATACAGGAGAACGCTGCACAGGATCTATTCAGCAAGTAAGGACATTGCAATGGAAAGACCCTAAGAGCACCGAAAAGGGGATTCATAGACACTGCAGCTGCAGTAGAAGGAGACCTTTATTCAAAAGGAGCTCATTAAACTTCATTTTGTGAGTTCTTTTTTTCTGTTTTTCTTTGATTTCTCGGAATTGTCTTTTTCAACATAATTGGTGATCTTTGAAACAAGGTATCTCTGGATCTGTACATTCAATTGACATGAAAATTAACACAGTTGGTTGTCATATAATCCTACAGATTCTGACCTAAAATGGATACAATTGAATTCAAAGTTTTAGTTTTATGACCATCATGCATATATAATGAGGCACAAATATCAAACATTCCAGAAATATAAATTTTGAAAATTCATTAAAAATTAACCTTTCTGTCAATCTCTGTCATTTTAGGTCATGACCTCACGCTATATATAATGATTCAATTTGCCAAGTTTCAGTCAGATCCTTGTATAAATAACATAGTTATGATGTTTTGAAAAAGGTATATAATTTATTCACTACGGCGGCCATATTGGATAGCTAATTTGCATAATTAATGAGGTTATTATGTGGACACAAATTTTAAGTCCATACTAACACTATACCCATGGTTGTTTGATTCTGAAAGGAAAATTTGAGTTTTTTACCCTATCAAGGTAGCCTACTACCTTAAAGCAAAAAGAGAGTGAGTGAATTATGCTACTATTCTTTAGCTATGGATGAGAGTATCAGTTTTAAAACACTGCCCAACTTCTTATTTTTATCAGAGGTATTGATAAGAACATTCAAATTACTGAAGAACTTGTTGGTGTGTGCTCTATGACAGGTCGCACAACTGGAAAATAAATCTATGATGAAGTGTTAAAATGCGTGAACGATATGCTGGAACTGGATTTAACAAACTTGGTGGCCATTTGTACTGATGTTGCTCCAGCTATGGGTGGAAAAAAATGTTGGAGCATTTATCCTTCATGAACAATTTATTGATAGGTCAATAATCAAGCACCTCTGCATCATACATCAGCAGGTTTTGTGTAGTATCATTTTCTCACATGTGCACAACACATCCCTTACTAGAGAAACACTGAGTTAGGAGAAATCTATACAAAGGAAATTGATGTTTTGATTGAAGTTTATCAGAAGATTTACTTTATCTAAAGCTGAAGATTTCAAGTTGAAGCTTGTTGACGATCCTATTTCTGTGGATTCAGAAGAAGAGCAGATAGATTTGCAGATGGAGTTAACTGAACTACAATGTTCGGCTGTTTGTCAAAATAAGCACAGAGAAAGCAGACTTTGTGCTTTTTATAAAAGTCTGGACAGTGGAAAATATTAAAATTTGATTGAAGTCACACTGAAAACCTTCAGCATGTTTGGAAACACACATTTTCACTCATGAACATAAACAAAATCAAGCATGGTTCCAAACTCACTGACGACCAACTGGAAGACATTATGAAAATATCCACTTCAACTAAGACTCCACAATTTGACAAACGTGTTGCCTAAATATCTCTCATTAAGTACAAGAACATCATAAAAAAAATACCCATGCCTCCTTGTAATTTCACATTTATGTTTCATTTACCTATGGTTAATAAATAAAATATATGTCAATTTTTTTATTTAATCAATTAATCGCCTCTTAATAAAATACCCCAACCCAAACTTACTTCCAACCCACGGCAAACTTATTGACAGCAATATGGCCCTCACCAATAAACAAGTTGTGCACCCATGGTCTAGAGTAACACATTCCATGTATTATTGTCAAACATTATTGATGTGTTATTGTCAAACATTATTGATGTGTTATTGTCAAACATTACTGATGTGTTATTGTCAAACATTATTGATGTGTGTTATTGTCAAACATTATTGATGTATTATTGTCAAACATTATTGATGTGTTATTGTCAAACATTATTGATGTGTTATTGTCAAACATTATTGATGTGTGTTATTGTCAAACATTATTGATGTATTATTGTCAAACATTATTGATGTGTTATTGTCAAACATTATCGATGTATTATTGTCAAACATTATCGATGTGTTATTGTCAAACATTATTGATGTGTTATTGTCAAACATTATTGATGTATTATTGTCAAACATTATTGATGTATTATTGTCAAACATTATTGATGTATTATTGTCAAACATTATTGATGTATTATTGTCAAACATTATCGATGTGTTATTGTCAAACATTATTGATGTGTTATTGTCAAACATTATTGATGTGTTATTGTCAAACATTATTGATGTGTGTTATTGTCAAACATTATTGATGTGTTATTGTCAAACATTATTGATGTATTATTGTCAAACATTATTGATGTATTATTGTCAAACATTATTGATGTGTTATTGTCAAACATTATTGATGTATTATTGTCAAACATTATTGATGTGTTATTGTCAAACATTATTGATGTATTATTGTCAAACATTATTGATGTATTATTGTCAAACATTATTGATGTATTATTGTCAAACATTATTGATGTATTATTGTCAAACATTATTGATGTATTATTGTCAAACATTATTGATGTATTATTGTCAAACATTATTGATGTATTATTGTCAAACATTATTGATGTATTATTGTCAAACATTATTGATGTATTATTGTCAAACATTATTGATGTATTATTGTCAAACATTATTGATGTGTTATTGTCAAACATTATTGATGTATTATTGTCAAACATTATTGATGTGTTATTGTCAAACATTATTGATGTATTATTGTCAAACATTATTGATGTGTGTTATTGTCAAACATTATTGATGTATTATTGTCAAACATTATTGATGTATTATTGTCAAACATTATTGATGTATTATTGTCAAACATTATTGATGTATTATTGTCAAACATTATTGATGTATTATTGTCAAACATTATTGATGTATTATTGTCAAACATTATTGATGTATTATTGTCAAACATTATTGATGTGTGTTATTGTCAAACATTATTGATGTATTATTGTCAAACATTATTGATGTGTTATTGTCAAACATTATTGATGTGTTATTGTCAAACATTATTGATGTGTGTTATTGTCAAACATTATTGATGTATTATTGTCAAACATTATTGATGTGTTATTGTCAAACATTATTGATGTATTATTGTCAAACATTATTGATGTGTGTTATTGTCAAACATTATTGATGTATTATTGTCAAACATTATTGATGTGTGTTATTGTCAAACATTATTGATGCGTTATTGTCAAACATTATTGATGTGTGTTATTGTCAAACATTATTGATGTGTGTTATTGTCAAACATTATTGATGTATTATTGTCAAACATTATTGATGTGTGTTATTGTCAAACATTATTGATGTATTATTGTCAAACATTATTGATGTGTGTTATTGTCAAACATTATTGATGTATTATTGTCAAACATTATCGATGTATTATTGTCAAACATTATTGATGTGTGTTATTGTCAAACATTATTGATGTGTGTTATTGTCAAACATTATTGATGTATTATTGTCAAACATTATTGATGTGTGTTATTGTCAAACATTATTGATGTATTATTGTCAAACATTATTGATGTGTGTTATTGTCAAACATTATTGATGTGTTATTGTCAAACATTATTGATGTGTGTTATTGTCAAACATTATTGATGTGTGTTATTGTCAAACATTATTGATGTATTATTGTCAAACATTATTGATGTGTGTTATTGTCAAACATTATTGATGTGTTATTGTCAAACATTATTGATGTGTGTTATTGTCAAACATTATTGATGTGTGTTATTGTCAAACATTATTGATGTATTATTGTCAAACATTATTGATGTGTGTTATTGTCAAACATTATTGATGTATTATTGTCAAACATTATTGATGTGTGTTATTGTCAAACATTATTGATGTGTTATTGTCAAACATTATTGATGTGTGTTATTGTCAAACATTATTGATGTATTATTGTCAAACATTATTGATGTGTTATTGTCAAACATTATTGATGTATTATTGTCAAACATTATTGATGTGTTATTGTCAAACATTATTGATGTATTAAAATATATAGAGATTGACTTGGCAGCTATGATGTCTCATTATTACCTGTGTGTGGTGTCCTGAAGTTACTGTGATATTAACTGCAAGATAACATATCTGACACGGAAGGCATTCAAGAGACTATGTTTGTGGATGTATAGATTTATAAATGCCCTATCATATGGGATACTGAATGATATACATCATAAAGCTTCACGGTCGTCCACACGATATCACGCAGTGAGGGGGGAGAAGGGGTCTAAAACTTTGTGTGACAACAGGGGCAGGAGGGTTTGCAAAAATGTGATGTCACAACACAAATGTGACAGAGATTTGATTCTTTCATTAAGGATGTCAGAACAAAATAGGTTTTGTAACCTAAATCCTCAAAGTTTACCTTTATTCGCAGTAGAATACATTTATCATGGGTGACTTATGTTAAAATTAAAATTTCAGCTGAAATATCAAATAAATGTTATAACCTTTAACAGTTTAAATTTCATTTTTAGTCATACATTACTTATTATCATGTCATGCACACATCACCACTGTAATTCCAGCTCCAATAGCAGAATCTTTAGGACCCCGTAATTGGTATGAGTATACTTTAAATCCTTTAATGAGGATCTATTGGAGGGCATGTCTGTGCCAGCAGCCACAGTAATTCCAGCTCTAAGTGTGTATGCTAAATTGTTTGCAGTTTAAAAGCTGAAGCATTGTGAAGATCAGTTATTACAGTTAAAAACTTTTGATCTCCAATTGCGTGTATTAAAGTTGTTACAGTCCCGTCATGAGACAGGCTAGTTTTCTCCCATTGATGACAGGTCATTGCTGGTTCTCCTGCTCAGTACAAGAGGAACCTATTATTATGAAGTTTTGATTTGGCTGACAACCTCATCACGTTAAAGTGGTTGCTACAGACACCACCACTGCAAGCCCATGTGAATGGTTCCTTGGAACACACTGTAATGCTGGCTCCATGCTCCATATGGAACATAAAAGAGTTGGTACAGGCTTCCTTGGAACAACTCTAATGCTGGCTGATTGCTCCATTTAGAACATAAAAGAGTTGGTACAGGCTTCCTTGGAACAACTCCAATGCTGGCTGCATGCTCCGTGAGGAGCGACAAAACAAAGAAGATTGAGAATGCATACCTTTCTAATAATTCATGTTGAGCTGGAAGATAAAGGATTTCTAGTTCACTCAATGGAGGACCATCTCCCTTTGCCGTGGGATAATGATAATGAAGAGAAATAGTTTTATGATAGCATCTTTTTAAACCCTTGAATTTTTTAGGATTCTCTATCAAATGAAATGTTATTTTGTGAAACTTTAACTGAAGTATGAACTGAGGTTATTGATACTGTGCTTTTAACTTTTTTTTATTTTTTGAGATTAAGCCAAAATGAGCGAAATACAAATAAAATAACAACATTTGACCAGCAAAAGCCGTTATTGTAAAATCTGGATTAATTAAAAGCTATTTAATTTAAAAAACTGTTATTTTGTCTGCAATAGTTAACTAATTTACAATCAACTATATTATTTCTTATCAGAAACTTATTGGGGGGAAAAGGGGGGAGGTGGTGGGGATATGAATTTTGTGACATCACATAAGAGGGGGATCTGGGTTTTTGTGATGAAGTGTGACAAAGGGAGAGTGGGAGCTAAAAACTGGTGAAAATTGCATGATTTTTATTTAGATTCTAAAATGTTAGAAAGTTCTGAAAAAGTGATTTACATACCTGAGTATGTTATTCATAGATAGAAGATGTTTTTCAGAGGTGCACAGAAGACATTTTTCATAGGTGAAGAGCAGAATAACCCATGCAAAATTATTGTATGTAACAGTGGAAGCAAAAGAGTTTTTGTCAAATCTAAAAGCAAGTCATAGAAAATGAATAAACAAGCAAAACAATATCTTGAGGCCACAGAAATTTGTTTATTTTTGTACAGAAGAATACTAATAATAAGCACACACACACACACACATTCAAAGTAATAAAGAGGTGTCCGGCTAGAGGCCAGCTTGTTGAGAAAAGCTTGTAGCTCATATTAGAGGGAGGAACTGATTTGTGTGGGAATGTGATGAGAAGAAGAAAGCTGGAATATGTGACAACAAATATGAAACATGTTTCTGCAGTATGCTATTTTTTCACTGAAGCGTGGTTATTTGGGGTGGGGGGGACCATGTTTCTTCAAGCTATCTTTAATTTATGTTCTGAAGAAAGTATGTCTCTTTATTGGTAAAATTAATGTGTTAGTCCAATTCTGATCTCTTTCCCTTTTTCTCTGTCCATTTCCAGCTTGTCTCACAGCCCCACTATTTGTTTTCTTCTTCCTATCCACGCTTCCAGGACAAAATATTATTTCACTGCTTTTGGCCTCGGATAACGATCATAAAAAAAGTATTTCATGGACAATCCTGCCAAAACTGGGATGTATGGAATTGTTAATTTCAATGTAAATTATAGTATAGTAAAATACAGAATGCTACAAAATAACTGTACAAACTGAAAAATGGTTCTGATGGAAATATAACATCATCATGTAGCATGTCCTTTGCAAAACGTCGCTCTCAACACAGCCCACCTGAAAGACTCTCGATCTCTAGCCAGCCCTCCTGCCTCCTCCAATGTCATGTTCAAGGTGTCTTCAATGTCCTGTGTCCACCGTCGTCTTGGTCGGCCCCTGCCTCACCTTCCAGGTACCATACCCTCCATCACTGCTCTCTCTAAGCCACTATGGCGTTTAATGTGGCCAAAATATTTCAGTTTCCGGGACATGATATTGTTTATGAACCAGTTTTCCTCGATGTTCAGGTCTTGTAGGATGTCTATATTTTTCTTCTTCTTGGTCCACGATATTCTGAGAATTTTTCTGTAACACTTTGCTTCGAAAGATTCGATTTTTTTCTTTAATTTTTGAGTAATGGTCCATGATTCACATCCATATGTTGCTACCGGAAAGATGCACGTTCTCAGAAGTTTTACTTTTATTAATTTGCTTGTGTTATGCCATAGGTTCTTCATTTTATTTAACCTCTGCATTGCTATGGCCAGTCTCCTTCTGACCTCTTTTGAGCAGTCTCCATTGTTGTTAATTATGGAGCCAAGATATTCAAAATTTGTGACATTTTCAATTTCCTCATCATTGATGGTAATTTTTGGTTGGCATCTTGTTTTGTCTGTGGAAATATATCATACACTTTAAATGTCTTATTAGTCCAGTTCACTTTACCAATATAAAAATGTTGATTGTTCATGCATGATTTCAAGAAAAAGAGCTTACTTCAAAGTCTGCTTTTATTTCCTGTTTTATAAATTCATCTAGGAATGGGATCCTTTTTTCCATATTTCCTCAGCTCTGTAAGGAAAAATACACTAATGGTACTGACAGTTTTAATAGTATAATGATAATAATATCACAAAATTTAACTCCATATCAACAGCATGCCCTATTTGGTTTCTAGGAGTCCTGAGGACATGGCTAGAAATACTGCTCCATCAGACATGTCAGAAGAGTCAACATATGCAAGGTTGTGCACTGTGCTTGCAACATCATCATTTGAAAGTAACTGCTTTAGAAACCATCTGGAACAGCACACATGAATTCCTTTTGCACAGAATCCTTGTAAGGGAATCCCAGCCGGAATGGTCCTATGCTCCTTGGGAAGTATCAATGGAGAATAATGATCCAAATCATAGGATTCAGCAATAGCATAAAGTAGAGGATTTCTGAATCAGATATGGTATGACGTGTGTGTCACATAAAGTAGAGGATTTCTGAATCAGATATGGTATGACGTGTGTGTCACATAAAGTAGAGGATTTCTGAATCAGATATGGTATGACGTGAGTGTCACATACAGTAAAGATTTAAGAATTAGACATGGTATGACGTGAGTGTCACATAAAGCTGATATGACTCCGAGCACACTGAAAATTTCTGACTACAGTGGATCTGGTGAAGCTATCATAGCCAACCTAGCATGGTGGTAACAGATTTTATTCAACAAATAAAGACTAAATAGGATTTCAAAGCCTTTAGCCACAGACATGGGACACGGAATGAATTTCCAGAACAATCTTTACCAATTTGGGGATAAAAGACAAACTTAAGCCAGGAATATATTTTTCAGAGTCTCTTGACACCGACAAGAAATACAGAATGCTAGAGGACATCTGTACAATCATAATATTTGTATTCAGTGATTAAACATATAACACAGGAAAGATAGTCCTACAGCAGATACTGCTCAAGGGGAGTGAACTGAGACCAAACTAGGTCCAGCTTTTTTATGTGGTAGTGTGACCAGTTCCCTTCATCACTGCCTTTGCCTTCTCTAACTCTAGAGAGGAGTGAGGTACCTTCTCTAACTCTAGAGAGGAGTGAGGTACCTTCTCTAACTCTAGAGAGGAGTGAGGTACCTTCTCTAACTCTAGAGAGGAGTGAGGTATCTTCTCTAACTCTAGACAGGAGTGAGGTATCTTCTCTCTAACTCTAACTAACTCTAGAGAGGAGTGAGGTACCTTCTCTAACTCTAGAGAGGAGTGAGGTATCTTCTCTAACTCTAGAGAGGAGTGAGGTACCTTCTCTAACTCTAGAGAGGAGTGAGGTACCTTCTCTAACTCTAGAGAGGAGTGAGGTACCTTCTCTAACTCTAGAGAGGAGTGAGGTACTTTCTAACTCTAAAGAGGAGTGAGGTATCTTCTCTAACTCTAGAGAGGAGTCAGTTACCTTCTCTAACTCTAGAGAGGAGTGAGGTACCTTCTCTAACTCTAGAGAGGAGTGAGGTACTTTCTCTAACTCTAGAGAGGAGTGAGGTACCTTCTCTAACTCTAGAGAGGAACTGTTGAGGTAGCTCTCAAGATATAGCCATCCCTAGGGTACACTACAACATAGTAGATAAATCCTGATAGCCCACATTCAAGAAAAAGCCTGTGTCATTCCATGACCAGTAAAGACTACAACTACAACATGGGAGATAAATCCTGATAGCCCACATTCAAGAAAAAGCCTGTGTCCTTCCATGACCAGTAAAGACTACAACTACAACATCATCATGTAGTATGTCTTTTGCAGAATGTCGCTCTCATCACAGCCTGCCTGAAAGACTCGATCTCTGGCCAGCCTTCCTGCCTCCTCCATTTTCATATTCAAAGTGTTTTCAATGTCTTGTGTTTACCGTCGTCTTGGTCTGCCCCTGCCTCGCCTTCCAGGTACCATACCCTCCATCACTGCGCTTTCTAAACTGATATGATGTTTAATGTGGCCAAAGTATTTCAGTTTCTGGGACATGATATTGTTTATGAGCCAGTTTTCCTCGACGTCTATATTTTTCTTCTTCTTGGTCCAAGATATTCTGAGAATTTTTCTGTAACACTTTGCTTCAAAAGATTCAATAATTTTCTTTAATGTTTGTGTAATGGTCCATACGTACGTTGCCAGTGGAAAGATGCACGTTCTCAGAAGTTTTACTTTTAATAATTTGCTGGTGTTATGCCATGTTGTTGTTGTTGTTGTCGATATCCCATAGCTGCTGAGCATATCTACTCTTGGCAGCCCAATGCCATTCTTAAAAAAGTGCAGGTTTTCTGCAGTTGTTTTAATGTTCCGTATAGTGAGTTGGTGACTGTCAGAGGTGTCTGTAAAAGTTTTTTCCTGGCGTTTGTGAGTGATGGACACTCCATGAGGAGGTGTCTGGTTGTTACATAGGGATGACAGCAGTGTCTACACATGGGTAGGTGCTGAGGGTTGATACGGTTTAGATGGCTATTGACTCTGGTGTGTCCTGTTCGGAACTGAAAGATAAGACTTTGATTTCTCCTGCTGAGTCTGTTTATGTTGTCGTTGTCTTTTGGGCAGGTCATTTCATTAAAGACATTTCGGCCAGTCGGCCCGTTCGCCCATCTGTTCAGCCAGATTTCTCTTGTGTTGTTTCTGAGAATCTGTTTGACTGTTCTCATGCTGCAGGGTCTGTCCTTTTGTTGTTTAGAGGCTCCTGTTTTAGCAAGTCTATCAGCTGTCTCATTTCCAGTCAGATCACTGTGTCCAGGGATCCACTGTAGAGTTACACTGATGGAGTAGGCTGTGATCAAGTTATGAACCGCTTTTCCTATAAGAAAAATGTCTTTGTTTTCATATGGAGTCTGTTTAAGTGCTTCCAGAACAGACATGGAGTCACTGAAAATCACTATATCTGATGGCTTTCGTTCCATAAGGTCAAACTGTTGGTGTAGTAATTCAATGGCTGTCTTGATGGCCTCAGCCTCCGCTTCATAATTTGAACAATTCTCACCACAGGAGTCACAGAACTCATAAGAGGATCCATCCAGGTACCATATGCAGACGCCATATCCTGCAAAAGAGGTGGTCTTGAAAGCAGAACCATCTGTATAGGCCTGGATTGCTGACGTTGGGTAGCTGTTTATGGTCTCCAAGGCACACGTCTTCAAGACTGTGGGTAGTGTTTCCTTGTTGGCCGTTTTATCTATCAGTTGTGTTTTGACAGTTGGTTGATGGAAGTTTTCCCAAGGGGGTGGTCCTAAGTATTTGTTTTCCAATTCTCTCTCTTGCGGGAGATGGTGTTTATCATTTTCCTCTTTGGCTATGTCCAGGAGAGATAGTTGTTTCAGTCTTCGTGTTTGTTTCCAAGTGTCAATAAGTACTTTGTTTGGGTGGTCTTTCTCTTGTCTCCTGTATCTCTCTACAGCTTCAGTCAGTGCTCTTTTACACCTAATATCCAGTGGCTCTATATTGGCATCTATCTCGCATACGGCTGTGGGTGTTGATCTCATCCCTCCACAAATTAACCTGAGAGCTTGGTTCTGCACACGGTCCAGAGACGAGATGGTATTAGTACTCACAATGGTCTGGAGGGGGAGGTTATAGTCTATTACTGATGGTGTTATGCCATAAGTTCTTTATTTTATTTAAAACCAACTACAACATGGGAAATAAATCCTGATAGCCCACATTCAAGAAAAAGCCTGTGTCATTCCATGACCAGTAAAGACTACAACTACAACATGGGAGATAATCCTGATAGCCCACATTCAAGAAAAAGCCTGTGTCATTCCATGACCAGTAAAGACTACAACTACAACATGGGAGATAAATCCTGATAGCCCACATTCCATGACCTGTAAAGATTTTCATTGTGCTCTGTACAGACCATGAGCCATAACTGCAGCTGGCCTCCCTGTAGGAAGCCAACAGCAAGAAGTCACATGATCTTACAGTGATGGAAGTTTGACATAGCTATGTCTAAAAGACATTGCTGGTCAATCAAAATAAGAAATGTGTGTAAATTAGTAAATAAATTTTAATTTAAACAGCCAGTGAAATTATAACATACATCAGAATTCATTGATTCTAATACATACATTTTTTAAAGTCTTAAGGGAGATGAAAATGGGGTACACCCTTTCTTCTCCTTTTTCATAAACTTTCAGACATCCACTTAAATGTTTTCAAAGAAAGCAGTAGTCAGTTTGAGGCTATTTGAGTCTCCGTAGAGCTTTTCCATGAATGTTACTGGTGTCGGCCATATGCACTTTCTCTGTTGCATATATGTTGGGTAACTTTGAAGCAGATGTTCAGCAGTCATTTTATCAGTGCCACAGTTACACTGATCGGTAGTTCCTATCTTTAGCTTGTTGAATAGATGGTATCTCAATCTGTTGTGGCCAGTGCAGAGTCTGAGGATTACCAATTGTTCTCTTCTGTTTAGCTGGTAGTATGCATCATTTTGTGTATGACCTGGATGCTCTACATCCCATTTGTTTCAGTATCTGATTCTATTAAAACTCTTTGCCTCCTCGAAAGTTACGCTTGCATCAGGCTGAGATAGATTTCCACCTTCCTTTGCCAACCCGTCAGCCTCTTCATTGCCGGTGATTTTACAATGAGATGGGATCCATTGGATCACAACACTTTTGAATCATTGATATAGTTTGTGGAGCACTATTCTGAGGTCATCCAGGTCTGTATTATTTTGGCTTTTCAATGCTGCAATTACTGACTATGCATTGGTAAATAAAGCATCCTACAATTAATAATATTATGATATTAAAATAACTGAAAAAAAAAGTTGTACCTAGGGTAGTCATCAGGTGGAAGGGAAATTGCCAGGTAGGGTTTTTAAAGACAGTAAGGTATTTTTTTATGTATGCTTCAAACTAAGAGCCAGTGATCCTGACCTCCAGGATGACCTAGAGTCTGCTGGGAGGACAACATTAGACAATCTTTGAAGGACCAAGGGAACAGAAATGTGCAAAATTTTATGAACTTGTATGAGCCTTAAAAAAGTGCAGTTATTAAAAGACAAGGTTGCACTATGTTGTTCAAATTTCTTTTAAATTAACAAACATAGGCCATTTAAAATATTTTCTTGTCATTTCCAAGCTTAAACTATTACAGCACAAAAAATGGCCAATAAGCAGTTTAATGAATGAGCAAGTCAAAAATGGTGTAATAAAGGCTACTATAAAATGTCAGAACATTTGATTCTGTTGAACTAGATTTGTGTTGTCAATTTATTCTAGGGTTTCATTTTTTCCCCTTTTTAATGGAAGTACAAGTAATGGTGCTTTTGTACAAATTAGTTAGTGAAATATGGTATACATTTATATTTTAATGATAACAGGGTTGAACTTGAAGAAACACCAATACAAGATGTAGAATCATACACATATCTTGGCAGCAATATAGACAAAGTTGGAGGGACAGACAGCGATATCAAAATAAGAATACAAAAAGCAAGAGGAGCTTTCATTGCATTGGAAAATATATGGAGATCAAGAGAAATTGGATCCAACATGAAAATAAGAATCTTCAATTCAAATGTGAAGTCAGTCCTATTGTATGGCTCGGAGACATGGAGAACAACAAAGACAACAACCAAAAAGCTACAGACTTTTATAAATGGGTGCTTGCGTAGAATAGAGGGATTAAAATGGTATGACAAGGTTACCAACGTGGAACTGATGACAAGAACTAGACATGTGCCAGTGGAACAAGAGATGAGAAGAAGACGATGGCGATGGATTGGAAACACACTGAGGAAACCTGTTGACAGCATTACAAGGCAGTCCTTGTTCTGGAACCCCCAGGGCAAGAGAGGCAGAGGTAGACCAAGAAGCACATGGAGAAGAGAGCTGGAAACAGAGGTGAAAATGATGAGGAGAACGTGGAAAGAACTTGAGATGATGGCACGTGACAGGAGGACTTGGCATGTGTTTGTTGAAGGCCTATGCTCCTTTGGGAGTGGAGGGTTATGATGATGATGATTTATATTTTAATTAATTTTTTATGTATGCTTGTCACAATGGGAATAAAGTACATGCTTGGATTGCTGTCACTAAGATCCAGGCATGGGCAAAGGACCATATGCGGGTAACCACAAATACCCACTGCATGGGACTATAGATGACAATAAGGGTGCAAGAATAAAAACAGGATTTCATGGCTTGATCAGGTAGAGGCAATGATAAGGCAGGTGACCACAGATGAACAAATATTCATGGGGGCAGAGGGGAGTAAACAGAGTGAAAACTGAACAACTGCTATTAAGTCCTCATTAGCTATGGCAAGGAGTCTAGAGATTAGTGCAGTGGGAAAACAGAGCTGGAAATGAATCAAATGATAAATGATTATGCCGGGTATAATGATGTAATAGTGTACACTGAAGGTCTGTACTCCATAGTGAGAAATCAGGATCAGGATTCTAAGCTACAGTATAGGGCATGATCATCGAGGAACAAGAATAGAGCTAGATGCAGCTACTGCAGCCTTAAAGGATTGAAAGAAGAACAGTGTCCCATTTCGCACAAATGTCTATCAATCCTGCGGCCAATTACCTTACACATGTCATCAGAATTTATTTTATGGTTTGATTTAGAGTTAGGATTCCTAAACCTTACTCTTATCCATTAATCACTGCATTATTTTTTTAAAGACCACACTAATCTGGAAAAATTAATAATCGGCAGATTTATGCACATTTAGGTTATTGTTACTGTTAATCAGAATCGACGTTATTGCACTCCAGGCAAACCCATAGGTGCTCAGCCTCCCACAACAAATGTCGAAGGGTATGAATGCTAATTGTTCCTGTTGCGCGCTGGTTGTATATACGGCGGATGCATCCTCTCATACGTCCATCCTTGCTGGTCTTACGTTTGATACCAAATTCCAGCAATTTTAGCCTTGATGATTCATCAATTGTAGTGTCATTCTGTAATAGACGAACATGAATCGCCCTCAGTATTTCTTCCTTATCCATGGCGAATGCACCTTTTATGGGTGCTCTTGAAGCTAGTCTGTCAGCTCTTTCATTCCCACGTACTCTGGCATGACCAGGACAGTAGATCCATATCAGTTCTTGAAGATTTGATGCTTCTATGGAGGCTTTCCACTCATGTCAAAGCCAGCCATTTTGGGCCTTTCGAAGCATGGATTGTGAGCCTGATACGTACCCTGGCATGACCAGGACAGTAGATCCATATCAGTTCTTGAAGATTTGATGCTTCTATGGAGGTTTTCCACTCATGTTGAAGCCAGCCATTTTGGACCTTTCGAAGCATGGATTGTGAGCCTGATACAATAACTGCCTTTGTTAATGAAGTCTCAGACAGCCATCTTAACTCTTTGTCCCAAAAGCCGATATATCGTACTTCCTTCTAGACCCATTTGCCCTGATCAACGTTAAATCGGCTTTCGTATCTTTTGCTTCTTTCTAGAGCTGTTTTCTAATTTTAACAACCTAAAACGTCATTTCTGACTGGAGGTACTTTCTTTTAAATACCTTGTGTATTTATGCATATGAACATTTTAAAATTTTTTTTACAAACTACAATAAAAAAGCACCGGGTTGGCCATTTTTGTTTGGGCCAAACCCAATTTTTTTGCTTGGGATTGAAGGAGTTAAGGCAGCAGTAACTGCCTCTACCTCCATTCTCATGCTGGAGGTTGTTATCATGTAAGCCCTGCTTTGTTCAGTGACGGTTCTGCCCTTTACTCTAGCAGAGAAGCCCTACCCTGATTTATTACCACAGATTACAGACCTATCAGTGTACACAATGGCATCATCATCCCCAGCATTATCATTTATAAGCTGATCAACTTCCAGCTCTGCTCTCCCATTGGCCCAAGTTCTGCATTCTCTACCAAGGCTGATGATGACTTACTGGTAGTTCATCCAGCTCACATCTGACTTACTCCACTCTTCTCCCTTAAATATACTTTCAACTGGGGTCACCTGTCTAATAGTCTCCTCCACGACACCCCCCTCTTTATTCTCGCTCCTTTGATGTCAGCTATGTTCCTATGCAGGGGATGCCTTTTGTCTGTGGTAACATGCATATACGCACATTTAGGTAAAATCAGATACACATCCCTAAGCTGGCTATCTGAAACTCCATTAACCAAGGGCAGTTATTGTGTTGGACTCTCAGTCCGCGCTTTGGATGGCTACGACATGAATGAAGAACGTATCATCATCATCATCAGTTGCCATCTCCACAACGAAGGTTGGCTGTATTGGATCTCCAATGTCTTCTGTCTCTTGTCTTGGTGGTGCACTCTAATAGACTCTTTCCTGTCCATCTCTTGATGTTATCTTCCCACTTATAGCGCTGTCTTCCCCTTGCACGTTTGCCTTCAACTCTCCCTTATGTTATGGTCTTCTGCAAGGTGTTATGCCTTTTTTATAAGGCCAAAGTATTTTAGCTGCCGAACTTTGACCTCCCTCATTAGTTATCTTTTCATACCTATATTATCTAGGACCTCCTTATTTGTTTTCATCTCTTTCCAGAACGTATAAAGAAACTCAAACATTCAGGAGCAGATGTGGATCAATGGTCCTGGTCATGCATTTGTACACAGCAAATTACAGTGCTGTCGAAAACCTAAGGGTTTTCCCGGATTGCAGTGATGTCCATTCTGAACAATTACAACGAGGTAGATGAGAACGACAGTAGAATAAGATCATCAATTTTGCCCGAAAGCTATCGAAACGAAATAAATAGCCTACATTAACCGCTTCATTAATATAAAAAAAGGGTAAAATACTATTTCCGTGGTCTCTTGTTAGTTACTTCAAAATTCAGGGCCCTAAAGTGGGAAAATTAATATTATTTTTACTTACATGCTTTTAGTCATTATTTCCTAATAGAAGAGTTCGCCACTACATACGTTTTAACTTTTTATTTTTCGCTCACCAACAGTGTTGCCCTTACTAATTTTGAAAGAAAAAAAGTTGAATAAAAATATAGAAATCCTGTCACGAGAAAATTCATTTGTATTTGTTATGATTTTCTGATATTTCGTAAAAGTGTTTAACTGCAACGTCATTGACAGAAATAAGATTATCATTATGCATTAAAGAAAATATTACTCACAAATAGTTGACTGTCCATGAATCAGAATATCCGCCACTTTTTTTTTTAATTAATGAAGAAAAATATCCCGTTCAACCTCTAACCTCTAATGGGTTAATAATTAGGATATATATTGTTTTCAGTTCCAAATAATATGAACAACTGCCGATATGAGAAAGTGGCATCACATTTGTCAAATCATTGTAAATAGGGACAATCACAATTATGCTTATACGTTAAATAAATAAACAACAACAACAAAAATCAAGAAGAAACTCTGAACAAGAATAATAAAGTGGAGGACTTCAGGCCACTTGTTCCCTTCTTGTTCAACAGTACCACCAACTAGTATGGTAAAATAATAGAAACAAATACCCTCTGAGTATTAAGTTTCCCAACACATAGTTATGTGTCCCATTCTTCCTATTCCACCATCCCATCTACCTCAGACTTTACCCTCGATGAGAATTAAGCGAGAAACTGTTTTTTACATTTAACTTGAAATGCTTTATATTTACTTTACATTCAAATGAAAAGGTTAATAGTATAGATAGAAAATGTTTACATTTACATCTACTCTGGTTGAAAAATGTTCACAATATAGATAGAATATGTTTTTATTTACATCTACACTGGTTGAAAAGCTCGAAAACTTTCATTATTTTTAAAGTGAATATGTTTTACATAGACATTTACACTGGTTTGTAAATATAAATATTATAATTAGAATGTACATCATTTCTTTCATCTTTCCCTCCCTGCTCCATATGGAACTTGGGACTACCTATGCTTTTAGTTTTCTTTAAGAAACTAGCAATAAAGCAGTCATCAGCCCTTGCAGTGGTGGTTCATGAAATCATCCTATATGCTGAGGTTGCCAGCCTTAAATGACTTGGACATCCCCCAGCAATTTTCACATATTAATATTCACATGGCAGTATGTAACGATATTTGTGTATGTCCTTTTACATCACGTACTTTATCTTCTGCACTATCACTTTAGTTCTTCATTTTTTCGCATTCATTGTCCTATTCTTTGACATATTTTATGCCCTTACATTTTTCCCAGCCGCTCCCAGACTTGTTTACGTTTCACCAGCTGAACTGAAGTATTATCGAGATTAATTAGAAAGGTCAGCGGATATTACGTTTACCACTTTAGACGTCTAACCAACTTTGATAGAGTCGATCTTTATTGACACAAGATGGCTGCGCACGATCGATGAAAAGAAAGCCATATTGGCTGTCTAAGAAATCTGAGGGGTTTACGCAAACACGGGTGATAATATGTAATCGCTTCCGCTGGACCATCTCTGTGTAATTATTACAGATAACCTGTCAGGTGAAACAATATGGTGGGTGTTACTGTGTTTCTTTTGGCTGTCACTTCTGTATGTGTATGTGTGGGGGTTGTATGAAATATAGTGCTACTGTCTGGCACAGCTGACAATGTTCACGTCAGCAAGGTCGGGCTTACTATAGTGGCCGACAGTTGTATAATATATATAAGCGAATGTAATGAGTTCTTTAGGTTTGTTTACATTCTGTAATCACCCACACAACAGTAACGTTAGGTCAGGAAATCCACCAACGGGTAAAACGAATAAGGTTTTTTTTTTTTCCAATGCATACACATTTATTGATCACAGCAACATTGACATCACGGATAGTACATTGTCACAGGTTATAAAATGAATCAGATCGCATGAACAGCTAATCAAGGAACAGTCAATTGTTGAAATCAAACATGCGGTAATAATCCAGAATGAAATTGGTTGCATACACAGCAACTCACTATATATTGCATTAGCAAATATCCAAAGTTACAAAGTCAAACATATGCAAATAATCCATAAGGAATCTGATCGGGCTCACTCATAGACGGTGGAAAATTTACCGTGATGAAATCTTATATCCTTAGATTCTTCATTATCTAGCTTATAGAATAATATATAGACTGGCTACCATGATAAGAATAATGCGTTATTCTTCATACAATCCCCGAATCAAGACTCAAAAACACACTCTGGACACACACTAGCGAAACTATCCGCGTCTCAAAGCTCTGCCAGATACATACTGACTGAGATTATAGTTTCTCAGTACAACTCAGTAAATCTTCGCTCAAGCGCGAACTAACAGCTTGAGGTGTGAGCTCAGCTCACCCGCATCTCTCCCCCAACTACTACTAAGAACATTTGAACACTTTTTTTATTTAAAAAAAAACTAACACATACTCAGTTGAGCTATGTTCAAAAAATATAGCGTACAAAGCACCCAAGTAAAAAATGATCTCATAACTTTAAACGTGCTTACTCGCGTGTCTATAAAAAAATCAGACCCGTACGTAAGAATCCCAAACACTTAACTCCTACTCAAAAACATGACTTAACAGTGGGAAAGTATCTAGACATGAAATAAGTTCACAGATATGTTTGTGAGTTTGCATAAAGATGCAATCGGAAGTATTACGGCCTTATTAGAAAGAGGTCACGCGTTGAAATTTTAAAATGTGATATTTTAAAACACGCGGGGATATTATGATTTAACACACCGACCCATATAGTTCTAAAGAGCTTACCATTGGCTTGATTTGAGAGCCGGAATAGACTTTACCTTTTATTGGCAAGTTGATCTAAAAGTACACTCTGGGATTTGAACTGAGACATGGGAATATAATCTAGCGAAATTGGAGTCACAGATCAGACTGCATCGCCACATCAAATTAACAACTCACAGGAGCCAGAGAGACATCGGTCTAAGAATTTCAAAATTAAATAAGTGACAGATCGAAGTGTTTGGGCAACTTTAAAACTTCAAAAATAAAAGTAAGCCCGTAATTTTAAATACAAAGACTGGAAACTTAAAGGACCAGGACAGAGTATTTGGGCAACTTTGAAACTTAAAAGTAAACCCGCATTTTTAAATACAAATACTGGAGACCAAAGGAATGAGATCACCTGTCATGAGAGGAATACTAAATTTTCACAGACCAAGTGATTTGAAAGCATTTAACCAAAGTTGCTGTCTCCATTCTAAAATGTGCCAGGCAGGGCCGTAGAGAACTTTATTTAAGGGGAGGTTTAATAAAAAAAAATTTTAATGCACTATTTTGGTACCGGTACAGTATAATCTCCCCCCCCCCCCCCCCCAACCCCCCCCCCCAGTATCTACGGCCGTGGAGCCAGGAGATTGTGTTCCCAGAAGTTACTTTGAGTTAAGTGTAAACATTTATTTTACAAATTATAATTTGACATGTTTTTCTTGCTAAGTGGTTATATGTGAGGCTGGCAACCTCGACATATGAAAATAGTATATTCATAAACCACTACAGCCCCCATCAAGGCCAGCTCCTTGACGTGGAGATGGGGCTCAAGTACAGCCATCAGCGGCTGAAAAACCAAGACTGGCCAGGCCCTCCTAGACTCGAGCAAGACCACAGTCTGCCCTAGCAAGTCAAGGTGCTGAAGACGGAGGCAACCAGCCAAGAGGCGCACCACAGCAATCAGGATGCCACGCACATGCGCTATGGGAAGTATGCCTATATCTGCAAAACGTTATGGCACTCGCCCTGTGACGGACACCCAGGCAGGCGCAGTGCCGGGCCCTCTGCCTCGGAAGGGCCCAACCCCTACTACTGGGGGTCCTTCTCAATTGCCCCCGTGGAGCCAGGAGGCATGAGAATAGAGCTACTGGCCAAGCAAAGAAAAGACCATTTAAAATAATGCACTGGAATGCTGAAGGCGTCAATAGTAAAAAAGACGGCTACAGCAAAAAATTAGAGCTCGAAATATCTTGAATGAAGAGCAAGTAAATGTATGTTGCTTGCAAGAAACCCACCTCAACAAAGACATAGCCTTCAAAATCAGAGGCTACCAGTGCTACCGATCTGACCGAATAGACAGGCGAAAAGGTGGAATACTGACACTCGTGAGGAATAACATCAGTGCATGTCAGCTTGAAACATATATGGAGGGGGCGGAATACCAGATTCTTCATCTCAGGACAGAAAGTTCAGAATTCCACCTGCTCAACTACTACTGTCCGAGTGACCGCCCACTGGCACTAGATACAATCCCAGCAAAAGAAAGACTGATTGTATGCGGAGACTTCAACAGCCACTCACAGAGCTGGGGCTATAATCACATGGACAGGAGAGGTGAGGAGCTTGAAAACTGGCAGGATGACAATGGGCTTATCCTGATTAACCAGCCAATCGACCCACCAACCTTCTACTCGAGATCATGGCACACCACCTCTACACCAGACCTGGCATTCCACTCACCCAGCTTGGAGTGGAACACCACACGCATTGTAGGGAAACAACTTGGAGGCAGCGACCACCGTCCAGTCTTCCTAATTGTGGAAAATGAACTTGTCAAGGAGAGCAGCACTCTCTCTAGGTGGAACTACAAGAAGGCAGACTGGACAATGTACCAGCACCGTACTAGTATACCGGCTAGAGATCTGACTGTAGACAAAGACATCAATAAGCTAGTCGATGAATTCAGCAGATGCATATTACAGGCTGCTCGTGAAACAATACCTAGAGGGGCTCGTAAGCACTACAAACCATATTGGAATAGTGAACTAGAGCAGCTGCACAACGACGTGGAAACATCTCGAAAGCAGGCAGAGACCAGTCCATGCCAAGAACACCACAATAACTACCAGCAAGCTAAGGCCAAATTTCAAAGGGCCAAGTTGCAGTCCAGGCGAAGAAGCTGGAAGGAGAAAACAGAGTCCTTGAACTTTGAAAGAGATACGAGGAAACTGTGGAAGCTGGTAAAGCAACTTAACGATGAAGGTACAGAGAGAAACTCAAGGATTGCTCTGTACAAAGATGGAAACATCCTCATGGGAAAACAGGCAGCTGATCACTTTGCAGACTCCTTTGCTAAAGACAACCACATCGAAGTTAGCCCAGAGAAGCAACAGGAGACTCGTGAGAAACAACACGCAGGACGAGATGGAACCATACCTGAAGTTATGGAGGCACCAATCACATTCAGAGAACTGGAGCTTGCAATATCCAAATTGAAAATGAGAAAGTCGCCAGGAGTTGATGGAGTGTCCAATGAAATGATTAAGAACTTGGGAACCGCAGCAAAAACAAAGCTGCTGCAGATCTTCAATATCTGTTGGAACTCAGTCAGAGTTCCACAGACCTGGAGGGAAGCAATCATGATACCACTCCTAAAACCAGGAAAAGACAGTTCCACTGCCTCCAGCTACAGACCAATCAGCCTTACAAGCTGCCTCTGCAAAACAATGGAACGTATCATCAACCTCAGGCAACAGTGGTACCTTGAAAGTGAAAACCTTCTTGTACCACAGCAGGCGGGCTTTAGGCAGTGTTATTCCACCGAAGATCAGGCAACTTACCTTTCCCAAGAGATTGAGGATGCGTTCCAAGATAAGAAACTGGTACTAGCAGCATGGATAGATCTAAGGAAAGCATTTGACAAGGTGTGGAAAGAAGGGCTTCTGAAGAAACTGAGAAATTGTAGAGTGAATGGTAAGATGTACAATGGGTGAAAGCATACTTGCATAACAGAAGAGCCCGAGTACAACTAGATGGCCTCAAGAGTAAGAAAATTCTACTGCGTCATGGCGTCCCTCAGGGAGGGGTTCTGTCCCCCACACTTTTCCTAGTCTACATCAACGACCTGGTTGCTGAACTACCACATGGAATGAAAGTGGCAATGTACGCTGATGACCTGGTAATATGGTGCACAGATGAGCATGCAACCAGTGGCCACCAAACTGCTACAAAGAGCTATAGATGCCTTAACCTCATGGGCAAATAGATTGGTGTGTCAGCATCAACACAGACAAGAGCAGCACTACGCTCTGATTCCAAAACCTAGCAATGGGGCGACTGAAAAGAAGCAGCTTTATCCACCAGGCCAAACGATTTCGTAGACAAACCTCAGACCTGCCTGAAGTTAACAGCCCCCTAAAGTCTGTGCCAGAACAAACCCCTTGGAGAGAGGAGCATGGACTACCAGTACACATCCACACAAAAGTGAAAGGAATATTCGACAGGGATGAACAGAACAGCGTGCAACGTAGGACAGTCACTCTCAGTTTCCTGGATGATGAATACCCACAGGACCTCTGGGTCCGAGTATACACAGATGGGTCAGCACAGAATGCAGTAAAGAATGGAGGAGCAGGAGTGTACATAGAATACCCAAACAACACTAGGGATACGGTCAGAGTACCAACGGGGAATTCTGTAACAACTATGATGCAGAAGTCCAGGCAATCAAGGTGGCAACTGAGAAACTACTGAACACCAATCTCGGTCCACAGCCTGTAGTATTCCTGACAGATGCAAGATCAGCACTCCAAGCACTTCAGTCCAGAAAATTGCCAGTTATACAGGCCCTACTTTCTGAACTGTGCAACCAGCGCAGGGTCGCCATGCAGTGGATACCGTCTCATTGTGGAATACCAGGAAACGAGAGAGCAGACGGACTGGCTAAAGAAGGTGCTGCAGACGAACAACCGGATGTACCAGTTACATACCATCAGAAGAAAAAGATGATCAAATCTATCAGAAAGCCACCAACACCAAAACAGGATGACTACCAAGCTATGAACAGATCAGAACAAATTGTCATTCTGCGCCTCAGAACAGGACACAACCGCCTCCGCAGCCACATGTATACAAAATTCAAGATTGGCAATTCAGCCATGTGTACATGTGGACAGGCACCCCAGACAGCAGAGCACGTACTGCAAGATTGCCCCGAATATGATATATTGAGGCAAACCCACTGGCCCAGAGAAACAACACTGGAAGCAAAACTATATGGACCTCTGTATGAACTACAAAAGACAGTGAAGTTTATACAAGAAACAACATTGCAGATATAGACAATATATTTCAAGCGAACGAAAGAAGAAGAAGAAGAACCACTACAGCAAGCGTTGGTGATTGTTTCTTGCTAGTCGTACAGAAAACCGACAGCAGAGGTGACCCCAGACTCCGAATGGAGCAGTGATGAGTGATGATTACATCACATGTGCCTCAAGTGTATCGTATCATTTTGTGAGATATATGTGCCTTGTTAATTGTAATTCAGGCACGCCATTGCCTTCACGCTGTTCATGCACATATTTTCCCAGTTTAATACCCAGAATAATATTGAAGATTTCTAATTATCTTCCCTGAGTTCTGCTGTGTATACTCAAAAGAATATAATTATTCAGAGAGGCTAACATTGGTGGGTGCACAGCGAGACAATGCGGCTGTTAATCTCCCAAACCAGTGTACTTAAAAGAGGCATTTGTTCTTTTTATTTTGTCTAAATTTCGGGGAACGAAGCTGTCAGACAGTTCGTGGTATGAAGCTGAAAGACTAAAGTTTCGACGCCACTAGTTGTGAGTTAAAAAAGAGGCAATCAACACTAACCGCCTACATTGGACGAGTTGTGTGGAGAAGGGCCCTCATCACAGAAGAATTGACGAAACCACGGCTTCAGGACTCACTTATACCAGCTAAGTGCTTGTAAAAGGAACCAGCAAAAGGACAATTTTTTTTATATAGATCCTCAAACCAAGTCTCAGTGAAGACAAATTTGATTTACATGTAAAATTCACCATCATTTCATCGTTATTTTAACATGTTGTTAAGGATAGATTTGGGATGCAGATAAAATAGTGTGGCATGTTACTACACGCTAACACATTTCCATTTTTATGTGAGGAACTGTGTTCGCCTGTAGACAAACTACAGTTTGCACGAAGCGTCCACCCATGGTGAGCGAGGCGTTCACCCGTGTTGAGCGACGGTCAACTAGTGACGTTTTCTGTCACATGTCGTGGCGTTCAGTGTGTTAATTAATTGGGCTGCCGTCTTTGTGTTTGCGTCCAAGAGAGATGTAATTTTTCAAGCTCCGGGATAATGGAGTGTGATATATAAATATACATCGTGGCATTTATTGTTTGAGGCCGCCACGTTATGTGCAAGTTGGTTCCTGAACTTATCTAGAAGTTCAGACCTTAATTTACTACAAGTAACTTTGATATACGAGGCAACTAATATTTGGTTTGCACTGATTGCTTCTGCCGCATTACTTTGGTTTTCGTGGATTGCCCGAACCTTTAGTACAACGGCCAGGATTGAGTGGAGATGAGAGTAGTGTATCATTATTATATTATATGCCACGTAAAGATGTCTAACGTTTGAAACTTATTGACGGACGAGGGATAATCTACTACGCTTATCCATTGCTATGTACTTTTGATGTGTTGATGGATACTATTGTGAAGTGACTTTGTTTATTAAATGTCAACCATGTTTTCCGTGGACCTACTGGCTTTTGTTATGTATACTGACAATATTTGTCCTGAATGAACACCTGCTATCATTCGAGTATCCATGCATGATCCTCTAATTTATCTCAGCGTAACACCATATAATTGGTGGGCCAGTATGATTTTGGATCGATATTTTCATCAGGACATGGTTTTCAAATTCACATAAGCAAGTATGCCTTCGTACTTGGCAAATCTACAGCTGCCATTTAATCTGTATATTCGATCGTCACCTCTGTTTAGCGTGTTATTGTAAACACACCACCTCATGAACTCAGTCATTGCCAGCGGGTCCAGTTGGATAACGAACTTTGCACTTGTTTACATGTCATATATATATTGTTACGGGTCCTGTCCTGTATTTCTTCGCAGTAAGTCTGTGTGAATTATATTGGATTTTTTTTTAAGTTTCTCATTTGGATTCTTTTTCGTTTTAACGTGGCCCCGCTGTTATTTACATTGTCTTGTTCGCGTTGTACATGTCCTTCTTGTTTAGTGTCCATCAATTCTAATTCCTTTGTACATTACACATTTTTTATCTCCTCTATTTCCTCGTTATTTCCTCGTATATCTTTAATACTGTTTATCTGTCATAACTATTTTTATTATTGTTTAGTAATATTAAGAATCGATATTTGCATTGATAATATGCAAGGCAACAAATCTAGTAAATTGATTATAGACGGACTAAGTGAGAATACATTTGATTACATATTATGTACTAATTGATAGTAAGTTAACGAAAGAAGTAAATACTGGTAGTATCAGGAAATTAATTACTTGGGCTAAGAATATGGTTAACAAAGGGCAGAGGAATTATAGACTTTTGCCAAAAGCGGACTTCAATTCCAAAGAAAATCAAGTAGCCCTAGAGAAATAAGAGACTCAAGAGGATGCGCGGTAATCGAGGCGCCGAGAGCTCAGAAAACGCAGAGCTACTTGCAGAAGAGAACAAAAGGATTGCAGGAAACCACCAAGAAAAAAAGCTTGCACATGAAGACGAAAATTTAGGAAAATGGCGACTTTACGTATTGAAGAAAAATAAAGTGCAACATCAGAGTAGACAAAATGATGGACTTCTGAACATAGAGGATCCTTCTTGCAACCACGATAAGCGGGTTTGGTTAAAGTTCGTTTGCCTGTGATTAAGCTAGAAAAAGACGACATTTTCGTCTTTCTTAAAACGCTATGAAATGGTTGTGAAGATAATACTCTTGAGAGGTCCTCATTGTGGTGTACAAGATTGATCGGATTTTAATGAACTGGTGACTCATTAACCTCTTAAAACAACCCACAAAAGCCAGATCCAAACCTCAGAAATGAGGTATCTGAGGAAAGTGGTTGAAGTAACAAGAAGAGACATGGTCCGCAACCAGACGATCCGTCAAGGCCTAAAATCCCATCAGCTGCAGACCCAAATAGAACAGTCCCAACTAAGATGGTTTGGCCATGTCTGCAGAATGGGAGAAGATCGGCTACCACGACAAGCATGGGAAACAAAGAGCCAGGGATCCAGACCTCCAGGACGACCCAGAGTCCGCTGCTGGAGGAACACCATTAGACAATTCTTTTGAAGGAACCGAGGGACTAGAATGGAACCAGGCCAGGAAGAAGGACAGCTGGATAGTATGGTTTCTGGCGCTCTCTCTTCAAACCTCTAAACACCTCACGCGGTAGAAGGGGAACGGACTAAGTAAGTAAGTAAGAATCCTTAACGCTTCTGTGCCAATTGGACGGCCGAATAGACCGCAATTATTATCTGCTAAAGACATTATTATTAAAACTCAGAACTTCATCAGTTAGACCTGAAATGTATCGTATGAAGTTTCAAACAGATGGAGTTCCTGAAAACTGGTAAAGATTTTACACAGTTTGTAGCTGGCAAACTCGACTAACATTTGAATAAATGACCATACAACTTTTCCAGCATGTCGGAGAATTATGAGGTCCTTAAGGACTTGTTTTATTGCAGGGGCGAGACAAAGACTTGTCTTCCGTAAGTAAGACCACTGCGAGAATATCTACAAGGAAAGGAAGCCGTCGAGTTTGGGGAGTTCAATGGAGGAATAATGTAAGGCAATATTGTAATGCACATCAGCGGGAGTTTGTGTCAGTAACAACCAATATTAAGGAAGCTTTACCTGTTGCCGCAGCTAAAACTTGGAACAACAATAATTATAGACAAAGATCCCACATTTTGATGGGAATTTAACAAACCAAACAGAACATAAACAAGGTAAATTTCCAATAACTCACAACCAATAGAGGTAAGTGCAACCATATCGTAGGTAACTATTCACCCCAAAACAGGCAATTTCCAACAAAACTCAGGAGAGGGAAGGAATGGATAATCCTTGGTAACTATAATAAGAATTAGGAATAACTGGGAACCCAATAACCAAAACTTGCTCACACATCTTAATAGGTCACAAGACCCCTAGATAAATCCAGGAAACAAGCAATAGGATCGCCCCCCCACTCCATCGAAAACATAATGACAGGAGTCAAAAACCCAACTCTTTTTACACCTCAGAGATCATAGATCCGCGCTACCCGAAAAAATGCATATTCGAACTACAAAACGCCCAACTCAGGCACCCATTGCTGCTAACACCTGAGAAACGCGCAGGACAACAATGTTATTAATCATGTCACCTTCATGGCATGTTATAACGGTTTGACTTTGATACTGTGATCTTCACAGTGTCCAGAATAGGCCAACTCTATTCCAGTCTACAATGTGACTCCCTATTAAAAACAATGCGGCCATCCGCTACCATCAGTTACTGCCTTCATCAGCCACATGATGGCACGGGGGTACTAACAGCTTCATAGAGGCTTATTGAATGGCACTCAAGTTACAGTACCTCCGTGAATCAGGTTTTGCATCGACTGTCGAGTAAGACAGTCCATTAGTACACTCCGTCTCATGCAACAGGTGGACATTGCTCAATGTGTAAAATTACGGCGGACAGTGGAATTTTATCCCACATGCCCGTTTGTGTATATCCACTCACCATTCTTTTACAGGCAAGTTTATAGTGTTGTCTGTTTAAGAAGCCCCCAATAGCGGATTGTCAACTACTTGGCCGTAAAATACGGCAGCAATGATTTGCTCACACCGGCCAAGAAATTGGTTTTCAATGGGAACGTCAAAAATTTATCAACTGCTGATGGCAGTTACTATGGCTGTGCCCAAGCCAAGGCAACCAAAGGAAAATTATGAATACCGATCCTGGAACTCAGGCTCAATTTTCACGTTCCAACTCTGATATAGACAAACAGTCCCTTTTGTCAAACTTCAAAAAGAGAAGATAACTCTTAGATAGAAATTCTTTAGATTTAATTAGAGCAAAATGATAATGTGGATAATAGTTTTTGTCACCCAAACAGTGGTACAGGCACTTAAAAATGATTGTATTGGTTTAGGAATTATATAAGATTCATCTTTAATTTGACCATCAGTTGATGGTTCCTCAAAAATTTCGTACATAATATTTTACAACAATGCACACGATTCCCACAGGTGCTGGCCATATGGGCTACTTCTAGAACGGCGGTTTTCTACGAGTTAATGTCCTCTCTTTTTGGCAGGAATTTCCCAGAGTCTACCTTCCCATCAATACATGTCGCTTCTTTCAGCGTTATTTTGTCAAGAGGTAAAATCAAGGAGGAGCCTATCATACGGCACCGATTCAGGCGGTGTATATACCTTGTAAAACCCCTTTTGAGATAAATGGCCCGTGGATATTTATCGGTCCTTTTATTTTTACCTATTATATGTCCGCTAGAGGACACAGGTAGGTGCTCACTTGTATCGACATGTGCACTCGATGGCCCGAGGCCATACCAGCTTATGAACATCACCAACTAATGACGTTGCTGGATGCCCTCTTCTTGATTTTTTCTAGACTTGGTACCCAATTTGTATCTGACACTATGGACTGCTGTTATGAAACGCCTTAAATCGACAGTCCTCTCAGTAATAGTTTACCATGCGATATAGCAATGGCAATGGTGGAACGTCCTTAACCGGACGTTAAAGCCGTTATTAGGAAAAAGGTTACAGTGAAATAACCTCAAGATTAGGGACAGGGTTTTTACACGCCGTAACTGTTCGCATACCGAGAGGTAGCAAATGAAACAGACCGTTTCTGCCCTTTTGTGCTGTGTTGTTTGGAGCCTCAAACCTCGAGGTCCCATGTCAACTTATATATGGACCTACTTCATTCAGACTTCAGAGATGACTCAGGGACATCCAGTTCATCGTAATGAATTACTCGTTAAACCTCCGGCGTAACATTTATAGATGCCTGCCAACTGGCTACAGCTTCTTTCTGGAGGCTGCTAATAGCAAGATCACGCCGGTTTTCCAAAAATCGTAATAGACGATTACGTCCAACTATTAACCTATTGGGTGAGTCATAGTTTCATCATGGTTACCATTATCATATTCATTAATAATGGAGTATCTCTATAATTATAGCTTGTGTGTCTCCATGATGGAGACTTAATAGTTTCTATAATGATTCCTCTGCGGATAATCTAAAATTAAGACCACCTCTGAATCGAGGCTGTCGGCCTCGTCTCCAGTTCTTCGCAAAAGAACCCTGACAAGATTTGGTTACTGGTTTTGATAACTATTATGGTTACCCCTTTTTATCAAACCCTGTTGTGTGTTCCTGGAATTGTTGGGGGGTGATATAATAGTGGTGTATGGTGCTGCTGATGCAACTGGCATACTTTCTTTAACCTTACATTGCTAAAAGCTACGTCCGGATGTCCGTACGAATTGGGTAACAATATACTTCCATTTCTTTAGGTGTCTTGGGTTTACGCTCATGTAGGATTCAAGGAATGGTTTATTTATACTTGACATACTCTTGTCCCTTGAGCAAACAAGTCCGATAGGTGCTTCATATGTCTTTTCTGTTTTTGGACAACTCAATCTCAACGATTTAATGTAAAGACTTGTCCAGCAATGAATTCTGAGAATTCTACCCCTGAATTCAGGTACCATTTTCCTAACAAAATACGGTAAACCTCTCACTGTTAATTGATAATTATCAATAAAGCTTCTCTAATAAACATCATAATTATCCTTGTCAGCCTCTTCAACCAAACTTAAACTAGTCGAGAAGCACCTTCAAATTTTCTACAACTGGTTAGCATAATTGTGATTTATCCACATTATTTAGCTCGACAAGAACGTTCAAAACGCACTAGCCAGAATGTAATATCGCCACTGGAAGGATTGAACGCTGTTACCATTGACCCTTATAAGGATAGAGGTTTTTCCACTATTTACCATTTGACTGATTACACATACTCATATTTGTCCAATTTCAATTTTTCTAACTCAAATCTAAAAGTTCATTTTTGATGTGTCATGTTCTCCCTCATAGCTTTCTCTCCTCTGCCTCACTTCTAATCTTTTTATTTTCACTTCACTCAGCTTCTCTGTCCAAATCTTTTCTGCTCAGCATCTCTGTCTAATCTACTTTTGTTTCAGCCACAGCATCTCATTCTATCTTTATTGTTCAGCTTCGTTTGTCTAATCTCTTTTGTGTCAGCCTCTTAGTCTAATCTCTTTTTTGTTAAAGCTTCGTTGTTTTGTTTTCCATTTTCCATTTGGAATCTCTTTTTCCTCAACCTGCAGCTTGCAATTTCTTTGTTCAAATACTAATTTTCCAATCTTCTATCTCACTTTTTTTGTTTTTTCATCTTCACCTTCATTTTGCAATTTCCCATTTTTGTGTGCTTTTCATATTGACTGTAGCTACTTCCCTCCAACTTATCTCCAGTCCTGCTAGGGATTTCCCACACATGAAGTAATCTAAAGTCGATATACATGTATATCAATATGTGAACTAGATACCTGGAAATAGCAATAATGAAATCTCATCTCCAAATTAAAATGGCAACAAGGCTTCTTAATAGCTTTGAAATAATCAGCTCCTTTATCCCAATCTTCTCTTTGGGAAACTAGCCTTCCAAAAAGGTCTTGTATAATCAACTGTGTACCTATACATAACAACAATTAGTCCAATCAGCTGATTATTTCTTATAAGTTCACTACACAAGGCCCCTAATTAGTGTATGATCAAGTATATTTTATAGTATATGTCAACCCAACAACATCACGTAAAAGTACAAATAAGAAAGACACATACGAAAACATTTTTGCCAGAAATCAAATAAATCAAATAGGGAAATCAATGAAAATAATCCACAGAATCTGTGATGACAACTGCCACAGGGAATAAACAAAACCAAATGAACGTCACATGTAGAAATATAAATGTGTATAGAACAAAATGAAGGAAAGGTAAGACTACAAATACAAACAAATCAAAACAAAAACTAAATAAAGCGAAAAAATAATAACGAAAACAAAAATGCACATATCTTCACATCTACCAAAAAAAAAAAAAAAAATTGCAACAAATGTTGCAATGAAAAATTTTTCAATAAGAAAATTGGGCTCCCTAACAGAACACTTTATATAATCCCTCGTAAGACGTGGGGAAAAGTATACTAGTCACCTCACCAACAGAAAATATAAAACAACTATTACATATAAACATGTAAAAACATAAATATATAAATACATGTAACATTACTACATACCTCCAATATTATGCCAATGTGGTGTGGATAGAGTAGTTTTGCAGATAATGCTCAGTTTTTCAACTAAGTGGGGTGGGGGGGGGGGGGGGGGGGGGGGGGGGGGGGGGGGGGGGGGGGGGTTATAATTCTATCACATACAAAACTTCCCAGAAAAATAGAGGGGGGGGT